>CM065660.1:8022807-8465307 GCA_033220385.1 Triplophysa yarkandensis
CTTTATTACTGACTTCCATTCCATTGTGTGAAAGCAAAGCAAGAGAATGGAGGCCACTGCGGTTTTCGATAAGCAACATTCATCCAAATATGTTATGTGTACTGCTGAATAAAGAAACAAAGTCAAACTGGTTTGAAATGACAAAAGTAAAAGACAGAATTTCAGTATTAGGTAAACAATCACTTTCATCAACAACATTTATTGTCCTTCTCAAAAAATATAATGTGGTAAATTGACCATAAAAATACAAACCACATGAGTTTGACTGCACTATAAATGCAAATGAATAATAATACTGTAAAATGTAATGTTTATGTGGAAACACACACTACCGGCCCTATGTTCGGGATCGCTAAATAAAAGTTTTTGTAGAAATGAAATAAAAGGAATCAGAAGGAATTGCATTAGACTTATTTAAAAATGGATATTGGGTTTGCAATATAATGCGATTGCATAACAAAGGTTTGTGTTTACATAATATATGTCTGTATTATAAAAATATGTATGTGAATTTGTTAATAAATACATCCATATGTTGTATTTAAGAAATTATAAATCTATCATTTTTATACAATAATTAAATTATTGACAATAAAAATAAATCCGTAGAACGTTAAGTATTATCGTTTGGTATGGAAACTCATTAGAGAAAAAAAGTTGACAATGTGCGTGGGGGTGGGGTGTAAGAGTGGGCGCCGCAGACGCCGTCACTGTGAACTGTGTTAGGTGCATGACACTAAAATAAGAAAACAACAAAAGATCCCAAACACTAATTATATTATACTGAAAAACATTAATATTTTCATTCTAAGCCCGGACAAGGGTTACACAAACAAACACGCACGCACTCAAACATCATAGAGGGAAACAGCATGTTTAATAGAAATATTTTTTTCTAAGCCTGGACATGGGTTAAACAAGCTCGCTTTTTGCCTCATGTCTCCTCTTCTGCCTTGCTTCTTCTGGCCAGAGCCTCCTCTTCTGTCTTGCTTCTTCTGGCCAGACACTCTTCTTCTGCATTGTTTCTTCTGGCCAGAGCCTCCTCTTCTGCCTTGCTTCTTCTGGCCAGAGCCTCCTCTTCTGCCTTGCTTCTTCTGGCCAGAGCCTCCTCTTCTGCCTTGCTTCTTCTGGCCAGAGCCTCCTCTTCTGCCTTGCTTCTTCTGGCCAGAGCCTCCTCTTCTGCCTTGCTTCTTCTGGCCAGAGCCTCCTCTTCTGCCTTGCTTCTTCTGGCCAGAGCCTCCTCTTCTGCCTTGCTTCTTCTGGCCAGAGCCTCCTCTTCTGCCTTGCTTCTTCTGGCCAGAGCCTCCTCTTCTGTCTTGCTTCTTCTGGCCAGAGCCTCCTCTTCTGCCTTGCTTCTTCTGGCCAGAGCCTCCTCTTCTGCCTTGCTTCTTCTGGCTGCGGCAGAGCTGGAGGATGGCTGTCAGTATTACACCCTCGTCTCTCCATCTCGTTCAAGGCTGCTTGCTTTCCTAAAGCTTTGTCCTTACTTCCAGCTGACAGGATGTTTTGACACATCTTCTGATCCACTGGCCCATACTACTGCAGTCTTCTTTTGGGTCATCATGGTGTGTTTCACAGTTTGGATGGCACTCAGAGGGCTGATGCTCATGCTGTCATAGGGCTGGACAATAATTCGATATCAATATATAACGGTGATACTATTTTCAAACCAATTTCTGATATTTCGATATATATATTATGAGATAATTGATAAGAGAGGAAAGACTAATTCAGTAGTGTGGAAGCGGTTCGGCTTTACGTTCGGGGTTAAGTTCGGATAAACTGCAGGTTTCGGTGTTCTGCAGAATGTGCTGGAGAGAGGTGTCGACTAGCACCAGGAACATTTGAAATCTATCCCATCATTTAAAGCAGTTCCACCCAATAGACCATACTGAGAATCAGAAGACATCAATTAATGTTAAAGCCAACCAGTCCCATTCCATCTTTTTAATATGTTTTTACTGGTGTTCACTCTTAATTTATTTTATTTTATTATTTTTGTTTCTTTATCCTGGCTTAAGCAGTTTATAAAAACAAACCACAACTTGACCCAACAGACCTAGTTAATTATAGACCAATCTAAAATCTCCCATTCCTGTCCAAGATACTAGAAAAGGTAGTATCCTCACAATTATACTCATTTCTAGAGAAAAATGATTTCTGTGAGAATTTCCAGTCAGGTTTTAGACGATATCATAGCACTGAGACTGCTCTCATTAGAGTTACAAATGGCCTTCTCCTCTTATCCATCCGTGGCTGTAGTTCCTTATTCGTGTTACAGAATCTTAGTGCTGCCTTTGATATTATAGACCACAACATTCTTCTACATAGACTTCAACACGTCGTGGGCATAAACGGAAGTGTATTAGCGTGGTTTAAGTCATACTTAAATGACCGCTATCAATTCCTAGCAGTACATGAAGAGCTATGATATCGATCACAAGTTCAGAATGTAGTACCTCAGGGCTCAGTTCTTGGCCCGCTACTCTTCACGCTATACATGTTACCTTTGGGAGCTATCATCAGGCTGCATGGTGTCAGCTTCCAATGTTATGCTGATGATACGCAGCTCTATATTTCTTCACTACACGGTGAGACACACAAAATGGAAAAACTTATGGAATGCATTGTTGATATTAAAAACTAGATGATGAGTAATTTTCTGCTGCTAAACTCTGGAAAAACACAGTTAATTATAGGACCTAAGAACTCTGCCTGCAACAACCTAGAAAAATATCTAAAATTTTATGGCTGCCCTGTAAGCTCTTCGTCATCGATTAGGAACTTGGGTGTTCTATTTGATAAAAATCTCTCCTTAGAAAACCACGTATCGAGCATTTGTAAAACTGCATTTTTTCATGCTCTCAATGTCATATGCAAAAATGTTAATCAATGCATTTATGACCTCAAGGTTGGATTATTGCAATGCTTTATTAGGTGGCTGTTCTGCACGCTAAGTAAACAAATTACAGTTAGTCCAAAATGCTACAGCAAGAGTTCTTACAAGAACCACATTACTCCGGTCCTGTCTACATTGCACTGGCTCCCTATCAAACATTGTATAGATTTTAAAATCTTGCTTATTACTTTCAAAGCCATGAATGGTTTAGCACCTCAATATTTGAAAGATCTCCTGTTACATTATAATCCTCAAGAATATCAAAATCAACTGATATTATTATTAATTATTTCTGCTAGCGGTGTCCTTTCTCTGTAGTACTAAGCGGTTGTTTCCCAGGAAAAGATTTCTTCTATAATTGGCTGGAAATTCTTTCTCTGCCTGTTTATTAGATTAGATTAGATTAGATTAAATTAGATTCAACTTTATTGTCATTGCACATGTAGGATACAAGGCAACGAAATGCAGTTAGCATCTAACCAGAAGTGCAATAAGCAGTAAATACAGGATATATATGTATATATACAATAATTATACAGAGTATATGAATATAGATAAGTATTATGGACAGATTTACAGGTTAATATACAGGCAGATATACAGGCAGGTGTGCTATGAACATCCTATACATTATGTACAAGTGTATGTACACTTTAGACAGAACTATAAACATAATTTACAGTATTGTAGTGGATGGTAAAGTGCATTGGAATTTTGTTTTCCGTGTGCCAATGGATTGTCCAGTGTTACTGAGTGAAAAGTAGTGCATGTAACAACTGGTTATTGTGATGAGTATTTTAAATAAGTAGTAGCAAGTGTAGTGTTATAGAGGGGGGAGGAGTCTGTGTGTAAGATGGGGGGTGATTGAGGGGTGTCAGAGGGAAGAGTTCAGTAAGGAGACAGCTTTAGAGAAAAGCTGTCCCTCAGTCTTGTTGTCCTTGTCCGGAGGCTCCTGAAGCGCCTCCCAGAGGGCAGGAGGGTGAACAGTCTTTGGTCAGGGTGAGACGAGTCCTTGAGGATGCTGCGAGCTCGACGAAGACAGCGTTTCCTCTGGATGTCCGCAATAGCAGGAAGTGTTGTTCCTGTGATGCGTTGGGCAGTTTTCACTACCCTCTGCAGCGCTTTGCGGTCAGCCACTGAGCAGTTCCCATACCAAGCTGTGATACAGCTGGTCAGGATGCTCTCGATCGTACACCTGTAAAAGTTCACCAGGATGGCTGAAGACAGCTGGTTCTTCTTCAGTGTCCTGAGAAAGTAGAGGCGCTGGTGAGCCTTTTTTGACCAGGCTGGAGGTGTTAGAGTTCCAGGACAGGTTCTCGGAGATGGTGGTTCCCAGGAACTTTATTGAGGGCAGCTGAAAATTCCCTTTAGTCTGATGGTCTATACTCCTTGATCGGGAAACCACCATGGAAAATATATTCAAGAGTAGGGATAGATTATACATAAACTATTCTACACTGTCACAAGTTCCTGATTATTTTGTTTCTCAAAAGCCACAAACTTACACTATAGGATGTTTATATGGCTGTTCAATTATAAGGATTTCCAATTTCTTATGATTTTCTGGTCAAGAAATATGTCATGTTTTATTGTTTAACCTCTTCTCAACCAGCTGTGTAAAGTATCGTGTATGTCTATAGAACAAAAAGTCAAAATGTAGTACAAATGAAAGTGTCCCTATATACTCGACATTGTAAAGATGTTAAGTGGCATTGATTGATGACAGCTTGATCGTTAGTCTTTGTACTATATGTTCTTTTCTTCATGTGTTTGTACTACTAGTAATAACAACGTTAATGCTTAACTTAGAAATAAGCACTAACTGGATTATTTTTGTATTTCTATAGAATGAACAGCAGAAAAACTCTTCTCCTCCAGAGGGCACAGCTGGTAAGTGGGGTAGCAATAAAATAAAATAATAATGATAATAAAACTAACAGCAACTGCTTTGAATCGTAGATGTTTTTAATTTTGAAGGAAAACTAATTTTAAAGAATTACAAATTGAGTTTTAGGCCATTATAGATAATGGGTAATTGGTAATAGGAACTAAATGAGGTGAATGTTTGTGAACAATTTTTTTGTTGGCTTGAGAGAGACTTAAAAGCTTGAAGTAAATCAGTTTTTTATTAAATAAACCAATCAGACGAACCAATCGGTTCATGCTATCGGATGAACAAATCCATCAGATAAACACTGTTAAAATCTTTAATGTTGCCACCCATTTGCTCTGCCACAGATGCTCTGAAATAAATGCACTAAGACTTAAAATAGGGTGGGCATGTTAGTTTCTTTAGCTTTGTCAACAGCACGTGCATAAAATTACATCATTTTATTTGTATAATGTTTCTCACTCGAAACCTTTGATGGCAGCATTGCATTTTTCAGTGAGGCGGGCTTCACTAGCCCCTCTTTACTGAATAAGAGCATAAGTGTGTTCATTAATAACACTCAGTATCATAAAAAATTTAAATAAAACATTTTTACAACAAACACAGCTGTGAGCAGGGTTGCGGGTCCTGGCACAACTCTGTCAGTGCTGCATGGTGGCGCTGGGGAAACAGTGTACAGTGGGCATCATTTAAGTGTTCAGCTCAAGTCTAGACCACTAATCGTTTACTGTAGATATGAGAAACTTTCTGAAACTCTTGTTCTGCATCTGCATTCCAAGACTATATAAGATCTTAGCAAATAAGCATCTTATCCTCCTTTATCTCTAATTAAATACTTTGTGTGTAAAAATACAAGACTTTTTGCTGTGGATATGAGAATCTTCATATTCTTGTGTGGTTTTAAAGCAGAAAGAATCACCCAGTCAAGTAAACATTTTTTACCAAAAGTGATTCCACCAGCTTAATTTAACCATTAAAAAGAAAAAAATACCTTATAGGTTTGTTGCAAGTTTCCACCATCTTGCGATAGTCAACGGTGATGTCACAGAGTTGGTTGCCATACCATTTTGCTTCGTTCGCGTGTAGTCTGTCAAGCAAACAGGCGCGCACGGACCATGTGAATGGATCTGACTCATTGGGGTTAATAATTTCCCGTACACGCTCACCAGTTTTTTTTTTTTTTTTGCCAGATCTCTTCAAATTCCAACATTAACCGTTTCATGGACCCTTTAAAATATATTATGTTACCTTGAATGGGTGGTTCGTTTCTACTGAGTGGTTCAGTTGATGCCATGACTGTATGAAGATATCCCAAAACATTTTCAAATTTTATGTGAGCTTTGTCACAACAGTATTGTAATTTATACCAAGACTGGAGGGACTTAGGTAGATGTTAATGGACGTTTTAGAAGTAAAGACATACTTATTGGTGACAGTTGGTGGCGCTACACCTGAGACTCGCCTATAACAATGTGATCAGACCTCATGACACATCATACAGCTTAAGTCTGATGAAAATCCATCAATGCATGCAGTCGAAATGAGCATTTTCTCTTTTCATGACTTTGGCATAAATTTATTACCTTGTCAAGCGAAAGTTAAACTCTAAATGTGCTTACAAACCCTAAACATGCATGCAAACGCTTTACTTTCATCCCACGTATGAATTTAAATTTAGCCATTATATAAAAAAATATTCAAACAGAATACAGTGCAGCGACAGTTTATGCTTTTTAGTTATTACTGTGAGGCATACAGAGCTTTTAGAATTACTAAAAATGCCCTGGATGTTATGCATTAAAATGTTTAGTATGATGTTGTTGGATTATCTGAATCCATCCCTCATTTAGAATATATACTTGTTTTGATATTAAAGATTGGGTATCCAACACAGTTTCCTTTCAATCTTATATTAATTTTGAGTTTCTGGAGTGTAGAATTGTTTTCTCATATTTACAGAAGATAGACACAACTTAAAGAATTTTATAATTCGTTATCTTTAAGATATCAAAGCAAAATGGTACATGTAAAGCAATTTTTTATTGAATGTTTTTTTTTGCTTTTAAAATTCCTTCTTTTTAACAAGTTCTCAGAGAAGCGACGCAGGAAGTCAAACTTCTCCACTGCTTTTGTTGTTATAGACGTTCAGGTTACTTAATGTAGGTCAGTATTAAAATCAGATATAAGACACTTCAGTTTAATCAGAACATTATATTAAACAACACTAGTCCTACTTATGTTCACATGAGAGACATGCTTACTTCAAGCTTCAGCTGTTACTCCTGACATTTACATAAATCAAAAAAGGCAAAGAAGAATTTAATGTTTTTTTGATTTTACAGAGATTCTTCGGTTTCATGTTTAGAATTTAATATTAATGAATGTAAAGTTTCCAAGAACTTCATTTTATTTTTTTGTTTATTGCCCACCAATTTGGATAGGACAATTTAAAAACATCTATCTGCTTTTTATTTTGTAGACAAACTGTAATGTTTTGGCTTTAAATCATGAAATGACACTGTTAAAGAAATTAGTTGTTTATTTTATCAAATTAGATTAAACATAATTAAATTAAATTATTAATTGAAAGTAGGAGTTTGTTAATAATACAAGTTATGATGGTTATTTACAGAAATAATATTGCGTGCATGTAGATCCGCTGCATTAAGGAGCTCGGCTTTCATTCTCTGTAAAAAAAGAAACGTTTTAAACTGAATCAATGTACAATCTTAATGTACAAATGTACAATTTTTATTCATAAAGTAACGACAAACCAGTCTTTATCCTGAGCATCTTTTCTCCTGGCCCTGCTCAATTGCAGTTTTTCTGTTGAGCCCTGCAAAGATTTTTTATTTTGTTAGTTTACATATGTTTTTTTTGTGTAAAGTATTTTTTTGTATTTTGTGTAAAGTTTAGTAAATGCGATCAAGTTTGTTGCCAATTTTCTGCAATATCGTTGCTCCCCATGTCGGCACTGCAGTTTCTTCCATCTTATCTGCAACGAGAAAAATTATTGTTATGTTTTTGGTCTCTACAGCAGTATATCGCACTACCTAATTCATGAGCAATACTTTTTACCTTCTGGTATCTGTGCTCCTCGAAACCAGTCATCTTCTAGGACCTGTTGTAAAGACGGCCTCAACAGATAATTGTTTGTCAAGGACCGTTTCAATAAATCGCAACATTCTGTAGGGATTTAGAAAAACAGTTAGATGGACATTCTCATGTTTCTTATCATTATTTCAGTCATTGCAGCTGTGGTTTTCTCACCTTTGGATAAACCGGACTGGAAGGTCAGTTCCTTGACTTTAGCGCCCTTTGGAGTATAACAGGGCAAATATCCGTGCAGTATTATGTACAGCACAAATCCGAGAGCCCTGACGTTTTCCAATTCAGCTAAATAACGCTGCTTCTTAGAGAACTTGGCTGGGGCGGGTTTTCCTGTTCATGTAAGCATAAGAATAAGCAAACGTGTCATTTGTTATGAATGAGACATCTTTGTTCAGGTATATCAGATAAATGTCTAATGTAGATTCAGCAGTGTATTATTATGTGCAGAGTTTTGCTTAAAGGATTTTCACTCACCTAAATATTGGTTAATGTCGAAGTCTGTGTCAACCAAAGACCCACAGCCGAAATCTATTAATTTCAGCTTCAGCGTTTCGGTGTTGACCAGCATGTTGTTAGATTTTATGTCTGAATTGTAGACACCCCTGTCAAGGCAATGTTTTGCACCATGCACTGCTTGGAAGATCAAGTTACGGGCCATGTCTTCGCTCAGTCGTCCTCCGTGTCGCTTGACGAATTCTTCCAAATTCTCGCAGGGATGCGGGTATTCAAATACAAGAATACGTCGTTTTGGCTCATCAAACCACTGATGCATCCGTACGACGTGCTGGCTTGTTGAAGACTTTGAGTGCAACACGTTCAATGCCACTTCCACTGGAAGCTCTTTTGAATACTCCGGCTAGTAAAAAGATTGAACCAAATCAGATGCGCCAATGTGTCGATGTTTCTTTTGTTTTAACAATCATCTGTATGTACATTTAATACTTTAATTGGCAGATTATCTGGCAACGTGATACTTACGATATCAGTATATTTGTCGACGACATACTTGCGTAGAATTTTTACTGCAACCTACAAAGAGACAAGGTTAGTTTAGCACAGTTAAATAGACATAAAATGTGCAATTTACATGCATTGAGCAAATCTCTTTAAATATGAGTTTCTGTAAACTAAAGAGCAACATGTCACAACTCAAGTATTTACAGATCTTGACTTACTTTTTGGCGATGATATCTGTGAGTGCACTCATAGACTTTGCCAAACTGTCCTGAGCCCAAAAGTTTTCCTTTTTTGTAGCTGGTGAAGAATCTACCTAAATAATCATGAGGAAAAAATGTATCATATTTTGAATGCAGTTTCTGGGACTGAATTCCAATGACAGTGTTGTGCAGAGATGAAAGCTTTCAAAAAGAATAATTCCTTCTTATAACTTTTTACTTTCAGATCACTTTCTTAACATTGGTTTTAACCACCATAATGTTGACTTAATTGTAAAAAGGCATTTGGTTGCTTAGGTTGAGTTGCATGAATATTCAAAATTTTATGACTGTGGATTCTATCTCAGGTTGACACGGCATATACTTTGTTTTACAGTTAGTCACATATGTGCGACTCTTCCCGTATACTATATCTAACATTTTGCATCCCTGCACATGGCTGAATAAATATAACCACCAAAAAAAGCTTATCCAAATACAATGTAAAAGAGGGTAAACCTACCCTTAGTGGGTTCGGGATCAGTTAAATAATTGCCAGGTATTGGTCCCGGCTCAGATTTGGTCGGAGGAGCTGGAGCTTTAACATCTGCTGGCACAGCTCTGGATGGACCAGGCTCTGGTGAATGTTGCTCCACTAGTGGAGTGACGGTGGATCCTCGGCCGGTGATGGTAAAGGCACCTTTCAGGGCCTTCCATGAGAAGGGAAACTTACCTTTTTTCTTCTTTATTCCTGGTTGCTTATCTGAAAATAAAGCATACGATTAGAATGCAATACAAAAATCATTGCATAACTATCCCTAACATTAAATACGCAGACTTTTTAGGGAGCTCACACTATATGTGCATCTATAAGAACAGAGTGAAGCAAAACAATCCAAATCCAATAAAATCTAAATATACATAGCATTGCTATCCTATGCATCTATTCTGCAAAAAGAAGTGAAACATTTATTGTATTGTAAGGGGCCATTAATATTTCATTTGATTGAGCATAAAAAATTAATTTATGAGATGAACACAATATAATAAATAAATAAATAGTAATTTTAAAGCCCTGCTCATGAGGCATGACTGAATAAATGTGAACAAAAACAAAAGCTTATAATGCAGTGACAATGTAAATATAAGGAGACTTGCCCTTTGCTGGTTTGGGATGAGCTGAATTTTCGCCAGGTGTTTGTCCTGGCTCAGATTTAGTCGTACGGTCCGAAGCATCAACATCTGCCGGCACGGCTCTGGATGGACCAGGCTGAGGTTCAGATGAATGTTGCTCCATCCATGGGGTGACGGTGTTTCCCCTGCGGGGGAAAGTAAAGGCATGTTTCACAGCCTTCCATGAGAAGGGACACTTACCTTTTTTCTCCTTGATGTCTGGTGGCTTATCTAAAAATAGATCAAAAGAACACAAAATGAATACATGATATCTGAATACAACATGACTCTCAGCAGCAGTGTGAGTTGTTGGGGTCTCCTAGGCTTAATGTTGTACTAAAACATTCATCTTGCAACAGAAATGATATTGAAAATATACAAAATTATACAGATTTGCATTATATTTTCATTAACAGCTGAAAAAATGCACATGAAAATAAAAATATATTGTGGATTTTTTAACAAACACTTTTTTATGGGAATAGCAAAACACATCGCATGCCTCGACCACACAATAAAAACTAACATTGATAAACAATCAAATTTATAATTTTAAAAATAAGACTTTTTATGAAGATCGTGGACGACTCGGAACAAAAAAGAAATTATAACTATAACCTTTGATAACTATGATGATAACTATGGTTTAGGAAGCATCTTATAGTATTATAAAGAAGGAACTTTATGGTCACATTACTACCGCGAAAGCCTTATCGTCCCGCAAAGCTGATTATTGTCAAATTATAACTAAATATTAATACTAAATCTCATTTCACTCACCTGGAGGCTTTCCAGCCGTCTGTTCGGGTACAGAAAGCCGAATATCCATCGTTGTTTTCCGTTGTTCGTCGATCTCTTCAGTGAAAATCTTCGCGATGTTCTCCGTGTAAAGATCAAAGCTCAACTGGCGCGAAAATCGCACTATCGCATGGAACTATGACGTAATCGCGTCTGGAACGCGAAGCAGCCAATCGCGTCTCTCTGCACACGGCCACCTATAACCGACACCATTGGTCTACAAGCTCGGCGTTTGATTGGACCAACAGTAAACATTTACACTTTGAATTATTTTATAAATAAAATCACTGCCTGCCCTCCAGTGGACATTAAATTATTAATAATAATTAATAAAATGCTTTATTAAGTGAAATTACACAACAACGCAATATTATGTAAACAGACTACTGCAGGATGCGTTTTATAAAACTGAAACTTTCAATTCCTTGCAAAGTCAGATCACTACATTCAAAAATGAATTGTGTGTCATCTTTGTATTGCATTATATAATTAAGCTGTTATTCATATAAAATCACTAAAACTATTAGATGTGTTTTAAATGGTTATATTGATGCACAACTTCTGACTGGGTCCCATGTAATTTACACATGGGCTAAAAACCAGTACAAACTTTCATTATGATCTTAAATCAACAAAAACACACACTAGTGTATTTTTACAAGCACAGTCCTTAACCAGTTATTAAAAGTCCTCAATGAATGCCGAGGGTTCACTCTTTATAGAAAATAAAATAATGACAATATTTTAATATTCATGTGTCCGTTGATGAGCAAAATGCAGTGTTGTTTTTGACAATCCTGAAAACGGTCCTTACTATAAAATATCATGCACTAAAAATGTAAATAATTTTCTAAAAACTTAAAGAGAGATCTCACATGGGTATTTAAACCACCAGATGTTGACATGGCATTAGTGAAAACATTATTTCCTTGGTGAGGTTGACATTTCCATGGAATTGCCTTATTGTTTATCAAAAACAAAAGAAAATAAGAAACCAATGTGTGTTACTTCATTTCTTCTAATTAAAGTTAATACATTTATTATTTAACAGTAAAGAAGGTGTTGTAACAACACAATTTTGTATAAGAAGATGCATTAGAATGTAAATGTATACAAAATTAGTTAGTTATTTTATGATTGACGGGCTAGGTTTTTACTGTCCTAAAGCACATATCAACAATGATACAGGGGTTGTTGAATCTAACTTAAAGTGCCCCTCAGATTGTAAACCTCATTTTAAAATTCCTTTGTGTATATGTACGACTGTAAATAATCTGTGAATTTACAAATCCCAAAGTTCAGGATTGACATATCAAGAAATAATACTTCAGATCCATAAACCCACGTATAAATAAAGACCAATCCTTTATTTCCACAGAAAATACTACCGAATCTCCGCCAGAGGAACCTGCTGGTAAGTAGGGTGCAAGACAAACCCATAATCTCAGCATCTCCTTACAGAATATACTCTATCCAGTTATAATAATATACGTGATAGTCTAATGTCAACTCATCTTTCTTTCAGCCTCTACTGAAGAAAGTTAAAATCCACATCAGGAACATTAATTTCCAATAAAACCAGGACTTAACTTTCACATTGATAGAACTACGAGTACAACTTATTTTAATGTATAGTAATAGCTTCACTTGTTGCCAAGATGTAGACCGGGTCCATAGACCATGGTCTATGAAGTTCCTGTGCCTCTCTTTATACGTGTAACTAAAGAGACCATACAAAAACCCAACACTTGGTATAGCTTAATACTTTAGAGGTGATTATAATATAGATTTTCTATATGTACCTCTCTTTAATGGCTTCATGCATTAAAATGCCAAAGGTGTATATAAACTGTGATTAATGTATGTAACTATATGCAATAATAATTTCTGTTATTGACATTTCTGATCATTATATTGAAAAACTCCCATTGATACAAAAAAATTCGAAAAATCTGAGGCCTTTTTATTTGGTTCACTCATAGAACGGTAATGTTTTCTTTTTCTTTTTGCAACTAACATGACAGCAGATGAAACTGAACTAAAAATGGTTAAATTTTCTTTTTTGGAGGGGTTTAGTCTGATGTGATAAAGATGTATTGAAAAAGTTTAAAAATAAAGTTGATCTTCACTTAAACTGTGAGTCAGATTGGTGACTATAATTAATAATGACAGTAAATTTACTTTGTTAAAAGATAATCTCCATATCTTTATTAAGGCCATGGAATTTTACATGTCATATAGATGGTTAGAATTTATAATGGTAGTTTCTGTTGTAATTGATGTAATGCTCGGGCTCCATCAAGCTATTTTTTTACAGTTTGTGCTCAGATAGTCAGGAGGAATCAGTGATGGGTCCCAACACAGCGACTGCTTCAATCTCAACAAGTCCACCCTGTCAAATTTACAGCCCATTAGAATTATTATTGGATTTTGCAGTAATCTTGATCTGACACATTGAACCAGTCTGGACTTATACTTACTCTGGGCAAGGCTGCCACTTGATAGGCAGCTCTAGCTGGGAAGTTGCGACTGAAAACTAAAAGAATAGATGGAGGAGGTGAACATACATTAATATCATAGTATGAAAAACTATAAAACAATTTTGCTTTGGAAATCCCCGAAAATATTATCTGTATTCTGTGCCATTAATTGTGTTTGATTATGGAGATCCTTCGTTTCAACATATTTAAATTTGTTGACCTTTTATGTGAATGTGTATTTCATAAAAAAATGGCTTAGTATGAGTTACCTGCATAATTCAAACAGTATTAAAGAATACATATGATCTGTATTAATGTATGGTCTAGGTTTGTATGACACATCATGGAAAGCCATGTGTGGTAAGATGCGTTGATGATGGGTGGTGATGGCCAGGAGAGGAGTCTATCGTTTCACAAAACTGCTCTGTATCTCTTTACATGCAGATCAGGATAGGATTACCCTTCTGCATTGTAGTAAAGAGGAAATACCTCATGCTCATAGAAGCACCATTGTATAACATTTGCATGATCAAAAGGGGCTTAACACAAAGTATATGTATTATGAAGGTCCATATTTATATATCTGAATATAAACCAATAATTATATTTATTTTATTTTTTTACCAAAAGCACATTAAAGTCATACTCACACTGCTTGTAAACATCATTGACATTGTTGAAGTCATTTATGTCTGCCAACAGAACCGTTGTCTTCACAACTGAAAGAAGTATCCTTTATAAATGTAAGGCAAGACAAAACTTTCAAAAGCATAAAAAAAGTGGACGGACGACCTACCATTTTCATATCCACATCCTGCGGCCTTTAGAATCTCTGCCATATTAATAAGTGCCTTTGAATTAAAAGAAAAGACATAAAACTCAAGTGCAACGGATTCCTCAACGAAGGGAACTTTACATGTTACTTTTTTGTCTTACCTGTTTGGTCTGAGCCTGTACCCCTCCTGCAACCAGCTGCCCTGATGCTACATCCATACCCAGCTGTCCTGAGATATACATTGTGCGATCCACCACAACAGCCTGGCTAAATGTATTTAACACAAAATGTAGGTATATTTTAACTCCTAGACTGGGGAGAATTTTGTAGCAGTTTGGGCTTGTTCAGTATTATAATTCGGGATTCATCACAATAAATTAGGAGTAATTCTGAAGATTTAGGGGAGAAATGCTTTTTTATTAGTCTACCAAAAACTCTCACCGTCTGCCCTACCTTGACATCTGCTGGAGGAATAAGAACACTACAGGTAAAATGGATAGTTGACCCAAAAATAAAAGCTCATCCTCATTTATTATTTGTGACTCTTTCTTTTGTGGAGCATGAAATAAGATATTTTGAGAAATGTCTCTGTGATCTTGTGTCTATGCAATGGATGTTCATGGGGGCCACTGTTGTTTGTCTACAAACATTCTTCAAAACAACCTTTCTGTTCTGCAAAGGTAAATAATACATGGTAGGAAACAATGATAGAATTTTTGTATGTGTTTTTGTATGTAATTTTGTATTTTAGGTGGACTACATCTTTAGATCTTGCTTTATTGTAGGCAAAAAGATCACATTGGCTAATAAATATTCCCGGTATTACTGATAAGGTTACAGATATGACACTGTCCGAGTCTGACTTCACATGATCAAGACCTTGTTAATATGTGTCCAACTCTGAATCGGTTAACTGTGACAGCACAACTATAAAATATAGCTAATACTAAAGTGTACCCAAACGCCATATGTTATCATTTTCTTACCCACTTGTCATACCAAGTCAGTATGACTTTCTTATTTCCATAGAACACAAAAGAAGATATTTTGAAGAATGTAACCAAACAGTGCTTGCACTTAGTCACTGATGTTGTAGGTGTCATCACTGTTCTTCAAAATATCTTCTTTACTGTTCTATAGAAGACAGATATGACACTGTCCGACTCTAACTTCACATGATCAAGACCTTGTAAATATGTGTCCAATTCAGAATCGGTTAACTGTGACAGCACAGCTATAAAAATGTAGCTAATACTAAATAGTACCCAGAAGACATGCATTATCATTTTCGTACCCACTTGTCATACCAAGTCATTATGACTTTCTTATTTCCATAGAACACAAAAGAAGATATTTTGAAGAATGTTACCAATCACTTATTCATTGATGTTGTAGGTGTTATCACTGTTCTTCTAAATATCTTCTTTTGAGTTCTACAGAAGACAGATATGACACTGTCTGAGTCTGACTTCACATGATCAAGACCTTGTTAATATGTGTCCAATTCAGGATCGGTTAACTGTGACAGCACAGCTATAAAAATGTAACTTATACTAAATAGTACCCAAAAAGACATATGTTATCATTTACTTACCCACATAATCCGGGCCCCCATTCTTTTCATCTTTCAGAGAATGGAGGACATGGAGTTTTTCATGCAGGAAATGTATGACAAAATAAATGTCCTTTTTTCTTGCCTGCACAACCCAGACCATTAAGTGGCAAATGGTGTAGATCTAGGATTTTGTAAAAAAAAAGGTTTAATTAACTTAAATGTTCTATTTTTGTACATTTTGCTGCTTAAATAAAGATTGATGTTTATTGTCTTTACATTTTTCAAGTCTATTCAGCAACATTTGAGGGTGGTGAAATATGTGACTAATAAATTAATAAACAATCAATGTCTACTAATAAATGTTCCTGCAAGGGTTTTTTTGCTACTTGTCTTGTTATTTAGTTTCATTATTAAGGGTAATGTGGTTGGTTTCATACTACTAGACAGGTTAATTATAAGCATTTGTTTGAGCAGAAATTAAAGTTTTCAAAATCACAGTCCTTCCAATCATTACATTCCTTAAACGTATTCCATCTACAATGGTGTATTGCATTTATTTATGTTTTTTGAAGTGGAGATCATAAGTATATGATTAAATGGTAGAAACAAGACAAGCTAATAGATGATCATTTTTTTAATCACACATGCAAGGGAAACTCAGTTCCCAAGATTAAAGGCAATTATTATAAGCATACTTCATTTCTTGATTTAATGATATGTCATACTTTATTTGACATTTGCATAAATAAGTGCACCAATAGCCTAAGTACCCTAAGGGAAATGAAAGCAGGGGTCATGCTGATGTGTTGCCAAATTATGACCCCTTTCCACACTAATATATTTAGTGCAGTGAGCACCACTTGGCTGGCTGGCGATTCGTATCCGCAACAATCCTGCCTCAAAGTCCAACTCTCTAACCACCAGACCATGACTGACATATGTACATGTGATTAGGTCATTGTGTTTATTTCACAGGAGAACTGATCACAAACTTTAAAGCAACACTGTATATAGAAATATTGATTTAGGAACATTGTTTGATCTATGTGTAAAAGAATGACCAGTCCACATTTTTGCAAACTTTGTTGACCATAGAATATTGCTCAAAGTGTTGGTAATTGTTTTCATTAAAACAAAAGCATCATATTACTAGGAGCCTAATTGGAGAAATCTTTACTTGATAAGTCAGTAGTAGTCTGGTGGTTAAAGAGTTGAAAGTTGAGTAAAACCTCCGTCCTTACTTGTTTGCCTCTATTTAAGGAAACTTAGACGCATTGTTGCTGATTGCAGTGTGCTTATGAAGAAATTAAGTTTCCCAAGTGCGAAGGGTTATTGATGATGTCTTCTCTAAAGTGTAAAGAGCCAGAGTTGACAAGTCTAGCTTGTCAAGCTGACAAGTGCAAAACTCAGGGATACGTGTCGATTATAATGGAAAGGTTTGTATCTTTGGCAGATACTTCTTGACACAGATGAGCCTCTACAACACCTTCTCGTTTTTCAGGAAGATAATGTCTGGCAAAGTAATAGCTTCTGTTTAACCGTCGTGTACATGGTTGATTTCTTCATGTCTGAATGCTCAAATGTGGGATATCTTTTCAAAGTAGTGAGTGATGCAAATGGATCCAGAGGCTATGGATCCTCCACTTTGCCACCTTTGATGCGGCAATTTTGTTGGACGACCAACTGGTGTAAGTGAATCTCTGTAGTATGATTGTCTTTTATTTTGTCTAATAGTAAGGAGTCAAGATCCTTTGGTTTGTGTTTAAAGGTCCATTTGCCACCTCAAAACCTTTGAGGAGCGACAGGTTGAGTGAGGTTCCTAGACAAGATCCATTACCAGGTATCCAACACAAAAATCATCTCTAGTGATTGTTGAATTTAGTGATTGTTAAAATGTTCTTGTGTAGACCAACGTGATGTTATGTGTCAAACAGGGGGGGGGTCTATACGTGTCCAATCTGCCCTATAGCTTCAGTGAGGAGCAACTGTACACGGCATTTTCACCCTTTGGAAGCATCGGCAATGCCAAGGTATGATCCTTATCTTTTAAAAATATGGAAAAATATTTAAAGTGATCTCAAACTTCAAGAACTTCACTCTGTTCAGTTGATGATGAAGGCCGGACGGTCATGAATGGTGCTTGCTGGCAGGGCATTGCGGGTCACTCTGTCACATCACAACGGGCAAATGACCCAGTCTGAGAAGCAGGAAACCAGTGCATCGTTTTCTGCTGAAAGGTTTACATCTGCTCTTCCGCAGGTGAGATGAGCCACAAAAACTTCATATAATGTATTTCATAGGTTCCTAAATGCTTTGATGTCCACCAGCTGGCGCTCCAGCCCATTACTCTACAGACAGCAGCAGGCATGTTTGACATCCAGAAGTCTGAGCTGTCCCATCAGCTGGAGCATCATGAATCTGCAGTCAACACCCAGATCTTGTAAGAATTGCTTATAGCTTTAGGTTTTGCTTTATTGGACGATCAGAAAATATTGATATGTTGTGTTTGTTTTCAGACAAATGAATCTATTGCTGAGCTTCACACCTGCACACCTCCACGGGACAACTTTGAAGCACTGCATATTCTAATCATTGTACATATGTGAATAAGTTATGAGCATAAATATGTTTAGAGTAGTTAAATAAAAGTCTTTCTACAATTTATGTTATAAGATGTAAGATGTAACATTTGCAACCACAAGTGTCTTTTGACTTTTAAACAGCTTTATTTACAGTTCATACATACCAAGTTTGGGACGAAGCAGTCGAATACATTTTAACACACATTTTCCCAAATATATCCCTGTTATTTTATCAGTACGAAAAATATATACAGATTTGGAATGACTCTGAGTCAGTTTGTTTAGAATAAAGAAACAAAGTCAAACTGGTTTGAAATGACAAAAGTAAAAGGCAGAATTTCAGTATTAGGTAAACAATCACTTTCATCAACAACATTTATTGTCCTTCTCAAAAAATATAATGTGGTAAATTGACCATAAAAATACAAACCACATGAGATTGACTGCACTATAAATGCAAATGAATAATAATACTGTAAAATGTAACGTTTATGTGGAAACACACACTACCGGCCCTATGTTCGGGATCGCTATATAAAAGTTTTTGTAGAAATGAAATAAAAGGAATCAGAAGGAATAGCACTAGACTTATTTAAAAATGGATATTGGGTTTGCAATATAATGCGATTGCATAACAAAGGTTTGTGTTTACATAATATATGTCTGTATCATAAAAATATGTAAATGAATTTGTAAATAAATACATCCATATGTTGTATTTAAGAAATTATAAAACTATCATTTTTATACAATAATTAAATTATTGACAATAAATATAAATCCGTAGAATGTTAAGTATTATCGTTTGGTATGGAAACTCATTATAGAAAAAGTTGACAATGTGCATGGGGGGCTGGGGGGTGGTGTCAGAGTTGGCGCCTCAGACGCCGTCACTGTGAACTGTGTTAGGTGCATGACACTAAAACAAGAAAACAACAAAAGAACCCAAACACTAATTATATTATACTGAAAAACATTAATTTTTTCATTCTTAGCCCTAGCCTTAGACAAGGGTTACACAAACAAACACGCACGCACTCAAACATCATGGAGTTAAACAGCATGTTTAACAGAAAGATTTTTTTTTCTTATAAGCCTGGACATGGGTTAAACAAGCTCGCTTTTTGCCTCATGTCTCCTCTTCTGCCTTGCTTCTTCTGGCCAGAGCCTCCTCTTCTGTCTTGCTTCTTCTGGCCAGACACTCTTCTTCTGCATTGTTTCTTCTGGCCAGAGCCTCCTCTTCTGCCTTGCTTCTTCTGGCCAGAGCCTCCTCTTCGGCCTTGCTTCTTCTGGCCAGAGCCTCCTCTTCGGCCTTGCTTCTTCTGGCCAGAGCCTCCTCTTCTGCCTTGCTTCTTCTGGCCAGAGCCTCCTCTTCGGCCTTGCTTCTTCTGGCCAGAGCCTCCTCTTCAGCCTTGCTTCTTCTGGCCAGAGCCTCCTCTTCTGCCTTGCTTCCTCTGGCTGCGGCAGCGCTTGAGGATGGCTGTCAGTATTACACCCTCGTCTCTCCATCTCGTTCAAGGCTGCTTGCTTTCCTAAAGCTTTGTCCTTACTTCCAGCTGACAGGATGTTTTGACACATCTTCTGATCCACTGGCCCATACTACTGCAGTCTTCTTTTGGGTCATCATGGTGTGTTTCACAGTTTGGATGGCACTCAGAGGGCTGATGCTCATGCTGTCATAGGGCTGGACAATAATTCGATATCAATATATAACGGTGATACTATTTTCAAACCAATTTCTGATATTTCGATATATATATAAATATATATACATATAATGTTATACATGAGTATTTGTCACTGCTCAGCTGTCAGGAAGAGCAGAACAGAATTGCGTGATGAGGTAACATCACAGGAATGCTGCCAGCTCTCAGCAGTAGTTACTCTGTCACGGGAAGTTTTAGTGACAAAATGACCGCAATACAGATGTGGATCACAAGTAAGACGGTAGATGAGATAATTGATAAGAGAGGAAAGACTAATTCAGTACTGTGGAAGCGGTTTGGCTTTACGTTCGGGTTTAAGTTCGGATAAACTGCAGGTTTCGGTGTTCTGCAGAATGTGCTGGAGAGAGGTGTCGACTAGCACCAGAAACATTTGAAATCTATCCCATCATTTAAAGCAGTTCCACCCAATAGATCATACTGAGAATCAGAAGACATCAATTAATGTTAAAGCCAACCAGTCCCATTCCATCTTTTTAATGTGTTTTTACTGGTGTTCACTCTTAATTTATTTTATTTTATTATTTTTGTTTCTTTATCCTGGCTTAAGCAGTTTGTAAAAACAAACCACAACTTGACCCAAAAGACCTAGTTAATTATAGACCAATCTAAAATCTCCCATTCCTGTCGAAGATACTAGAAAAGGTAGTATCCTCACAATTATACTGTGAGAATTTCCAGTCAGGTTTTAGACGATATCACAGCACTGAGACTGCTCTCATTAGAGTTACAAATGGCCTTCTCCTCTTATCCGTCCGTGGCTGTAGTTCCTTATTCGTGTTACAGAATCTTAGTGCTGCCTTTGATATTATAGACCACAACATTCTTCTACATAGACTTCAACACGTTGTGGGCATAAACGGAAGTGCATTAGTGTGGTTTAAGTCATACTTAAATGACCGCTATCAATTCTTAGCAGTACATGAAGAGCTATCATATCGATCACAAGTTCAGTATGCAGTACCTCAAGGCTCAGTTCTTGGCCCGCTACTCTTCACACTATACATGTTACCTTTGGGAGCTATCATCAGGCTGCGTGGTGTCAGCTTCCAATGTTATGCTGATGATACGCAGCTCTATATTTCCTCACTACAAGGTGAGACACACAAATTGGAAAAACTTATGGAATGCATTGTTGATATTAAAAACTATATGATGAGTAATTTTCTGCTGCTAAACTCTGGAAAAACACAGGTGTTAATTATAGGACCTAAAAACTCTGCCTGCAAAAACCTAGAAAAATATCTAAAATTTTATGGCTGCCCTGTAAACTCTTCATCATCGATTAGGAACTTGGGTGTTCTATTTGATAAAAATCTCTCCTTAGAAAACCACGTATCGAGCATTTGTAAAACTGCATTTTTTCATGCTCTCAATGTCAAATGCAAAAATGTTAATCCATGCATTTATGACCTCAAGGTTGGATTATTGCAATGCTTTATTAGGTGGGTGTTCTGCACGCTAAGTAAACAAATTACAGTTAGTCCAAAATGCTGCAGCAAGAGTTCTTACAAGAACCAGGAAGTATTACCACATTACTCCGGTCCTGTCTACATTGCACTGGCTCCCTATCAAACATTGTATAGATTTTAAAATCTTGCTTATTACTTTCAAAGCCATGAATGGTTTAGCACCTCAATATTTGAAAGATCTCCTGTTACATTATAATCCTCAAAAATATCAAAATCAACTGCCGGCGGCAGATCCTTTTCCTACTTGGCGCCTAAACTATGTAATAACTTACCTAATAGTGTTCGGGAGGCAGATACACCCTTGCAGTTTAAATATAGATTAAAAATACATCTCTTTAACCCGGCTTACACATAAGTACTAACATGCTTCCAATATTCAAATCTGTTAAAGGATTTTAAGGCTGCATTTATTTAAGAAATCCGGAACCAGGAACACTCTCCACAACACACAATATATTTGCTATATATTTAGAAGAATGGCATCTACGCTAATATTGGTCTGTTTCTCTCTTCTTCCGAGCTCTTCGGAGCCATCGCATCCAGTCCGTATCCAGATCAGATGGCATTGCAGTCACCAGGATCCAGTGCGTATCCAGCCCAAATTGTGGAGTAAGGACCCCTGGGGCCCGGAAGGACAGAGGAGACCAGGACGACTAGAACCCTAGATGCAGATCCCTCGCAAGACCTTGCCTCAGATGACCATCAGGATGGGACCACAGGAGACAGATGATTCTTCTCTGGACCAGATGGTGTGTTCGGAACTAAGAAAAGCCCTCTACAGCCCTCGAACAAAGCAAAGTCCAGGACAAGAGCACCACGGATACCAATCCCCTGCAAAGACCTCGCCTGTGACGATCATCGGGATACGACCACAGCACACATATGTTTCTTCTTCATTCTGCTGCAGCCTGGACTTGAACTGCTGGATTCGTCTGGTCAGAGGAGAACTGGCCCACCAACTGAGCCTGGTTTCTCCCAAGGTTTTTTCTCCATTTCTGTCACCGATGAAGTTATGGTTTCCTTGCCACTGGCTTGCTTAGTTGGGTTCACCTCATTTACAACGATATTGTTGATTTGATTGAATTTGTACGCACAGACACTTTTTAAGTAAACAAAGAGGACATCAACGAATTGGACATCAACGAAAATGAATGCAAAGACACCATTAAACTGAACAGAGACATCCCCGAATTCAATAGTATATTGCCTTTAATTAACATGAATCATTTTGACACACTGTTTTACTAATAATTGTTGTTAAGCTGCTTTGATGCAATGTATTTTGTCTAAAGCGCTACATACATAAAGGTGACATTGACATTTGTTTTAATTTATATGAATAATCAGCCTTTTCTTGTTTAAATGAAAATTTATTCTTTTTAATAAGCTGAGTCTGAGAGTTTTATTTAATTGATAGTTTATTTCAAATTTCTTGTTTGTAAAGGCTAAAAGCAAATAAAATATGAACCATATTTTTTTGTACTATAATACTGGCGGTATTATAGACTTTGCTAATTCAGTTTGCAGACATTTGTAGGTACACAAATTCCATTGTTTGTTTCCTCTGCAGTCTATTCCTGATGCCTTTTTTATATTATACATATAATACAATGATTTCAAATGATAGCTTTGGAAAATGTATTGCATTATACAGAAATTTGCCTTCTTATACAGAAATTTGTAGTCGGCTAGTTTGGTCATTCATTTTAATGCTTGGGCTACCTCAAGCTGACTTGAATGACAAGACAACCTTCATATCGTGTCGTTAATCAGGGTAGCTTAGATTTGGAGTAGTAGCAAAACCTCAAGGCAGAACACCTGGATTAAGTTTGGGGCTCATGATAAGGTTACTACCTAAGTTGGTATCTGAAATGCTATATACTTATGTAGAAAGCTATATGGTTAACTTTAGTTATCAAGATGGTCAGACAGGAAAAAAAAACTTAAAACTAGCTAATAATTTGCTATCTTACTAACCGAAATTCCAGCATTGGGTCCTCTTGTGTTGCTTGTTATTAAGCATTTTGCTCGAAACATAGTCTTACTGTCTGGAATAAAACGCTATCTGACATTATTTCACTTAGGCAAACAAATATTTGTTGTTTAGCTCCAAAAAGACTGACCACTCTTGAATTCAACTTCCGTTATACCGTATTCACAACAGACATGTTTACACCAGACGTGTTTAGAGCGTCAGGCGCGACTGATTAACATGTTAAGTCAATGCAGAGACGCGCTTAGACACGAGTAGATTTACTGCGGTGCGAATGACGGGATGGACTGTGGAAAATGATACAATCTTATGTTGCATTAAACAGCTTTTATGATTTTATGTTTTATTAACCAATGCTGTATTAATCATCTTTCTTATACAATATTATACTCTTATGTTTTATTGATTGATGTTTTATTAACCATTCACTAGCAATAGGTGCATTAAAATATAACCATATGTCTCCTGCTAGGAATTTCACAAAACTGTGTGCAAATAAGGATGTGCTACAACAGGAATGTGTGTGTGAGTGTAAACGGGAGGAAAGCTAAGGCCTGTAATGCATGGAGCTGACCTTAAGCTGACCTTAAGAACTAAACAACAAGATTTAAGATGCACTTATACTGAGGATGTACGTCCTGTAATGTCTCAAGCTGACCATAAGTTGACCTTAAGAACAAAACAACGAGATTTAAGGTGCACCTATACTGAGGATGTACTGATCGGAGACATACACACACATTCCATACCATATAAGACAAAAAAGATGATGATATATTGTTTCTGGGAAAACAGAGAAAATTAGTTGTTTTGCAGAAACTAAAGGGGAAGTCTGCCATTGACCAAAGGAGACAAAGGACTGATCAGCCATTGGTAGAAACCAGGGAAAACCTCCAACCACTCCGAAGATAGACCGACGATACATACTATAAATATTGTGTGATTTTGTTACTGAGTTGTTGGTCAGTGTGGAAGTCGTGGACTGACAACCCAGCGCTGTATTCTGATCAATAAAGTTTCAACTTATTCGACAAGTCTGATCTCCGATTTTTGAACACGTTAAGGACATTGGTTTTTATAAGGTCCTTCAAATGGTGACCCCGACGTGATCGGCAGAGACGACGTGATCGGCAGAGACGACGTGATCGGCAGAGAGGAAGAATTCATAAAGACACAGTTCCCTGAGGAGGACACACAGAGAGGATTCGATTTCAACACAAGTGGCCACTAAATAAAAAGGTAAGCAGAAACCTGTTATATCAAATTCTGCAGATTGGACATTGTCAAATTAAATGTGTTGGAATTGAAAAACTCATTTGTGTGTAGAATAAATTATGAATGATTGAGAATTTATTGATCAGAATAAAAGTTACCTGGTTTACACACCGGGAGAGGGCGTCGTCCCTAAAGGTTTAAAAGTTACCTGGTTTATACACCGGGAGAGGGCGTCGTCCCTAAAGGTTAAAAGTTACCTGGTTTATACACCGGGAGAGGGCGTCGTCCCTAAAGGTTAAAAGTTACCTGGTTTATACACCGGGAGAGGGCGTCGTCCCTAAAGGTTTAAAAGTTACCTGGTTTATACACCGGGAGAGGGCTTCGTCCCTAAAGGTTTAAAAGTTACCTGGTTTATACACCGGGAGAGGGCTTCATCCCTAAAGGTTTATTTTAGATAACGGGCGTCGTTCCCGTAAGGTATTTATAAGGTCCTTCAGGACGCGAATCGCGCGAGTGGAAACAATTGAACTTTGGCAAACATTTTCGATGCATTAACCAATCAGGAAAAGCTAAAACAAACATGGAGAAAGTCATCAGGGCTTTATGTGGACACACAGAGCTTTATAAATCCACATTACACTTTTATTATACTTTAATAAGACAGGAATATAAAATTTACTGGAAGAAATTTGGTATTGAATCTATAGCTTAAGCCGTCACATTGACCTGAATCGCTTTATTTTACAATTAAATGAATTTTCCTCTGAACGAATGAGGCAAATTGTACACGCGAAGGAACTTAAATGTTCAAGCGTCAAACTACACTAGTGTGGCGCGTCAACACGTGAAAATTCGCGTCTGGTGTGAATGCGGCATAGGAGTTTCCACATTACGTGTCCTTGACTGGTGCGAACAAAGATAGCAGTGTGTTTCAATATCCTGAGGCAAGCGCTGACATTCCTATTGGTCCAGAAAAAATGTAATTTATAAGAATTGTCCAAAAATGGCCTACATGACACGCAAGACCAACCGCACCTACTTCTCTCTCTTGACTTGAGCGAGTTCAGCTGAGATTCCGATCTGCCCCGATGTCAATTAAACCAAGAACTAGAAAGCAAATCTCCGGTTCGCCACGATTCACGTGAATGACCCAATTGACAATGAAAACGGCGATTGCACGCGAAAAGTGACAAGTTTGCAGGTATGATAAATACATAAATAATATCAATAGTTTTGTTGCGCAATGTGAAGGACGTGTTCCGGAATATTAGATATGCAATTTTTAAATGTTTATCTTGTTTCTTTATTTTATTCATTCTAGTTTGTTTAACTTTACTGTGTGGCGTCTTAATTTATTATCTTCATTTTTGGTGACACTTAAAACACTTGAATTAATATTTAAAAAATATTTTTATTGTAAAGAACAGGATAAGATATTTTTTCTTGAACAAATTATTACTTGTCTAAATGTTCATTAATAAAGCTTTTTAGATCATTTCTCTCCATTATCTTTAATAACATCACAAAATATTACAAATAATAGAGATTTTTTTTTTAAACGAGGCATGATATATCACCTGTCACTAGGCAACAACGGTGAAGCGCATGCACTTGAGTTGGAGGAGCCACTGGATGAGACGGATGGATTTTCACATTTACTGATTTCTTACTTTTATTATAAAATTCATCATATATTCCATTTATATACCTATTGAATTTTGTATTTTGACTTGTATTAACGTGTTTTGTATTGCATTTAAATTTCTATTATATTACTATATGATATACAGGAAATCAGATGGCATCTGCCAATTTTAGGAAACTGGTGTGGAGTTGAGGGCTTCGGCGTACCGAGGTATCCAATTGCCTCGTTGTTTGTGGGGGATCTTCATCCCGGTATAAATGTCACCTTTATTTATATAGCGCTTTAGACAAAATACATTGCATCAAAGCAGCTGAACAACAATAATTAGTAAAACAGTTTGTCATAATTCTTAATGATAGTTAAAGGCAATACGTTATTGAATTTGGGGATGTCATCTTTGTTCAGTTTAAATAGTGTCTGTGCATTCAAATTCAATCAAGTCAAGGATATCACTGTAAATGAGATGACACCAATTTAGCAAGTCAGAGGTGACAGTGGCAAGGAACCAAAACTCCATTGGTGACAAAATGGAGATCAAACCTTGGGAGAAACCAGGCTCAGTTGGGGGACAAGTTCTCCTCGCCAGACTTGATGAAGTGAACATGCGTGAGGGCCGACTATTTTGCCTGACATTTAAAATTAAGTACAAATGAACTATTTTATGCAAACTTTATTGCAAACGATTACAACGACTATTCTAAACAGTAGTAAAATCACTCTGACTTTCATATCTGAAGGCCAGATGAAAAAAAACAACACAGGATGCTGAAATATATGTCAGGAACACAACTAACATTAACTGAGAATTTTTTTAATCATGTATTCATCTGTATTGAAAAAAATGTTCTGCACTAATGTGAAGGGTGAAACTGCAGCACATGGACTAGGTCTGTTTCAAAGGCAGTGGTTTTGATGCGCAAAATGTCACGCAGGTGAGAGTCACTTAGTCTTGTCCCCACGCGGTTCTTGTTAAAGTTCATAGCAGAAAATGTCTTCTCACACAAATATGTTGAACCAAACAAGCTCAGCCTTTTCTTAGCAGCTGTTCGAATTTCTGGAAACCGGCTCTTATCCAGTTGGCGGTAAAAGTTCACAAGAGAGAGCTGTTGGTGACGACTGCGTATCTCGCTGTCGCAATGCAGCTCAATGAGCTCGAGCTGCAGCTGATCTGGAACATCATTCGGGTCAACAGAGAATGGAGAGGAGAAAAGGCTGAGCTCCTTTTCAATAGTTTCAAAATCCTGAAAGCGCCTATTAAACTCCCCAGCCAGAGATGTGATGTCTGCTGCATATCTGCTCATTTGTACACTGATATTGTCCTGTGGAAAACTGTTCATTATTTCCTGCATAGCTGAAAAATGTATGGTAATGGTCTGTGTTTGTGACAACTGCCTTATGAAAAGTTGCAGCTTTGTTCCAAAGGCTTTGAGGTGTGAATAGAGCTGGTTCACCGCTGCATCTTTCCCCTGAAGACTTGTGTTCAGTACATTCCGATGCTTTGTTGTGTCAACTAGAAACCCCAAATCAGCCAGCCAAATAGGATCAGATAGTTCTTGCATCGGTTGTCCCTTTGTTTCCAAGAATTCTCCAATTTCCTTCCTGAGAGAGTAGAAATGCTGAAGTGCAGACCCCCGACTGAGCCATCTTACATCGCTGTGATATAAAACCTCTTCGTATTCAACCTGGATGTCCAGAAAAACTGTTTAAACTGGCGGTGGCACAGGGCTTTAGAGTGAATTAAATTAATAGTCTTTAGCACCGGTTTCAAAACATGATCATATTTGAGATGTTTAGCACAGAGAACTTGTGATACAATGGAGTTTAATAGCTTTGCCTCCTTCCATCACTTTGTTACAGATAAGGGTTGATTATCCACTATTTAATCAACTCCAGCCATGGCAGGTGCCCCATCAGTAGTAATCCCAGTAACTTTCTTCCAAGGTAGATTCATGTTATCTATGGCAGAACTAACAGAAACAAATAAATCTGTTCCTCTTGTTTGGCCAGTAAGGCTCTGGAGGTCAGGTAGCTCTTAAGTCACATTCATTTCATTGTCTACCCCTCTCATGAAAATCAGCAACTGAGCTGTGTCAGATAGGTCCGTGCTTTCATCATAGGCTATTGAAAAGAAGTCAAAATCCACTCCTTTGGACGTCAACTGTCTCATAATATCAGATGAAATATCTTCAATTCTCCGTGCTACAGTGTTACCAGCCAGGCAAATGTTGGCAAACTCTTGCTTCTTCTCAGGACAGATATTCTCAACCATTTTCAACCAGGGATGTGCGATGGCTCAGACACAGAGAGAGACATTGATCAGCCGTGTCTCTGGGGGCCGTATGGAAGTAAAGGATGGGCCGCAACTGGCCCGCGGGCCGGACTTTGGACATAACTGGTCTATGGCAAGGTCTTGCCAGGGATCTGCATCTGGGGTTTTAGTGTTACTGGTCTTTGCTGTCCTTCCACGTAGGGGTCCTTTCTCACCATCTGGTCTGGATTTTAGCCTAGATGCCATTCTTCTAAAATTATACCAAATATATTGTGTGTAAACCAGGTTAATGAGATTTTAAACTGCAAGAGTGTATCTGCCTCCCGAACACTATTAGTAAGTTAATCCGTAGTTATTCCAAGTAGGAAAAGGATCTGCTGCCGCAGTTGTTTTTGATATTCTAGGTATTGTCAAATTACCTGAGTTTTGAGAACTCAGCGAACGTTGAGGATTATTATGTAACAGGAGCTCTTTCAAATAGTGGTGCTAAACCGTTCAAGGCTTTGTAAATAATAAGCAAGATTTTTAAAACTATAAGATGTTTGATAGGGAGCCAGTGCGGTGTTGACAGGACCGGAGTAATATGGTCATACTTTCTGGTTCTTGTAAGAACTCTCGCTGCAGCATTTTGGACTAACTGTAATTTGTTTAGCTTCTTTTGTTTAGGTTCTTTAGTTTGTAATTAGTTCTAAGTGTGCAGAACAACCACCTAATAAAGCATTGTATTAATTCAACCTTGTGTTCATAAATGCATGGACTAACATTTCTACATTTGACATTGAGAGCATAGGCTGTAATTTAGATATATTTTTGAGGTGAATAAATATATAACCAAACATAATCTGCCACAGATTAGCCTCATAAACAATGCCAAGTTTATTTGAAATGTAACATACAATAGTTCTTTACCTATGACCCAGTAGTTGAAGGATCAATACATTGCCCTGCCTCTGCTGATTCTTAATGGATATTGTTTAACTTAATAGGTCTCAGATAAGGCTCATATCCTTACCACGACAAGGGAGTCTCATATCCGTGCCTTTTATGTGAAGTCTTCTTGCTTGAAACAAAGAAGCCCCAGTGGTGTAGTGAATAAGGCGCTGGTTTCGAAAGCAAGTGATTGTATATTCTAATCCAACCTGTGACGTGATGTCTAACCCAGAGGGGTGGGAAAATTTAAACCATTCTCTACTAGGTATTTTGAACGAACCCCTAACTTCAAATAAAAGGAACATTAGTGCTCTCCCAATGAACACAGTTTATTGATGAATACATTGCCCTGCTTCTTGATGTTTCTTACTTGATATTGTTTAACTTAACAGGCCTCAGATAAGGCTCATAAACAATCCAAGTTGATTTGAAAGTTAAGATACCTAATATCTTGACTCATAACCCAATGTTCAAAGGATCAATACATTGCCCTGCCCCTTGCTGTATCTTAATATATATATATATATATATATATATATATATATTACCAAATTTAATCTGCCACAGATAGAGCTCACAAACAATGCCAAATTGATTTGAAATGTAAGTTCTGGGCCCATGTCCCAGTAGTTGAAGGATCAATACATTCCCCTGACTCCTGTTGTTTCTTAATGGATATTGTTTAACTTTATCCACCTCAGATAAGGCTCATAAACAATCATAGTTGATTTGAAAGTATCTTACCTTTCAATTAATGTTTAAAAATGTAAAAGCAGTAAAATTTAGATCCTAAATGTAAATGGAAGGCACATGAGTACTGGACCTGTAACCCGCAAGCAGAAGTCTCATAACCTTTCCATGACATGGGAGCGCCTTTTATATGAAGTTAAGTCTTCTTTCTTGAAACAAACAAGCCCCAGTGGCGTAGTGGATAAGGTACTGGCTTCCAAAAACAGAGATTGGCGTTTCCAATCCCAACTGGCATGTAAGGTTTAACCCAGGGGGGTGGAAAGTTAAAACTATTCTCTTCATTCTGTTTTGAATGAACCCCCAACCTCAAATGAAAGGAATCTTAGTGCTCTGCCAATGAACACAGTTTATTGATGAATACATTGCCCTGCCCCTTGCTGTTTCTTAATTGATAATGTTTAACCTTATCCAACTCAGAAAAGGCTAATAAACAATCCAAGTTGATTTGAAAGTTAAGATACCTAAGTTCTTTACTCATGACCCAGTGTTCAAAGGTTGATACATTGTCCTGCCTCTTGGTATTACCAAACTTAATCTGTCAAAGATAAGGTTCATAAACAATCCAAAATGGATTTGAAATGTAAGACACCTTAGTTCTTGGTTCAAGACCCTGTAGTTATAGTATCAATACATTGCCCTGCCTCTTGCTGTTTCTTACTGGATATTGTTAAAATTAATCCACCTCAGATAAGGCTTATGAATAATGCTACATTAAGCTTAGAACCTTTATAAATAAGTAATAATAATACATTGTCCTGCCTCTTGCTGTATCTTAATATATAAACAAACTTATTAGAAGCTTTATTAATAAGATGAAATATGTACTGATGTATCTTACCGTAATCATTAATAATTCAAAATTCAAAAGCAGTAAAAATTAGATCCTAAATGCAATTGAAAGGCACATGAGTGCTGGACCTGTAACACACAAGCAGAAGTCTCATAACCTTACTATGACATGGGAGTGCCTTTTTTATGAAGTCAAATCTTCAGGCTTGAAACAAAGCAGCCCCATTGGAGTAGTGGATAAGGCACTGGCTTCCAAAGCAAGAGATTGGAGGTTGTAATCCAGCCTGGGATGTGAGGTCCAACCCTGAGGGGTAGGAGAATTAACACCATTCTCTTCTGGCTATTTTGAATTAACCCCTAACTTCAAATAAATGGAACCTTAGTGCTCTGCCAATGAACATATTTTATTGATGAATACATTGCATTGCCTCTTGCTGTTTCTTAATGGATAATGTTTAATTTAAAAGCCCTCAGGTATTACCAAACTTAATCTGTCAAAGATAAGGTTCATAAACAATCCCAAGTGGATTTTAAATGTAAGACACCTTAGTTCTTGGCCGATCTCCCAGTAGTTGAAGGATCAATACATTGCCCTGCCTCTTGCTGTTTCCTAATGGATATTGTATAACTTTATCCACCTCAGATATGTCTAATAAACAATCCAAGTTGATTTTAAAGTATCTTAATTTCAATTAATGATGAAAAATGCAAAAGCAGTAAAAATTAGATCCTTAATGCAAATGAAAGTCACATGACTGCTGGATCTGTAACCCATAAGTAGACGTCTCATTACCTTACCATGACATGGTAATGCCTTTCATGTGAAGTTAAATCTTCTTGCTTGAAACAAAGCAGCCCCAGTGGCATAGTGGATAAGGCACAGGCTTCCAAAGCAAGGGATTGCAGATTCTATTCAAACCTGGCATGTAAGGTTTATATCCAACCTCTCATTTGTTATATATTTAAAACCATATTTTGGCATTTTAAAAAATCATAAACACACATAATTTTAAATGAGGGAGAAGACAAGATTTTCACTCTAGATTATTTATTTATTGTACAATAATTACCAAAATTGTGCACTACATCTTAGATAAGACTCTCTAATCTTTCAAATTATAGCACATATGATAGTTAGAGTTACAAAAGTAAAGTGAAACAATTCCTCTTAATCTTCACGAACCCTTCGGCGGGTCCAGGAGAACATCTTTGAGTTTGACAGGTTAAAATTTGATGGAAAAAACAAGACTTTAGTTGCACCTAAATCATGTTTCTAAGTCACCATTATTTCCTTTCTTTCAGGACAGGGTTAAGAGGCACAGAAATTTTATTTTTTATAATTTATCAGATTGGGATGCATACACACCTGTTGGAAAGAGAAAAGCATAGACAAAAAAAAAAATGATTCTCTCATATGTCTCATAACTTCTTGTGATTTCAAACTTGAAGGACTTTATGCCCACAAAACACAAAAGAAGATGTTTGGAAGAATTATATTTTGAAGAATGTTGTTAACTGGCCACCATTCACTTGAATTGGTTATGTCTATACAGTAAAACGGCAAAAACAGTTTGCTGTGTATGAACTTTAACTTTAAGCTTTCATATGGAATTTAGATTTAGAAAAGATTTTGTCTTATTATATTCCCATTCATTCAAAAGTTTATTTTCTTGTAGGATAACTTGTCTGAGTGCATCCAGCGTGTATCAAAAGCTAAAGCAGTTGAAGTCCTAGAGTACGGACAGCGTGAGTCCGGGTGAGTGGATCAGATATAACTTGACCAGAAAGTAATTTGTGTGATGTTAAATATTACAATGCTTGAATGTTTTTACAACGTTTGTCAAGCTTTCACACCTGTGGGTAAAAAAATCTCTGTTCATTTCAAACCTGTACACCTTTCTCTCTTTGTCAGAACACAAAAGAAGATATTTTGAAGAATCATGGTATCTCGCACCAAAACACTTGCACTGGTCTTTGTCCATACAATAGATGTAATTGGGTGCCAGTGTTGTTTGGTTACCATTTTTTTTAAATATCTCATTTTGTGTTCTGTGAAAAAATAGCATACAGGTTGGAATTGACAACAGGTTGAGTAAATTATGACAGAATTATAATATTTGGGTTGAAATATCACTTTTAAATTGTTAAGTGCGTAGAAACCCTATTCTAAAAAAGTTGGGACACTGTGCAAATCGTGAGTAAAAACAGAATGCAACGATGTGGAAGTTTTAAATTTCAATATTTTATTCAGAATACAACATAGATGGCATATCAAATGTTTAAACTGAGCAACTGTATAATTGTAAGGGAAAAATAGGTTGATTTTAAATTTCATGGCATCAACACATCCAAAAAGTTGGGACAGGGCCATTTGTACCACTGTGTGGCATCTGCTATTCTTTTTATAACAGTCTGCAAACATCTGGGGACTGAGGAGACAAGTTGCTCAAGTTTAGGAATAGAAATGTTGTCCCATTCTTGTCTTCTACAGGCTTTTAGTTGCTCAACTGTCTTTGGTCTTCTTTGTTGCATCTTTCTATTTGTGGTGCGCCAAATATTTTTCATGGATGAAAGATTTGGACTCTAGACTGGCTATTTCAGTACCCGGGTTCCTTCTTCTACGCAGCCAATTGATACAGTATGTGGTCTTGCATTGTCATGTTGGAAAGTGCAAGGTCTTCCATGAAAGAGATGACGTCTGGATGAGAGCATATGTTGTTGTAGAACTTAGATATACCTTTGAGTTTAAGGTGCCTTTCCAGATGTGTAAGCTTCCCATGCCATACACACTCATGCAACCTCATACCATCAGAGATGCAGGCATCTGAACTGAGCACTGATAAAAATAAACTGATAAAACAACTTGGGTTGTCCTTGTCCTCTTTAGTCCGGATGACATGGTGTCCAGATTCTCCATTTTTGAATTTGTATGTACACAGAACAGTTTTTCACAGTCCATTTTTAATGAGCCTTGGCCCAGAGAAAACGCATGCACTTCTGGTTCATGTTTGATCTATAGAGTTTTAATCAGCAACAGCCAATCGCATGGTGGATTGTACCGAATATCTTTTCTGGAAGTATTCCTGAGCCCATGTTGTGATTTCCTCTACAGTAGCATTCCCAAATGTGATGGAGTGCCATGTGAGGGCCCAAAAATGATGGGCATCCAGTTTGGTTTTCTGGCCTTGACCCTTAAGCACAGAGAGTGTTCCAGATTCTCAGAATCTTTGGATGATATTGATGATATAGTTATCTATATTCTATTGTGAATAAAATATAACTTTATGAGATTTTTTAATTATTGCATTCCTTTTTTTATAAACAATTTGTACAGTGTCCCAACTTTTTTGGAATCGGGTTTGTAGATGTTGAATGATCTGCATTGTAATCCTGACTTTTATTTAAACAGGAGTTATTATGGAGGAGCATGCAGGAAAACTTGTGGATCTTGAGGTTTTTCCCAAAACACAACCACAATTTGGTCAGTGAGTTCCGCTGCTACATCTACTATGAATCAAGATTTTTGACCAAGACAAACACTTTAGATTGGACAATTACATCTACTATTTTGAAACAATTAGAATTCTTACTCCAGCATCCAGATTGTACAGTGGAGAATCTGGTGGTTCATCTGAGATCACCAGCTTTGATTATATTGCTGGTTGACCTGTGGTTTCAGTTCATAAGTCATACAGACATTAAAGACAATTATATAAAACCATATAATTTCACAAACAAATGGCATATGGGTTTTAGTTAAATGCATATATATATATATATATATATATATATATATATATATATATATATATATATATACACTATATAATGTACTATACACTGGATTTGTGTGGAACCAGTGTTTTTAAAGCCATAAGTATTACCATAAACTGAAGATAAATGTGTTCTGTTTTAAATAGTGTAAATATTACAAATGTATTCTTGTTTGTGAAAGCACAATTTCTTCTTCCTTTGAGCCTGCATACAGCTGAATATTAGATTAGATTATATTAGATTCAACTTTATTGTCATTGCACATGTAGGATACAAGGCAACGAAATGCAGTTAGCATCTAACCAGAAGTGCAATAAGTAGTAAATACAGGATATATATGTAATATATACAATAATTATACAGAGTATATGAATATAGATAAGTATTATGGACAGATTTACAGGTTAATATACAGGCAGATATACAGGCAGTTGTGCTATGAACATCCTATACATTATGTACAAGTGTATGTACACTTTAGACAGAACTATAAACATAATTTACAGTATTGTAGTGGATGGTAAAGTGCATTGGAATTTTGTTTTCCGTGTGCCAATGGATTGTCCAGTGTTACTGAGTGAAAAGTAGTGCATGTAACAACTGGTTATTGTGATGAGTATTTTAAATAAGTAGTAGCAAGTGTAGTGTTATAGAGGGGGGAGGAGTCTGTGTGTAAGATGGGGGGGTGATTGAGGGGTGTCAGAGGGAAGAGATCAGTAAGGAGACAGCTTTAGGCAAAAAGCTGTCCCTCAGTCTTGTTGTCCTTGTCCGGAGGCTCCTGAAGCGCCTCCCAGAGGGCAGGAGGGTGAACAGTGTTTGGTCAGGGTGAGACGAGTCCTTGAGGATGCTGCGAGCTCGACGAAGACAGCGTTTCCTCTGGATGTCCGCAATAGCAGGAAGTGTTGTTCCTGTGATGCGTTGGGCAGTTTTCACTACCCTCTGCAGCGCTTTGCGGTCAGCCACTGAGCAGTTCCCATACCAAGCTGTGATACAGCTGGTCAGGATGCTCTCGATCGTACACCTGTAAAAGTTCACCAGGATGGCTGAAGACAGCTGGTTCTTCTTCAGTGTCCTGAGAAAGAAGAGGCGCTGGTGAGCCTTTTTGACCAGGCTGGAGGTGTTAGAGTTCCAGGACAGGTTCTCGGAGATGGTGGTTCCCAGGAACTTGAAGCTGGAGACACGCTCAACAACCATCCCGTTTATGTGGATTGGGTCGTGCGTGCGTCCTGTCTGTTTCCTGAAGTCCACAATGAGCTCCTTGGTCTTGGTGGTGTTCAGAAGCAGGTTATAACCAGCTATTTAACACTATAGTGTCGACTGGCTTGCTCCAAGTATTTTGAACTGAAATGTTTTTATTTGGAATCAAAAATAATTTTTGCCTTGGAAGTGCAGACTTGACTCTTATTTTTTAAACATCATGTCACATCACTGTGCCGTGTACAGCTAGTGGATGAAGAAGTGAATTTTATACATAGGAATAGATAACCGATAATTAATATATTTTTTCTGTTTGTTTAAATTCAACAAGCCATGTTTCATTGGATAATAAAATAAAAGTAGATTAAAAAAAAACTGAATCTTCCGTTGATGGACTTGATGAAAAATAGTCCTTACGTGTTCAAAAATCGGAGATCAGACTTGTCGAATAAATTGAAACTTTTATTGATCAGAAATGTGCACAACGGCCGGGTTGTTCTTTATGCCTCTCGCAGGAGCAAAACACCAAACAACAACCCTTATGAATGATTTTTCTACATATATATATGTGTATGTGTAAGGTGTGTCTTCTTTCTTCTGGTCAGCCTCCCAATTCCATAGATGTCCATTCCTGGCCTTCTATCTCTAGCCAGCTGCTGTTTTGGTTCCCTGAAAAATAACATTTCACACACATTCTACCCCACAATAGATATTTTCCGACACTCTCACATGCCTAGGACACATGGGCACACAGTATGGCCTTGGTTATCAGTAATTTGGTACATCTGCTAGACTTATAGGAGTCACTTTGACCCTGCTCCTTATTGAAGTCAACACATTTATAATTTTTTATGCATATCATCCTGTTTCTAGTACATTCCGTTCTTACTCTCAAAAGTTCACACACAAGGTTATATTCCACACACTTAAAAACTAAATCATGATTTTACTACTAATCCTAATAAGTAATTCACTGTTCATATATAAATCAATAGGAGTAATCATCAAACATAGGGGTTATCACTTAAATCATAAACCATCATTGAATATAGAAGATATAATACTTAAATCATAAACCATCATTGAAATATAGAAGATATAATACTTAAATCATAAACCATCATTGAATATAGAAGATATAATACATAAATCATAAACCATCATTGAATATCATTATGAAAAGAAATAGAAAACCCTTTAATCCCTCTCTTGACCTCTGATTAATCAGAGGTCAAACTTTCCTTTCTTCTTCACCATCACTGTCTTCACTATCATAAAATTTCACACCCTGACTTGCCAGTACGGGCATGGTGTATGGTGGAAGATTAACCTCCTTCTTTTCAATTGCCGCCACTATGAGTCTATTACATAGAGATCTAATACAGGGAATACAGCAACAACCACATGTAACCAGTATCGATAGAAAAACTGCCATGGAAATCAAAATAGACATGATAACACTCCTCCATTTACCCAGTGCCTTATCCAACCACTGTCCCATTAAGTTATCAATGCCTGAGTGTTCCTTCATTTCTATAGACAGGACTCTCAGACCCTCCAGCGTTTTGGTCACTGATCCATCAGGAGCTGTATTGTTAGGAAGAAAGGTACAGCATAATTCACCAAACGTATGGCATACTCCTCCTTTTTCAGCCAATAGCATATCTAGAGCCATTCTATTTTGGATAGCCATCAGTGAGGTCGGCGCCAATTGTTCCGAGAGACCTTCTACAGCATCTCTAGTCATGTTAGTTAATCTCATGACGTTGTAATGGACATAATTTATTCTATCGACATTTTTATTTGGTGTGACTGGGAATAAAGCTGCTATTATGGGAATATTCTCGAACCCGGTGGCTATTTGGTCAGCTAATTTGTATTCATCTGGTATCCCCCTCGGAATGCCAATTGCATCGATATACGTAGGGTTATTTAGGCTTAAATCTATCAAGGTTTTTTTTTCCTAATTACATGTCTCCTTCTTCTATGTTAAAGCATTAAAACCATTAATATACTGATTATTACATCTACAATGAGTATATCGTTATAGTCATATCTGTGTTAACACACACTTCTCTAAGAATTTTTGTAACTTTTTCAAAATTTAGTCCATCTAATCCACACCCTAGCCGGGGTGCCGACACAGATTTCACTTTATTTTGTACACACCAATCCCTCATGTGTTTCAGACTACTGATGAAATCTCTTTACGTGGGTTTGTCTGTGTACAATCTCTTTGTAATTAAGTGGAAAACAGTTCTACCATCACTCTCATTTGTAACAACACAATCTCCTACTTTTTTAATTTGTTGTTTTACTTTTTCTACACCGTACTTGTCTCTGAAAGTTTTTGCAATGCCTGCTCCGTATGCACAATCTGCACTTACACAGTGTGCTAGAGGTTCCCCTTGCGGACTTGAAAAAAGATCACCTGTTTGAAACAAAATTTTAAAATTTCCACTTTGTTTGTTGTCAGGGGTTTCGTTTTCTCTGTCCTCTTTATCCTCCCTCTCTTGGACCTGAGTCTCTAGGTCCACAGCAGTCTCGGATAATGACCTGTTTGGTGGATCACAGTTAACACAAGAAGACAAATGATACCATGTGTCGCCTTTTCCGTGTAAGCGGACACAATGTGAGGTTCTGGCAGTGACTCTCAATGGCTCAGTCCATCTGGGTTCAGACCATTTACGCCTGAATTGCTTCAGTCGGACCCACTGCGACTGCTCCAAATCAGATGGTGTTGTGGCATCAGAATCAGCTTCTGGAATCTGGTGGGAGAAAAGCTTAATCATAGCAGTTAGTTTTTCAAAATATGCACCATGAGATAATTTGGGTAGGTTTTCAAGTTCAGCCGGATGACAGGGTCCTGGGAACGGTCTGCCTGTAAACAGTTCAAAAGGGGTAAAACCTGAGCTTCTGTTTATGGATGATCGGACTGACATTAATGCTAATGGCAAGGCTGAAAGCCAGGACAATTTGGTCTGTGCACAGATTTTAGCCAATTTTAGTTTTAAAGTGAGGTTCATGCGCTCAACTTTACCTTGACTTTTGAGGGTGATAAACTGCTCCAAAGACATGTTTCAGACCCAATGATTGTTCTACCACTCTGAGATGTTCATTTTTGAAATGAGAACCGTTGTCTGATCTGATTCTTCTTGGAAAACCATAGTGAGGGATATAATGATTAACCAGGCACTTTATAACAGCTGTACTGTCTTCACGCCCTACAGGATATGCCTCAGGCCACCCTGTGAACTGATCCACCGTGACTAATAAGTACCTCTTCCCTTGAACCTTTTCTATAATATCTGTGAAATCTATCACCAATTCCTCACCAGGACCACGGAGAGGTGTAAAACAGCCTCTGGGTTGCTTCAATGTCGGTTTGCTATTGTACTGCTGGCAAATAGCACAGGACAAAACAAAATGTGATACCATGGTAGCCATGGAAGGGTGCCACCAGTGTTTCAGTGTAGTTAACATTTATTTGTGTGTAAGTATTCCCTCATCAATAAATCAATCATTTGTTGATTGATTTATCCAGTATGAATTAGTCGAGACAGAAAACAGAACACCCTGCATGTGACTGGGCTCCCAATCTGTTACCTTGTTTAATCTCTTTGTCATGCCACCTAACTCTCGTGCATCATGGCCTGGATGCAGTGCCATTGAAATATGTGGGTCTGCATTGTTTTGCATGCAGTACCATTTGTTCTGTTCAGGAGTGAGTACAATAGGTGCAACTACACCTTCTTTTGCCCACATAAAGACCCTTACCCTCTAAATGCCACACATCTCCTAATACTTCTTGGAACATATGTTGATATGTGACATCGCCAGTTCTATCATAAACCAATGTGCAATGTAATGGATCAATGGGAGGCAGATAGACAGCTAGTTCTTTTATCCATGATAAATGTTGATTGTAAAGTGTAGTTACACTGTTAAAGGTGGCAGAAATGTCAAGTTCCACCCAATAGATGTCAGCCATTTCCTGGAGGGGTCCCCCTAACAGGACATTTTGGGTTCTAGCACCCCCTGGTTCCATTGAGCAATTAATTGAGGTACCATCCGGAAACACAACCACAACTCCATCAGGGGAACATAAAATACTAGCCCTCAATTTGATTAGTAAATCTCTACCAAGCAAAGGGAAAGGAGCGTTGTCAGAACAGAGAAACGAATGCGTAAGACACTGGTTTGCCACTTTGGTTGTAACGGGTATTGTCATAGGCCCATGTTCAGGTACCCCAGAGAAACCTATTACTCCCACAGTTTCATCACTTAATTGTCCATTAGTGATACAGTCACTTGTAATGGTGGAGTAGGTAGCCCGAGTGTCAACTAAGGCTTGTAGTGGTTTGTTGTTGACCACTATACTCATGAGAGGCTCAGCCAAACCTCTCACGGTCTTTCTCTGTGGGCCCCTTCAGTAGCTCTGGTCCTCCTCTCCGGGACCCCATGCTTGAATTGCAGGTGCTTGGAAGCTGGAAGAATCTTGGCCTGAGTGAGGTGGTAGGTGTGGTGCGCCTTGGGGTCTGCCACGTCCCCTGGGTCCGTGCTGCATCGGACCATAACTGCCCCGGGGTGGTCCTGGTCTCTGACCGCCCCTTCTCGAAGGACATTCGTTCCTCCAGTGGTCCAGTGCCCCACTGTTACGTCCCTCGTTAATTAGATGTTAAATTGTCTAGCATATAATCAGACATAACACAGGATGAGCGTGTGTGCATTTCAGACAGTAGGGGAGACTGCAAAAGAATGACCCAAGACCAACGACTTCAATTGATAAATGTTTAATTTGTGTATAACAATAAGGTGAAAAGTAATAAAGTAGTGAAAAATAAGGAATATTTACACAATATACAATTAAACAGGATAAAGAAAAATATCAACAAACAAACTGGGGGAGAGGAAGGAGCAAACGAGTGGTGCTTAAATCAAAGAACAAAACAAAACCAAAAACTCATCTAAATAAAGATTTAGGAAGTAAACTAATTAACAACAAAAGATGTAGAAAGAAACATCTTCAGCGTCCGAAAACGCCATAACTAAACTACCTAACTAATCCAAACAAACGTACAATCTTAGCACCACTGCTAAACCTGGTGTGTCTAATACATGAATGAACTACAGGTGGTGAATGTAGGTCGCGACCTGCTTACCTGTCTCACAACCTCTCTTACCCGTTTAAACAGCGTTGAGTAATAATTGGAGATGAAGCGTCAACGAACAGCGGTCACTCAAACATAATCATTGAATATTCAAGTATAAAACACACAAGCACGAACAAACAAAGAACTGATCTAACTGCTAAGTAGTAACAGCAGTGAGCCCCAAGTATAGATAAACCTCTCAGACTGGACTCTCGGACAAGAGACCGTCGTCACAGAGTGTGTACTCTCCCCAGAGTCAGAGACTCCCATTGAAGTTCGCGCCATTCATAAACCGCCTCAGGACAGGTGATTGGTTGCGCAATCCTGACGTCAGCGTCTGACGTCCGTTGACTGACAGGCGGTTCCTCCACTCACGTCCCATCCCTGAAACAGACAGCCGGTACAAACGCACTCCCATATATGCACAGTGTAATATATATATATCCACACAGACTACGTAGCACAGCGTACGTAACACCCACACACGAAACACCCATCCTCACTGTGCTCTATCCATCTGCTGGTAGGGCCTCTACCCCAATAACCTCTACCCCTTTGTCTATAACCACCCCTTTGGCCTCCTCTTGGAGGACCTCTCTGATAAGTAATTCCCTGATCATAACCAACAAATGGTGGAACAACTGATGGAGTTGGTGGTGCTTGTGCCCCTTCTGGCGCCCCATTTCCGTCACTGGAGTACGGAGGTGCTTGTGTCATCTGCTTTGGCATTTTATTGTTTGTCTTTGCTGCCTCCAATTGCACCCTAATTAATTGAGATTTTGCGTTTTCTAATTCTTCCTCATCCCTGCTCTTTTGTTCTGATATTTTATCAAAAATGGAAAACTAACCTTCTTTGCCACTTTGGGTTCTTGGCTACTGCGTTATCTGGATTGCTCTCCATAGCCTGTTTCACTCCTTTAGGAGCCCCTGCCAGTACAGCTGCTCTGAAAATGCCTCGAGTAATTGGATTTGTCAGACTATTTTCTTCCACCATACCTTCCCACAAACCCGCACACCTGAAATAATACTCCGCACCGGTTTCACCTGGTTTATGTTTGAATTTAATGTTCTGATAAACTTTAGGAAATTGTTTCTTAAGAGCTATAGCAATGTCGGTGGCAACCTGAATAAACGGCATATTGTTATCACACCCCACTGTGTTTGCAGTATCTTCAAGTTCATTCATTTGTGACACTGTGAAAATTTGTCCCATTAAACATCGGATATCTCCCAACGCCAGTACTGTGCCATGACATAAGGCTTGTAATTTAGTAAGCCATCTGCCGCCGCCATTTGTAATGGGTGGCAGTTTAGACAATATAGCTGTCATATCACCATGAGGCCATGGTTGGTATCTGGGCCTACCAGATCCTGCGTCCACTAGGGGCATCAGGTTACCAGCATTCAACTGACTAAAAGAATGGAATGTCTCCCTGACTGGAGATAGACTGTGAGATCTATATAGTCTTTCCGGGTGTATGGTAGCATGTGGAGATAGGCCATCCATCTGCTTTTGTTTACATCTTGTTCTATTTGCCACTGGTGAGACCCCCTCCACTTCTACATCTAATGCTCCCCCTTTGACTATCAGCTTCATTTCACGATCCCTTGTGATGGGTCTTCTTGTTTGTCCACCCTCGTCCCTTACTCTATTTCTACTTCTACTACTGAATCCTTCACATTTACCTGTACCTGTTGTTGTGCTATGACACCACCAGATGGCGAAGGAGCATAGGGAGGTGGCTTCACATAACTTCCTTCTCTAACCACTCCCAAATCCGGGTAAATGGGCGGGATTACTCTTTCACTACTCTGCTCACTTCCTGTCTCGGTCTTCAGTACACCCTCAGCCTTCGGCTTGTCAACATCTTCCTTCTCTTTCTTGTTAGGAAACAGCAAACATACCACCAGTGCTATACGAGTCCACAACCTTAACTCATTTCTCAACTTTTCTTCATCTTATAGCATGTTTACCCTTATTAACCCAACTCACCTTCTCCTTCTCCTCCATAAGTTTCTTTAGTCTCACACCTGCACATCTTTCTAGTTCCAAGATTTTGTGCGTAATCTTAACATAGACCTTTTCAGGATCTAACCATCCACATGTGTCACACATCTGACTCCATATGCCTTCCCACACTTTTGTTTCTTTCTTCTGATATTTTCCCTCTGTCTGCGCTAACAACATCTCTACAATCTTGTCCCATTGGGACTTTACATCCAGATCTTTTCCTTCTGCCTCGCGCATCTTATCTGACTCCATACTACAAAAAATACGACCTCTACCTCTTAACACCTTATTACTTTAAATAAAAAAATAAACCTTTAGGGACGACGCCCTTTTAACCTCAAAAAATCCCTTATGGGAACGAAGCCCGTTACCTTTTTAACCTTTAGGGACGACGCCCTTTAACCTTATAATACCTTTAGGGACGGAGCCCTCTCCCAGTGTGTGAACCTGGTAACTTTTAAACCTTTAGGGACGACACCCTCTCCCGGTGTGTAAACCAGGTAACTTTTAAACCTTTAGGGACGACACCCTCTCCCGCAGTGTAAACCAGGTAACTTTTAAACCTTTAGGGACGAAGCCCTCTCCCGGTGTGTAAACCAGGTAACTTTTAAACCTTTAGGGACGAAGCCCTCTCCCGGTGTGTAAACCAGGTAACTTTTAAACCTTTAGGGACGAAGCCCTCTCCCGGTGTGTAAACCAGGTAACTATTAAACCTTTAGGGACGACACCCTCTCCCAGTGTGTAAACCAGGTAACTTTTAAACCTTTAGGGACGACACCCTCTCCCGGTGTGTAAACCAGGTAACTTTTATTCTGATCAATAAAGTTTCAATCATTCATAATTTATTCTACACACAAATGAGTTCTTCAATTCCAACACATTTAATTTGACAATGCCCAATCTGCAGAATTTGATATAACAGGCTTCTGCTTACCTTTTATTTACTGGCCAGTTTGTGTTGAAATCGAATCCTCTCTGTGTGCCCTCCTCAAGGAACTGTCTTTATGAATTCGTCCTCTCTGCCGATCACGTCGGGTCACCATTTGATGGACTTGATGAAAAATAGTCCTTACGTGTTCAAAAATCGGAGATCAGACTTGTCGAATAAATTGAAACTTTTATTGATCAGAAATGTGCACAACGGCCGGGTTGTTCTTTATGCTTCTCGCAGGAGCAAAACACCAAACAACAACCCTTATGAATGATTTTTCTACATATATATATGTGTATGTGTAAGGTGTGTCTTCTTTCTTCCGGTCAGCCTCCCAATTCCATAGATGTCCATTCCTGGCCTTCTATCTCTAGCCAGCTGCTGTTTTGGTTCCCTGAAAAATAACATTTCACACACATTCTACCCCACAATAGATATTTTCCGACACTCTCACATGCCTAGGACACATGGGCACACACTATGGCCTTGGTTATCAGTAATTTGGTACATCTGCTAGACTTATAGGAGTCACTTTGACCCTGCTCCTTATTGAAGTCAACACATTTATAATTTTTTATGCACGTACACAGCATATCATCCTGTTTCTAGTACATTCCGTTCTTACTCTCAAAAGTTCACACACAAGGTTATATTCCACACACTTAAAAACTAAATCATGATTTTACTACTAATCCTAATAAGTAATTCACTGTTCATATATAAATCAATAGGAGTAATCATCAAACATAGGGGTTATCATCATAAACCATCATTGAATATAGAAGATATAATACTTAAATCATAAACCATCATTGAAATATAGAAGATATAATACTTAAATCATAAACCATCATTGAATATAGAAGATATAATACATAAATCATAAACCATCATTGAATATCATTATGAAAAGAAATAGAAAACCCTTTACCGTTAAGAGGAGCAGAGTCTGGTAACTTTCTTAAACCCTTAAAGTGATAGTTCACTCAAAAATTATAATCCTGTCTTCATTTACTAAATCTTTATAACTTTTTTTCAAAGAACACAAAAGAAGACATTCGGAAGAAGATTGGTAACTTAACAGCAGTTGCACCCTTCAATTGTATGGACACATAACATATGAAAGTGACTGGGGTCGTAAGCCAACATTCTACTAAATATCTTCTGTGTTCCTGAAGGGAAAAGTGAAACATGTTTGAAATGAAAAAAGAGAACAATTGATTATGTAATTCTGATTTTTGGTTAAACTGTCATCATTATTTACCTTGTTGTCAATTAAACCTGTATGACTTTCTTTGACAAGTCTCGAAGTGGAATTCTGTCATCATTTATATCTGTTTAACTTTATTTTACAGAATACAAAAGAAGATATTTTGAAAACTGAGCAGTAGTAGCACAGTCTTTAAAATATAACCTTAAGTTTTATTCAGACAAAAGGATTCATATAGGTTTGAAATGAGGGTGAATAAATGACTTTTGACTCTTGAAATGACAGAAATGTCTCCAGATATTAGTATAAGAACTGAAGGATTTTGTGTCAATTCTTTTATATGTAATCAATGTCTGACATTGATTTATACATGTGCCCCAGATGCAAATAACTTTATACATGTAAGGATGAAACCTCATGCTGATAACCTTATGCTTGCTCCCCGTCTGTCATTAACATCTGAGATAAACAACAAGATAAACATTAGTCTTTAGAGGAATGACCTTTTCAACTCATGGCTTCACGCATTTCTAATGTAAGCTCTCCTGTAGGGGGTCCTTTTGATGTCCACCTTTTGTCTTAAGACCTTTCTATGCAAGGTATAAAATCTGGTCACACAGACTGTTTCTTGGGGGTTTTAACATCAGAAGACAGCTGCGCTACATGAACATCTTCAATAAAGAATTTCTACCGGAACATGGTCTAACTTTCTTCATTTATGTACTAGAAGCATTCTAGTGCAGTGGCGAGCCACCCAACGGTTGTTCAGCCAAATTCAGCAAAATCTAACAGAACCAATGACAAGGTTGGTTTCATATCCACAAGGACTTTTATTATTTCTGACATGAGATAGAAAGTAAACATGTACAAAGACATAAAACAGTTTTGTGGTAACATACATTATGCAAGTAATCCTAACATTACTATACATGGACAATAACATATCTAGAACAGATTTTTTTCCTTTTTTCTTCTTAAACAGATTTTATTTTTGTCTTAGGAGTCTCAAGGGACTGTCAATCGTTTCCCAATATTCAAACTATCTTTCGCTTACCTCAGTTCTCCCTGCATCACGATGACTCCTCTCATACAACTCGTTAGGCGTCAAACAAAATTGGTTTCCCATCAGAATTTCTATTAAAATCAAATACACAAATTGACTTATACATTCATGTATCATTTATCAGGCAGGTCATATATACTAGAAATAAGATTTTATTCATTTTAGAAGAAACAAAAAATTTATCTATACTAAAACATATATGCAATGATCAGGGCAGATTCACATTACCTTTTGCTTGACACTTAAGATTTGAGGATCATCCAGTCAAAGTGGAGCTGGATCTGTCAGACTCATGCGTCGAGAGGATGAGACATAAAAACAAAAGAAGCTTATTAGTGTACAGAGCATTTACGTTAGTAACAATTACACAATAGGACAAATGTTTGTGTTTGATTCCATACAGGCCGACTAAAGCAGCACGAACATTTATCTGTCAGAAAGAAATTTTACTCTAAAGACATATTATCTTTAAGGTACTGTTAAAAGTTCTGTGAATAAAAAGTTAAATGTCATTTGTGCACAATAGATCTTAATGTACACAAATAAATCCCTATGTTAAAATAATATACCCAAAAGGCACAACAATTTATGCGACGCATACTCGTAAAGGTAAAAAAGTGAAAAGTGAAAAAGTATAACGCTCCCCAGCAACAGAAAATGTACAGATTTTATTAATCCGAGCAGACAGCATCACTTTCTGAATCGTTCCCTGTTCCCTATCTAGTGCACTGTGTGCCATTCACCGTTGAAAAAGTAAATCAAGTGATTTCAGACTTTTTTATAATGTAGAAGGAAGGTCGCTTTTTTAGCTTTTGATAAGCTTTTGTTATATTTATTCTGCAAAATTTTTATTCTGATGATTCTTTTGTTGATGTCAGCTGGTTGCATTTTTGGTTCCTCTGCGTAACTTCGGCTGCAAAATAATAAAAAGAGATTTAGTGCACTTAAACAGCACTTTTAAATGGAGGCTATTGATATTTATGTGTTTCATATCACTATACCAGTGAACGGATGACATCATATGGCAGGTGAAGTTTGTGGTGTAGGGGTAGAAATGTGTAGTGCCCCAAACAGCTTGCATAAATTTTCAATATCCCGTCCGGCAGATGTAGGTGGGATTTGAAACTTGGCCGGTTGAAGAGGCTTCAGCCTGTTAAATGGCCTGGTGTTATCCTCTAAATGAAGATTTCTGATAATACAAGAAAGACTATGAGTATCATTTCTGCATACATTCAAACACTTTTTTGTTTTGTTTTACTCACTCAGCAACAGGAGACGGTGTAGCTGTGGCTGGACGCTTTCTCGATAGATGAAATCTATCCAGCAGCCTACACAGATCTGCAAGGGTCCCCTGTGCATCATCCTTCCTCTGTGGAAAACCTGCTAAGAACAAATCGGAAACCAAAACTAGTTCATCAATAAAAGAGCATTTAAAATATTGAGCAAATTTTAAAAGAATGTATTATCTTACTCTTTTTAGATTTCCTCAACTTTTTCTTTTCCTTCTTTCCAGCTTTCCGAGATGTATTGGACTCCCTAAAGGCAGAACAATGAACCCAAAAAGTATTTAAGGTTCAATCACTTTAGGTTGAGTTTAAATTTAGAGAATTTGTTGGACTTACTCTGATGGAGGAGGAATTACTGCAAGGGCTGCAGAGTCCGGCTGCTCCCCGGATTCACCTTGTCCCTTCATTTGGTAGTCATCCTTCTGTTTTTGTCCTGTTGAGAGAGAATTTAAGTAATTGAATAAAATACCAATAACTAATATAATATATAGAGTATATTTACTCTAATATAGAGTACTCAAAAGAGTATTAATGTTGTCGGTCAACCTACCAAACGTGGCTGTAAATTCAAAAGTGAATTTAGCAGGAATGAGTGGCTTCAGCCTGTTAAATGGGCCAACTCCATTCATGATGGACCCAGAATCTTGATGCCTACAAATAAAAGGTACTGTAAGTACCATGTCTGCATACATTTAAAAACTTATTGATTGATAATTATTTGATCAACTCACTCAGCTACAGGAGGTGGTGTCATCTTGCAAAGGGGCTGTGATGACAGATGCAGTGCATCAAACAGCTCACATAAGTTTTCTATAGAGTTTTCAGCCTCCTCTGCATCGATCAATTCCTTCATGTGTGCCTCCTGTCTACTGATCTCCAATTGTAAACCTGTAGAGAAAAAACCCGAATAGATAAATGACACACATGGTTATTCAATGACTTATATCTTTAAATACACATCATAAAAAAGTTGTGTAAATTTCACCATCACACTAAGAGCATGGCCCCATAAAACAGTTGGATAAGCATATATTAACTCACTCTTTCTCATCTTCTCCATCCTCCGTTTAGCTTTCCTTGAAAGCTTAGGTGCGGCCAGTGCATCTTCCTGGACCCTAAAAATACGAGAACATCAAGTTTTCTTCCAGTTTCAAGGATTGATTGTTATGTTTGATTGGGAGTGAGTTGTTCAACTTACTGAGGTGGAGCAGCTGGCATGACACAGGCTATGGATATGTCAGGATCTTGAATATCCAATTTCTGTGCAGAAATCTCCAACCTACAAATACAAGCACTGATCGTTTCTGCAAACATTCCAAAGTTTACATCGATATGTTTAAATCTGGCAAATTTGTTGAACTCACTGAGGTGGAGAGGCTGACACGGTGGGGTTTGTGACCACCTCTGGTGGTGAGGAAGCTGTTGAGAACAAATTACAGATGATAAATGACACATGTTCCCAAGACAACTTTTAGACAGTTTTAAAAAGAAAAGAAGCATTGATAGTGTTGAGCAGATTGGAAAAGAGGGTATTAACTTACCAGTTTTATGTTTCCTCATCCTCTTTGGGCCTTTCTTTCTGTCTCTTTTCTTAGACACCACAGAAGCTGGAGGCGTTGGTGTCTCTTGTATGGAAGCTGTTGAGAAAGAATCAGAATGGATAAACACTTGTTCATTAAATGAGTTAAATACAGTAATTAATACGGTATTAACTTACCAATTTTATTCTTCCTCATCCTCCTTTTCTCCTTTCTAGATAACGGAGAAGGTTCGGGTTCATCCCCAAGCTGCAGGAGGGGGTGGTCCTGTACAAGGAACTCTGGCTCTGGTTCATCCAGTACCACCGTAGAATTCTCCTTTCTAAAAATACAAGCACTTTGCGTTTTATTTCTGCAAACATTTCAGCACTTTGATTGTTGTGTATAAATCATAAGAATTTGTTTGACTCACAGAGGTAGAGCGACTGGCATAACGGGGGGCTTCACCTCCTCTTGTTCACCCGTCTGCTGCTGTGAGGAAGCTGTTGAGAATAAAACAGAGTTGAGTTTATGTTCATCCAATGATTGATATCTTTAAATTCAGAACTACAGGTTTAAGACCAAACGTTGTAAGAATATGAGAGCATTGATGGTTATGGTCGGATGTAATAAAATTCAAATGTTTTTTCCCCTTTATCTGTACCTGGAACAACAGCTTCCTCTGCTGGAGAAACCAGAGACTCATCCTTGTCTTCTGTTATGTCCTCCTTCTCCTCCTCCGTCTGCTCCTCTATCTCCTCCTCCTTCTGCTCCTTCTTCTGATCCTTCTTCTCCTTACTTAATATACAAGCACTGTAAGTATTATTTCTGCAAACATTCAAGCAATTAAATTGTAGTAAATAATAATTTAAGAAAATCTGTTCAACTTACTGAGGTCCAAAGGTAGCCCAGAAAGACCGTTGAACCCTAAAAGTACAAGTAGTTAAGATTATTTAAAGGTTTAAGCATTAAGTTCATGCTGTATATAAAACTTGAACATTTGTTAAACTTACTGAGGTGGAGAATTTCCCCAGGCGGAAGGCTTAGACGGAGTGGCAGGAGTGACGGGGGCCTTTGTTGCCACTGTGGAAGCTGTCGAGATTAAATCAGAATAGATAAACAAATCTGAGACACAGATCATTTAGGTATTAATAACTTAATTTAAAAAAACACAGTAAGAAATATGCAAACCCAAAACAAACGACATAAAAGAGTACTGATATTTTTATCCTTTACCTGCTTTTTTAACAGCAGCATCCTCTGCAGGCACCTGTGGCTCTTGTTCCTGAGAGGAAGTCTCTTCTCTAATAATACAAGTATTTTAACTATTGTTTCTGCATTCAAGCCATGAGTGTATGATTGAGTATAAATCAAAATATTTGTTTAACTTACTGAGGTGGAGGATCCGGCTTTTGCCTCACCATCCGGATTTTCCACCCATTTCTGGTGATGACCTTCTCAGGAACTAACACTGAAAACAAAACAGAGTATAACTGACACACCTGTACACACACCACTGATCTCTAACACATAAACACACGCTACACAAAGCAGATTGGGAAATAATGTAACAACTTATTACCTTTGATCTCCCTCTTTCTCTGTCTTTTTCCAGCAGATCCTTCAGAAGGTGCAGGATGATGACCCCTGAAGATAACATTACTCATTTTAAGTTTCCACTTGTATTTAAGTACTTTATTCAAATCAAGAGAATCGCACAACTCACTTAGATGGGTGACGTGGATTTTTGGGAAATCTGCGTCCATCTCTTCCGACCTTCTGAGCAACAGGAGCTGGGAACAAATGAGAGGACAGAAATGACACACATGTACATCCAATGACTGAACTTTAAACCTTTTGGCTCTGTTATACTTTGATATTTGGGGGATTTATAATTGTATGTATCACTTAAGCACAAATATTACTTTCCCACTAAACATATAAAACTGAGACATAAATGCAGTTGTAAAATAGAAATGAAAAGCAATAAGTTATCTGATAGATGTCCCAGTTTAACTTACGGATCTCTGTCTCTGGGACAGAAGGGGGAGACTCGGGGTCTTTGGTCTCCTGGGTTAAATCAGCCATAGCACACAATGGTGACTCTATATGGAGCTCCTCATCGGTGCTCTTGGCTTTCTCCTCTTCTTCTTCCATAAAATCAGCCCAAGACGCTATGGGCTGAAAGTCTTGGAAGATCATGTCGGCAGTCTCAAAACAACCTGATGGATTCATGCTGGAAAATAAAGCGTTAATCTGCTCGTGGAAATGTCGACTTTGTCACTTACTGAAGTGATGTCGGAGTTCAGGTCGAGTCAACACTCGAAAGCGGTCTCGTCCTTCACTCAACAACAACAAAACAACAGAAAAAGCAGCAAAAATCGCTCTCGAAGTCGCAGAAAAACACAAAAGTCGCAGTCCGTCGAACGGCCAGAAGACACTGAGTGTAAATGTGACTCGCGCACACTTATATAACAGACAGAGTTCTATTGCTTTATTGCGTCATCACAGAACATCACGAGCAGATGTTTTTAAAGAGACATGCACACTTTATTACAATATTTCTGTAAAGATGACAAAAGACGTGGATGACACCTGTTTAACAGAAGATTATGTATTAAACAGTTATGTTTATTACATATAACCTTAAAATACACACAAAAGTCATTATAGTCCAATAAAACGAGCTTTTTTTGTCAGGCACCTCCATTGACTTCCATTAACAGCAAATATTCTACAGAGTTTGGATTTAAAGTGAAATTATTTCAGTAACAAATCTGTGAAGATTATAATCTAATTTATCTAATTTCTGAAATGATTTTTAAAGGTTTTTACATCTAAGATCTTCAATTATATTATGATTTTACCTCAGAATTCTCTTCAGGCGAAAGTTAAAGACAGCTTTCTTCAGTTAAAAGAAGTTAACGTTTATTAAATACACACAAAGATAAACTGTAACAATATTTGTAGTTAAATGTTTAAACAATATTAATAACTGACGATAAAGTATAATATTTATTTTAACGAGTCAATATCTGTGCTCGGATTAAATAAAGATTCTCATTGGTTGCTGACCGTGTCTGCGTTCTCTGATAGGCTAATCACAGTGCCCCTCCCCTACACACATACGCTCAGCTCACTCACACACAGAACTCTGAAGAGAACAGCTCTCTCTCTCTCTCTCTCTCTCTCTCTCTCTCTCTCTCTCTCTCTCTCTCTCTCTCTCTCCCCCCCCTCCCCCCCCCCCCCTCCCTCCCTCTCTCTCTCTCTCTCTCTCTCTCTCTCTCTCTCTCTCTCTCTCTCTCTCTCCCTCTCTCTCTCCTCATCCCTCTCTCTCTCTCTCTCTCTCTCTCTCCCTCTCTCTCTCCCTCTCTCTCTCCTCATCCCTCTCCCTCTCTCTCTCTCTTTCTCCCCCTCATCTCTCTCTCCCTCATCTCTCTCTCTCTCTCTCTCTCTCTCTCTCTCTCTCTCTCTCCCCCCCTCATCTCTCTCATCCCTCATCTCTCTCTCTCTCTCTCTCTCTCTCTCTCTCTCTCTCTCTCTCTCTCTCTCTCTCTCTCTCTCTCTCTCTCTCCCTTTCCCTCTCTCTCTCTCTCTCCCTCATCTCTCTCTCTCATAACTCGATAAAAATGTTATAATTACTATTGTCATAAATCACCAAACTATTAAGGTATTTTAAAACAATTTACTAAAGTAAATAGCAGAGTATAGTCCAGAATCTTTCATGTGGTTAATTGAGCATTTTTTGCACACATGTTTTATTTGAAAAATTAATGTTTTATTTTCTCACAATAGTTATTTTTATAACCAGGTGCAAAGGGAAAAAAATAAATATTATTAACACCAGTTCAACAAAAAGTTTTTTGTCCTGTCCCAGTCTTAATATGCAGAAATTAAAGACGACTTTTCGATTAAACGAATCATTTTGTATTGTTAATAAAATCTATTTATTATTATCATTAAATATTGAGTTGACAAAGTTTTGTATTTGGTTGGTTTTGAAGCAAAATTATTTATTTATTTTAGATTAAAAGTAAACTGGAAGGTAAAAAATACATTTAAACACAACCCTAAATGTTACGTAATACATCTGTATTTACTTTCAAATAATATCTGTATTTAATAATATATCGTCAAAATATTATAAAACGTCTTTTGATTAGAAATGTCAAATCAAGAGTAAAAGTCTTTTGATTAAATTTTATTGTTTTTTCAACGATTTGATCCAAAATTTAAAGAATGATAATCACTGTATAATTTTGCACTGGGATTATAATCCAGACATTTTTTAAATAAAGCATGAATTGCACTTACATACACGTGACAAGAACAAATGTTACGTCATCATTAATGTATTTGCACATTTACAGAAGAATACAAATCATTGTTAAGTGCATGTAAGTAATGCAAAGAAAGATGATATAAAGGCCCATACATGCACAGTCTCAGTTAGAATGTTTTCAAGAGGAAACTGCAGGTTCAGACGTCACTCTTTTAACACTTTTCCAGTCTTTTTGTGTTTTCTTGTCTTTTTGTGTTTTCCTGTCTTTTTGTGTTTTCCTGTCTTTTTGTGTTTTCCTGTCTTTTTGTGTTTTCCTGTCTTTTGTGTTGTCCTATTTTCCTGACTTTTTGTGTTTTCCTGACTTTTTGTGTTTTCCTGTCTTCTTGTGTTTTCCTGTCTTTTTGTGTTTTCCTGTCTTTTTCCAAAACTGGCAAACAAGTACAGCCCACAGTGACAGACACTAAGCTCTCAATGTAAGTATTGCTTATGGCTTTAGGTTTTGCTTTAGTGTACGATCATAAAATATTGATATGTTGTGTTTGTTTTCAGACAAATGGATCTATTGCAGAGATTCTCACCTGCACTCCACCATGGGACAACTTTGAAGTCCTGCAGATTCTAATCATTGTACACATGTGAATAAGTCATCAGTATAAATATGTTGTAGATTAGTTTAATAAATTCTTTTTGATATTGATGTGAGTTTTGAAGGTGTTAGTTTTTAATAAACATGTATAAACATATGCAACCACAAGTGTCTTTTGGCTTTAAAACAGCATTATTTACAGTTCATACACAGCAAAATCCCTGGTGTAAAAAGAACATCCACAGTGTTAAATTTAACACCGGCAAAGTGTCTATATGTGTCCACACTATCTCCATAGTGTGGACACATATAGTAAATATTACACTTTTGGTAGTGTTAACTTTTTGACACTATTTTTGTGTTAATTCAACACTCATTATTGTTAAACCTATTAATCACTATTCATTGTTGTTTCTGCACTACACCAGTGTTAGTATTCAATTACAGTGTTACATTTTAACACTCTCCAGTTAAGATCAACACCAGTGTAATGTGAATATAACAATTATGAGTGTTCAAAATACTTGATTATAATAACACTTTTGGTCATTTTAAAAGGGCTTTTATTAATATTTAACTGTTTCTACAATTTAATGGCAGGACAAATTTGCAGAAAATATACTGCAAAAACTTTATTGAGGTAAACCACATTTAACATTCAAACACCACATTTTACTGCACTTAAAAAAAATTACAATTTGCAATTCCAATCTGAAACAACAACACAACAGAGAACAATGTAAGTTCTCTCATCACTGTCATATGAAAACTGTCTGTCATAAGATCTAAGGTCTTCACTCTTTTCGGTCTACGGTCTTCGCTCTCTTAGATCTTCTGTCTCTTCTGTCTTCACTATCTTCGCTCTTCACTGTCTTCGGTCTTCTCTGTCTACCGTCGTCAGTATTCACTCTTTACCATCTTTACTCTCTTCGATCTTCACTGTCTTCGGTCTTCACTGTCTTCGGTTTTCACTGTCTTCGGTTTTCACTGTCTTCGGTTTTTGCTGTCTTTGGACTTCATTCTCTACCGTCTTCACTCTCGTTGGTCTTCACTGTTTTCCGTCTTCACTGTCTTCGGTCTTCACTGTCTTCGATGTTTACTTTCTTCAAGTCTTAACTACCTACCATCTTTACTGTCTTCGGTCTTTACTGACTGTGATCTTCTGTCTCTTCAGTCTTCTCTGCCTTCAGTCTTCACTATCTTCTGTCTTCACTCTCTACGGTCTTCACTGTCTTCGGTCTTCACTCTCTTCGGTCTTCACTCTCTTCGGTCTTCACTCTCTTCGGTCATCACTGTCTTCGGTCATCCCTGTCTTCGGTCATCACTGTCTTCGGTCTTCACTTTCTTCGGTGTTCACTTTCTTCGGTCTTCACTACCTACCATCTTCACTCTCTTCGGTCTTTACTGACTTCGGTCTTCTCTCTCTTCGGTATTCTCTGTCTTCTGTCTTCACTCTCTACTGTCTTCACTTTCTTCGTTCTTTACTGACTTCGGTCTTCGCTCTCTTCTGTCTTCACTCTCTTAGGTAAGGTCTCTCTTCGGTTTTTACTGTCTTTGGTCTTCACTGTCTTCGGTCTTCACTCTCTACCATATTCACTCTCTCAGGTCTTCACTGTCTTCGGTCTTCACTCTCCACCATCTGCACTCTCTTCAGCCTTCACTGTGTTTGGTCTTCACTGTCTTCGGTCTTTATTCTCTTTGTTCTAAAGCCGTCTTCGGTTTTCCCTCTGTTTGGTCTTCGCTCTCTAAGGTATTCTATCTTTTCTGTCTTCTTTCTCTTCGGTTTTCTCTCTTGTTGGTCTTCACTGTCTTGGTTTTTCACTCTCTTCGGTCTTCTCTCTCCTTGGTCTTCTCTCTCTTCGTTCTTCACTGTCTTCGGTCTTCATTGTCTTCGATCTTTACTCTCTTCTGTCATCTCTCTCTTTGGTCTTCACTCTCTTCGGTCTTCACTGTCTTCGGTCTTCACTCTCTGCCATATTTACTCTCTTTGGTCTTCACTATCTTCGGTCTTCACTGTTTTTGGTCTTTGCACTCACTCTATTCGGTCTTCTCTCTCTTCAGTCTTCTCTCTCTTTGCTCTTCACTATCTTCGGTCTTGTCTATCGTCTGTCTTCATTCACTACCGTCTATATTCTCTACCGTCTTCACTCTTTCTTCAGTCTTCGCTGTCTTCGGTCTTCGGTCTTCACTGTCTTCGGTCTTCATTGTCATCGATCATCATTCTCTTCGGTCTTCACTCTCTTCGCTCTTTACTGTCTTCGGTCTTCACTGTCTTTGGTCTTCTCTGTCTTCCGTCTTCATTCACTACCGTCTTCACTCTCTATCGTCTTCACTATCTTCGGTCTTCACTGCTTCGGTCTTCACTCTCTCTTCAGTCTTCACTGTCTTCGGTCTTCCCTCTCTCTTCAGTCTTCACTGATTTCGGTCTTCGCTGTCTTCGGTCTTCATTCTCTTCGGTCTTCACTGTCTTCGGTCTTCACTTTCTCTTCGCTCTTCATTGTCTTCGGTCTTTTCTGTCTTCCGTCTTCATTCACTACCGTCTTCACTCTCTACCGTCTTCACTATCTTCCGTCTTCACTCTCTCTTCAGTCTTCACTGACTTCGATCTTCGCTGTCTTGGATTTTCACTCTCTTCCTTCTTCGCTTTCTTCGATTTTCACTCTCTTTGGTCTTCTCTCTCTTCGTTCTTCACTGTCTTTGGTCTTTACTGTCTTCGGTCTTGGCTCTCTTCAGTCTTCGCTGTCTTCGATCTTCATTCTCTTCTGTCTTAGATGTAATAGGGTAATTAAGAAGTTTTCTTTTTAAATAGTTATTGCTATTCGGTCCAGTTGGTGTCGCCAAAACAGATACTCTTCTAAAAGATTGCGTACGCATGGTAGAGAGCATCCTTACGGTGCTCCCTATGTCAAGTTTATCTTTTATAAATCCCGATATGTGCATGGAAAAATGTGTAGGCATATTTCTATGCCCATGTGGCAAAGGGGGCTATATTATAAGTAATGACTACGCCACCTGGGAATTCTTAACCCAGGAATACAAGCATAATAACAAGGACGCACAGATTTAGTTCCTTAATAGGACAAGAGACGTGGATAAATAAATATTTTATTAAATGTCACAATAATAATAAATAAATCCAAACAAAGACAATACAAGGAAGATGTTCAACATAATGCTTCAGCGATGAGTAGCACCACACTCACAACATCAGTACAAAATAAACCTAAACAGAAGGGCCACAATCCACAAGACATACGGCAGGACTGAGTGTGGTCAGCAGGGGGGAGACTCAACGAGCACCACAACACTCAGGAAGTAACACACAAAATGCAAAAGAAAACCAAAATAAGAAAAGAAAAAGATTAGTATCACCTTCACACGGTGCCGGACGTTACACAGCACAAAAATAATCAGGTCAAGCCCCGCCCCTTTGCTTTTGGACACTCAATCCCTAATGAAAAACAGAATATAAACTAAAGAATTAAATACACAAATAGAAAATAAATAAATAAACTAAACAACAACCATTGAGAAAAAAACACAATAATCAAATACAGTTAACAGAAAGTACAAAAACCAAATAAATTAACCAAACAAACATTGGAAAGGAACAATACAATGACCAAAATCACGCAACACTCTCCTTGTAAACATTCACGCACGCACACACACTTTCAGTTTCAGTTTCGTTTCAGCCGAAGCCAGAACGGAATGAATGAAATTCCTTTGGTTTTAAATGTAATTGATACAGCAGCAAAACAGCAGTGCTCCGTGATGAACGAGCGGATGACTGGTTACCCCCAGCAACGGAATCCTCCCCGCTACTTTACAGAGTAACTGCAATTTTGGGGTGCAAGGAATCCAGTCACGGTGGTCCGAAGTGCAAAATCAATGTGCACGCTCTGTGAAAAGTCTAAACAAGACCACCAGCCGTGGGAAACAGCACTCGATCTCCTACATGCCATACGAGGGACCAATATTCAAATTTCCCGCATACAGCTCAGCATGCGGAACCGGAAACGCAAGAAAGAAGCTCTGTCTTGTGATTCGATGGAAGGCAGATATATATGCACCGCCTCTTGCGGTGATAGGCTCAATAATTTGAGCTGAAGCAACCAATAGCGGCTCAAAGCCAAACATCCATACTGCCACATTCCACCCCCTACTCTTGTATCATCGCCCCGATGTTATATTCTCAGATATGCTGCCTTAATCCCAGGGTCTGAAAATCGCAGAGACAGAGTTAGAAACCTGGGGTGTAGTCACTATTACATTCTCCCCAAGGGATCGCGGGAGACGATAAACATTAGAATGCTGGCCAGCTGTGGCCCGCTGCGACCGGCGTAACACGGCATCCTCCACTGAAGACACCAACTCTAGCTGCGGTTGGGCTGCCACCTCAACCACACAGGACGTCTCAACAATCCCAGGCTGCTCAACTCTGGCCGATGGCCCAGGTAGACTCTGATAATCACTACTCCCCTGTTCTGAGAGGACTGGCAAAGATTCTGGGGCCAAAAGAAACAAATCCCCCTCTTGTTCTTCAACTTCTGAGGAGGGGGTCTGTTCAACTGGCAAATCCCCTATACGAACAACTAGATCAGGATCTTGCGGGGTCCTAAGCTTTATCAGTGACCGGTGTACCCGTCGCACCCGGTCCAGGTCCCCAACAGGTGCAATAGTATACACTGATCCTCCCTCCCTAGGTGCCTGTACTACTTTGTATACAACTGGGCTCCATAAATCTTGAATCTTAGAACGACCTCTTATTCCAAACTGACGAAGATAGACCAACTGGCCCTCTCCCAGTGGTGCCTCACGAACATGTAGATCATAATGGGTTTTTCGGCGATCTGCTGCTACCCTTAAGCGCTCATGAGCTCCCTCAAAGGCTACATGTAATCTGGTCTGGTGTTCCAGCACCCACTCATGAACGTTACTCGCAGCTGGCTCTCGAGTCCTACCCAGCAAAAAATCAACTGGTAGACGTGGCTCCTGGCCAAACATTAAGAAGTAGGGTGATTCACCGGTAGCCTGGTGGATAGTAGTGTTATAACTAAATAAGACTTGGGGGAGACAAGACACCCAATCCCTCTTGCGGGATGGGGGCAACGTGCGCAATAGATTGTGCAGAGTCCTATTAAATCTCTCACACTGGCCATTACCCGCCGGATGGTAAGGTGTCGTACGAGATTTCCGGACCTTATACAGGTCACAAAGCTGTTGGATCAATGTGGATTCAAAATTCCGCCCCTGGTCAGAGTGTATACGATCCGGGACACCAAATTTATAAAACCATTCCGCTACCAATACTCGTGCCACTGTTTCTGCACGTTGATCCCTTGTGGGAACCGCCATTGTGTACTTGGTAAAAATATCAGTCATCACCAAAACGTTCTCTATGCCTGAACTCGAGGGCTCGAGCATGGTAAAATCAATGGCCAAGATCTCATTAGGCCTGGACGCCAGTAAGTGTCCCAAAAAACTAGAGGCACCTGGCTGTACGCCCTTACCAAGTTGGCAGCGCTCGCACTCTCGGCACCAGCAAGCCACGTCCTTCGCCATTCCTGGCCAATAGCACCTCCGCCGTACCAATTCGGTTGTGCGCTCTACCCCTTGATGTCCATGTTCCTGATGTAACCCTGTTAACACCTGATCTTTTAAAACAGAGGGCAAAATCAGCTGAAGGACCTCCTCCCTCCCATCTGGGCGGAAAACACGACGATACAAAACCCCTTCCTGCTCGACCAAGCGGTCCCACTGACGAAAAAGAGTCACTGTGTCTTTAGATAGCAACTGACGCTCCTGGGAACTAGGACACACTCCACGCCTCCAAAATGGCAGTATTTTCCCAATTACCGGATCTGCTTCCTGCAAACTCTTAATATCCGCCAATGAACAACTAGGAAGAGTGGTCATAACGGATTGAGTGGCCAGGGGTTGGGTAGCCAATGAGGCCTCTGCTGCCTGCCTTACAGAGCCAGGAACTAAGGTTGAGCACGCCGAGCATTTCCCCACTATCTAGTGGAGGCTGCCTGGAAAGGGCATCAGCATTACGATTGCTCCTCCCTGAACGATAACGCACCTCAAAGTCAAAAGCTGAAAGCTGGGACGCCCAACGCTGCTCCATCGCCCCAAGCTTAGCTGAAGCCAAATGTCTGAGAGGGTTATTGTCAGTAAAAACAGTACACTTATGCCCTAACAAGTATTCTCGAAATTTTTCTGCCATGGCCCACTTGAGCGCCAAAAACTCTAGCCTCATAGAGCTGTAGGTGGAAGTATTTCGCTCAGTGGGCCTAAGACAACGACTTGCATAAGCAATAGGTCTTACCTGTCCCTCCTGTTCCTGAGAGAGCACAGCTCCCAATCCCCTGTGACTCGCATCTACCTCTAAAATAAACGGCAAGGAAAAGTCGGCATATGCCAAAACGGGGGCTGTAATGAGTTTACTCTTTAGAGCGTCAAAACTCTCCTGGCACTGGGTTGTCCACGCGTTTGTAAAATTCCGCTCTACTTGTTTCTGGCGTCGGCAACCACCCACTTCGGCCACCAACCTGTGCAAGGGGGCTGCCAACTTAGAGAATCCTTCCACAAACCGACGGTAATAGCCCGCGAAACCCAGGAAAGAACGTAACTCTGAAAGATTTGTGGGGCGCTGCCACTGCGCTACCACCTCAATTTTGCTGGGATCTGTAGCCACCCCCTGAGAAGACACAATATGCCCCAAATACCTCACCTGTTGTCGGAAAAACGCACACTTGCCTAAATTTGCTTTTAAACCCTCTCGTTTTAATCGCCTCAAAACAACTTCCAAACGTTCCAAATGTTGGGACACCGAGGAAGAGAACACGACTATATCATCGAGATAAAGGAGCAAAGACTGCTGCTGCTGATCTCCAAACAATCTCTCCATCAAACGTTGGAATGTACTGGGTGCATTGCACAGCCCAAAAGGCATGCGATTCCACTCGAAAAGACCAAAAGGAGTGCAGAAAGCAGTCTTAGCCCTATCCGTCTCGGTGACCGGAACCTGGTTATACCCGCTGGCCAAATCCATAGTGGAAAACCAGCGAGCTCCAGTTAATGCATCTAGCGATTCCTCAATTCGAGGCAAGGGGAATGCATCCTTTCGTGTCTTAGCATTCAGTTGACGGTAGTCCACACACATGCGCAGACTACCGTCCTTCTTCTTTACAAGAACGATCGGGGAAGCGTAAGGACTGCAGCTTTCCCTTATAACCTGAGCCTCGAGAAGTTGACTGATGTGGGTCTTCACAACATCATACTCCGAAGGTGGTATACGTCGATACCTCTGCCTTACCGGAGTATCATCGAGAAGAGGAATGTCATGGGAGAGTAAATTGGTACAACCCAAGTCACCCTCATGGGCCGAAAACACTGACTGATATTGCTGAAGCAACGTCCTTACCTGGACCTGGTCACTTTGACTTAAAACATTTAAATCAATAGACTCGATTTGTTCTGACATAGTGGACCCAGTCTGTGATGACTGCAAGCCAATTGTTGCAGATGCAGTTTTAACTTCAGTGACCCCTTGGGGTAAACTTGTCACAAAAACAGCATTCAAGGTGCCTAGGACTGCACCAGGATACAGAAGAGCATCAACAGTCCCCACATTAACAACAGGTATATAAGCAGTACCCCGGTGAACCTGTACTAAGGCTGGCGACACAAGCAACCCAGCAGGAAGGCCTGAATCAACAGGCTCAAACAGCACTGTGTTCCCTGAACAATGTTCAGAGCATGTGGCTGCTACTATCTGCATCATACCACCTGAAATACGTCTTGCTTTATGCCCACGTACCCTTACTTTACTAATTGAGCCAGACGGTTGGGCCTTCCGTTGACAGTGTTGCAAGGCTTGCATTACAGGACCAGGGGCGCCTGAAACCGCAGGTAAATTAAAAAGGGACAATCCATGCTGCCCAAAAAGTTCCTGGTAACAACGACTAAGAACATTCATCCCTAGAACTCCAGGAACTTGGACACCTAAACCACCCAGGGGATCTTTAATAACTAACACTCCACATCCTAACACTACGTTCCCACACAACTCAATATCTAGCTCTAGGTAGCCAATGTAGGGGATTTCAAGCCCATTTGCAGCCCTAAGCTGCAACCACTGGCAAAACCTCAACCGCTCCTTCCCACATTGTGCAAAATTTGCGAGAAAACAACTTTCCGTTATAGTAGAAACCATGGAGCCGGTGTCAATTAGACAAGGTATCTTAACTCCTCCCATACCGACAAGAAGATGTGGGCATGAAGACATTAGGTGAGAACTAGGACCAGAGCTAGACAATTCATTCGAGCCAATAGTCACCCCTACCGATTTGTGGCTCTGCAATTCGGCGGGTACTAGTTTCCCAACGGCTGACGATCCTGACGGCGTCCATTCGCAGATAAAGGAACCGTTGGAGGACGTGAAGGTACCCGTGGGCCTTCACAATCTCGGGCAAAATGGCCAGGCTGTTGACACCGTCTGCAAATTACTGGACCATAACGTGGGGAACGGTCACGTGGACGAAATTCTTGATACTGAGCAAAATTTTGGGTAAGTTGATCTAACTGCTTCTGTTGAGCTTTCAACATTTCTCTCAACTCAACCATTTCAGCTGAGCTGGGAGAAGCAGCTACAACAGAATGCAACTCTCCTTGAACCCCATACTGGAGGGCATAAGACAACGGAACTGATTGACTGCGACCCCTCGCACCCCCTGGCATTCCCTCTCGCTCCCATCTAATGGCTTCACCACGTACTTCCAATAAAGTAATGGTCGGTTGACGGCGTACTAACTGTTTAAGTTCTCGCCGAAGTGCAGAGTCAGCTACATGTTCTACAAATTGATCACGCAATAAAACTTGAACATCCATCACAACGGTCGAACGTTGTTTAACCTTTTCCATTAGACTCATCAATGCGAGGGAAAATTCTAACAAGGTCTCCCCTTCTTGTTGTTTCCTAGAAAAAAAAGCCTCCTGCAAAGCCACATGGGACTCAGAACACCCATAAACCTCACGCAATGCAGCGAATATTTTCTCAGGATTGCTTTGTTCTCTAGCAGGCCGGTAATGAATTTCTTCTCGTGCCTCTCCCTCCAATTGGTCAATTAAAAAGAAAGCCTGATCTGATGTGGACAAATGACGAATTCGAATACAGGCCTGAGCCTCCTCAATCCACTCACTAATACCAATCCCAGACCGGCCATTAAATTTAGGGCACTTCCTATCCCTCGGTACAAATACAAATCGTTCAGACACACTAGCCGATGGGGCTGGGGGTGTAGAGGGCAAAACGTTTGCATCATAAGGGGGTCTACTTGGCCCTGGTGAGTCAATAGGGGCACGTTCTTGACGCAGCATTTCGTTATCGGCTCGCAACTGGGCCACCAATTCCCTTAGCTCTTGGAGTTCCTCACTCATGTTTATAAAATGCAACTTCTAACTCACCAAAACCGAACCCTCAAGAAAGGCACACACGAAAATTGGGAGCCTCAATGGGCACTGCTGCTTTGCTGCTTCTCTAGAAGAAAAAGAAAAAAAACCCAAACCAATTTTTACATAAAATAAATACCCACGTCTCCGTCTCAAGAATGGGAAACCCTGCCGACTACGCCAAGTGTGGCAAAGGGGGCTATATTATAAGTAATGACTACGCCACCTGGGAATTCTTAACCCAGGAATACAAGCATAATAACAAGGACGCACAGATTTAGTTCCTTAATAGGACAAGAGACGTGGATAAATAAATATTTTATTAAATGTCACAATAATAATAAATAAATCCAAACAAAGACAATACAAGGAAGATGTTCAACATAATGCTTCAGCGATGAGTAGCACCACACTCACAACATCAGTACAAAATAAACCTAAACAGAAGGGCCACAATCCACAAGACATACGGCAGGACTGAGTGTGGTCAGCAGGGGGGAGACTCAACGAGCACCACAACACTCAGGAAGTAACACACAAAATGCAAAAGAAAACCAAAATAAGAAAAGAAAAAGATTAGTATCACCTTCACACGGTGCCGGACGTTACACAGCACAAAAATAATCAGGTCAAGCCCCGCCCCTTTGCTTTTGGACACTCAATCCCTAATGAAAAACAGAATATAAACTAAAGAATTAAATACACAAATAGAAAATAAATAAATAAACTAAACAACAACCATTGAGAAAAAAACACAATAATCAAATACAGTTAACAGAAAGTACAAAAACCAAATAAATTAACCAAACAAACATTGGAAAGGAACAATACAATGACCAAAATCACGCAACACTCTCCTTGTAAACATTCACGCACGCACACACACTTTCAGTTTCAGTTTCGTTTCAGCCGAAGCCAGAACGGAATGAATGAAATTCCTTTGGTTTTAAATGTAATTGATACAGCAGCAAAACAGCGGTGCTCCGTGATGAACGAGCGGATGACTGGTTACCCCCAGCAACGGAATCCTCCCCGCTACTTTACAGAGTAACTGCAATTTTGGGGTGCAAGGAATCCAGTCACGGTGGTCCGAAGTGCAAAATCAATGTGCACGCTCTGTGAAAAGTCTAAACAAGACCACCAGCCGTGGGAAACAGCACTCGATCTCCTACATGCCATACGAGGGACCAATATTCAAATTTCCCGCATACAGCTCAGCATGCGGAACCGGAAACGCAAGAAAGAAGCTCTGTCTTGTGATTCGATGGAAGGCAGATATATATGCACCGCCTCTTGCGGTGATAGGCTCAATAATTTGAGCTGAAGCAACCAATAGCGGCTCAAAGCCAAACATCCATACTGCCACACCCATTTTGTGCAACGTTTATACATCAGGCCCCTGGACTTCAAGTCCACGCCATACACAAGCCAAACAAAACTAGTAAACAAGTAAACGTGAACTATGCGTCTATACCACATGACATCCCGGTAGTAAACAAACAAACAAAGTTTGATGCTGAGTTAAACTTTATAAAGCTAGAATAAAAACACACTAACTTGGTTCTGTTCACTCCTGATGTTAAAATGCTTCTCCTACTGAGTAAATGACTACACAGTTTAAATAGTTTAGCTGTCTATAAACACACCTTCAAGCCAAAGCACTAGAGTGAAACTTAAACATTTTGTGTTTTTTTATTTGTTTAACTATTTCATGGAGGTTGTTAAATGTTTGTATTATAAACTTTCACTTTTGGTCCACAGAAACTAACATGACAGTAAGAGCCCCACTAGATGGCGCTAGATATGAAGTTAAATGTGAGTTTCTAAAGCTAGAAAAAGTCCTTTAACCATAACATGCTATTTGTGAATACATTTGTTAACATTAACAGTGAACAATTTAGTTTTTCAGTATTTAATAATCCTTGTAAATGTTTATTTCATGGTGCATTAACTATGGTTAAAATAGTTTTTTTATATTAATTATAAAGTAAATGCTGAATTGAATGTTAACTTACAAATATAAATCCTTCTATGGAATTTTACTGTTAGTTAACTGATGCCAATGCATTAAGTATTTTTAACTAATTTTTTTTTACTGTAAAGTGCTACCAAAAAAATCAGATATACATCACAACTTCAAAAATGTCTTAACTTTAGAAAATATAGCTAAAGCTATTCTGTAAAATATAAATATATATGTGGAATTCCTAACATTCCTTAAATAAATACAGTAAAACCTAAAGGCCCTGCCTTTAGAATATTCTTTCTTATATTAAAGCATGAGTAAAGTGCACCTTAGTCAGTCAATTAAAAAAAACGTCATAATCAAGCTGTTAAATGTTTGTAATTGATTTCCCTATACATAAATGCTTCATAGATTAACTAATTTGGATGAACTTTCTTAGACTTATTCGTTTATTGAAGGTCAATCCTATTTTAGGGCATCTTACTTTCAGTTCTCGTCTGTTCCTAAACTCGGCTCATCTGTCAAATTGAGCAGAACCAGAAATTGCTGCCAGGCATCGATTACAAAGACATTTTTGTCAAAAATGGTTTTCCGCTGACTGCTTGATGAGACTGCGAACAAAATCTGTGCTTGCTTTTGAACTGTTGAGATGATGTGATTAATGACACCAGGCCAGACAAGAGTATGAGATGACGTCCTGAAACATTAGCTGTCTGTCTGACTCTTTATTATCAAACATCTTGTGAACATCAGTCTCTGCTTCACGTCACAGACAATTCTTGCACTCTGAAAGCAGGAACTCACTGGGAATTTGTTTAACTAAATAAGAATGAAAAAAACTATATATTATCCCTGTGAGAATTATTAATGATTTGGGCATTTTTAATTATTTTACATTTCTTCCTAAGCATTTGTCTTCTTTTTCTTTTGGCATTTAGACGCATTTATCCAAAACACTTTAAAATGATATGTGTATCAGACATCAAATTTTTTCCAATGTTGACATAAAAGCAAAGAGTTTTACTATGTAATATTCAAATTTGTATGTATATTTTAAAATTTGTTAATCTTGCAACGACTATTTAAGGGATAGTTCACCCAAAGATAAAAAGAAACTTTCATTATTTAACCGCAATCGAGTTCTTTTAGATCTGTCAAAATCTTCTGGTTCTGAAGAACACAGGGAATGATATTTGAAAGAATTAAGTTCTGAACCTCGTTGACTATGACAGTAGGAACTCAATAGTTTCTTTGATGTGTAAACACAAACTTAGATATTTTGAAGAATGTAGGACAACAAAAAGTTCGTTTTTATTCTTTATTTTCTATATCAAAAAGGTTTCTTTATGTATCTTAAAGTATACATTTTTGAGCCAATATGTTCATTTGTAATGCTAATATGTACCTTTTGAGAACCAATATACACTTTTAAGAGTTTACTTTTTCAAATGGTAATGCCCATTGACAAAAAAGTATACTTTAGTTTCTGACACTGTAGTCAAAAGGGCCCAAGAATGTTGGGTTACAAGCATTTGTTCAAACGTATATAGGTTTAGAAAGTAAGTAATTCTTAACAGAATGTTCAATTATGTGTAAAATATCCCTTTAAAGTCGGACATTGATAACAATTATTTCCTCAGTCTTTATCCTCAGTTGATCATATTACTTCTGGACATGACCGACATACTTCAAAAGGTTTACAAGACTTGCACAACCGGGTGTGGTGAGGACATTTAATAATAGGATGTTATAAATGCTCTTTGTTCTAGAATACTCTGGACTTAAAGAGATACCACCAGAATTAATGTAACTTTTTATAGTGGATTTTTTCAAACGCAATGATAGCCTTATAAATGTGCTCACATTTTTATAAGATTGTGTATAAAAATGTCCCACATGTGACATGTATTGTAAAGTGTGGAAATAGATATCTGGTGGCAGGGAATTCCTTTGAAGATGCAAGCACAAATAGATGAAGAAATAGGAATCTGCTGTTAAATTGTAGGGGATATCCAGAGCGAAATATCCTTATAACAATATCAATTATTATAAGGTTTAATAAGCTTCAAGGGAAAAATGGAACACGATCAGATCACATTTTGACCGCCTAGATGATCCTCCATATAGTGTACAATTGAAGGAAATGACATTTGACATGGCTGTCAAATGTTTGGTCATGAGTTCGGGGAGTGGTAGACCTCTGTGCTTGTGTTGGCGAAGTACACATCCACTTTTGAGGCTTGAAGTCTTGTGGTTTTAGGGCAGAGTTTGTTTGGCTTCTGTTTTAGCTGCTGTGGTTTGAGGAAGTGTTCACATGTCACCTTATACTCAATAATAACATCCCTGAAGTCTGTAAAACATGTGACTTCTGTACAACACGAGAGAGAATCTATTCAAATGTTTTACTTCTGGAAGCTTTTGTGTAAGAACTGCGTCAGCCAAACCAAATATGAGGATTTCAATTCACAGAACTAGTTTACTTTACTTATACATATTATAACAACTCCCAGTTGTTCTGCTGCGTGGGCTTACTGGAGCTAACCTAGACTTTGTAATCTATCGACTAGCGGGACGCTAGCACCTACACGACGCGATACACTTATCGTGAGTGGGCAGAAAGAACATTCATGTCCCATACACCGCACGACCCTGAGTGTCTTTGAGAACAGAGGCATGGACAAATTAACCACACGAGGCAGTATTGTCTGCTGTTCATTCATTGAGAGGTCACAGATCGAACTTCAAATTCAAGGTCACGCCACAAGTCATTCATCCACACATCTCTCTCCACAACGGTAACATCTCTCATTCATACGACAGGGATGCAAATGAACACGAACTACCCAATCAACCCAGACATGAACACATAAAACAACCAACAGTAAAACTCAAACATCCCACCCACAAATACCCATAACGCACCTGGCTGCCAGCACTGGCCTCCAGGTCGTTACAATATTAAGAAGCAGATGGAGCAAGATATATGACACTGCCAAATAAAACAAATGTAGTTTAGAGAATACATTTTATCGCATGAAACTGGTGTCAGTGAAAATCACTTACTAAGCATCCTATTTGACTACAGGCTATCATGGCCTTGACGAACAGATCGTCCCATTTCAAAGAAGTTATCCATGCAGTCTAAGCATAACCTCTCAAAGATAAAGATGCAGAAATCTAACATCCCATTCCTTGTCGCTGATAAACTTGATTTCTTCCTGAGCAACAAACAGACCGACAAAACCTAAGGCTGAGAGGTTTGGAGCACAGTCTGCATTTGTGATGAGATTAGTAACTTCAATTAGCATTTAATAAATGGACTTTTGTTTCTTTAGCCGCACCATGGAAATAAAACCGCATCCAATGCATTTGTCGAGCCAGTGTAGGATGCACAGTTTCGGCAAATACAGAAATAAAACGTTTTTTCTTTTAAATTTAGATACACATGATCTTTGTTCTGTTAGTCAGCAGCAGAGAATAAAGGGTAACAAGAGATGGAAATGAAATTTAAAAGACAGAAATTCTTTAGTAAAAGAAGAAAAAAACTTTATGCCAGAAATAACATTAATAACACATTATATTAAAGTGATAGTTCATTCGAAAGTACAAATTACTCTTCCATTTGAGTTGTTAGAAACCTCTATAAATGTTTTTATTCTGATAATTACTGAGAAATATATTTGGAAAAATGCTTCTTACCAAACAGTTCCTTGACCACAATTGACTGCCCTAGTAGGAAAAACTGTTCTGTTTAAACACATTTTATTCTGTTGAACACAAAATGAGATATTTTGAAAAAAGCACACAGCAAAAAGGTACTCTTGACAACCATTGTCATTTTTTGCACTATGGGAGTCAGTCGGGTTATACATTCTCTCTCTCTCTCTCTCTCTCTCTCTCTCATACACACACACTCTCTCTCTCTCTCTCTCTCTCTCTCTCTCTCTCTCTCTCTGTCTCTCTCTCTCTCTCATCTCTCTCTCTCTCTCTCTCTCGCTCTCTCTCTCCTCTCTCTCTCTCTCTCTCTCTCTCTCTCTCTCTCTCTCTCTCTCTCTCTCTCTCTCTCTCATCTCCATACACTCTCTCCCTCTCCCTCTCTCTCTCTCCCTCTCCCTCTCCTCTCCCTCTCTCCTCTCCTCTCCCTCTCATACACCTCTCTGGTCTCTCTCTCTCTACCTCTTTCTCACTCTCTCTCTCTTTCTCTCTCTCTCTCTCTCTCTCTCTCATACACTCTCTCCCTCTCTCTCTTTCTCACTCACTCTCTCTTTCTCTTTCTCTCTCTCTCTCTCTCTCTCTCTCTCTCTCTCTCTCTCTCTCTCTCTCATACACTCTCTCCCTCTCTCTCTCTCTCTCTCTCTCTCTCATACACTCTCTCCCTCACCCTCTCACTCTCCCTCCCCCTCTCCCTCTCCCTCTCCCTCTCCCTCTCCCTCTCTCTCTCTCTCTCTCTCTCTCTCTCTCTCTCTCTCATACACTCTCTGGTCTCTCTCTCTGGTCTTCTCTCTCTCTCTCTCTCTCTCTCTCATACACTCTCTCCCTCTCTCTCTCTCTCTCTCTCTCTCTCTCATACACTCTCTCCCTCTCTCTCTCCCTCACCCTCTCACTCTCTCTCTCTCTCTCTCCCTCACCCTCTCACTCTCCTCCCTCTCTCTCTCCCTCACCCTCTCACTCTCCTCTCTCTCTCTCTCTCTCTCTCTCTCTCTCTCTCTCTCTCTTCTCTCTCTCTCTGGTGGCTGCAGCAGTGCTGTTAGATATATTGCATGTACATGAACAGTCTGTCAATCAGAGGCGTCGCAGCGCGCGTGTGGAAACGTGTGCGCGCTTTTAAACTTTAACCAGACGGGCTCGTGCAGTGTTAAGAGTTTGGTGTTGTCTGGAGATTTGGGAGCTGATCTTTGGGAGCTGATCTTTGGGAGCTGATCTTTGGGAATGGCTTCTTCTCCGTGCGGCAGCGGCGGCGGTGGGAACTTTGATTGTGGGCTTGAGATCCAAACTCGCTCTGTGGAACAAACACTGATCCCGCTCGTGTCTCAGGTGAGGCGAACAAACTGCACAGCTGCTCTATAACCCAGAAGGACTCATATCAAGATATTGACTCACATGGTTGTTAAGGGGAACTGGGGTTACTCTTGCTAAAGTTTGTTGTTGTTTATTACTCACTAGCTGTAAATACTAACTCCCCCCCCCTGTCATGTCTCTTGTGTGACCAAGTTAACATGCTTGTCATTTAATGGATGGCTTTTTTCTGCAGAACACAGAAGAAGATATTTTGAAAAAAGTGCTAGCCAAAATACAGTGGCACCCATTGAATTGTTTTGAATGAACAAAAAACAAAAAAAGGTATCGGTAGCCCACATTCTTCAAAATATCTTCTTATGTGTTTAGAAGAAATCATACAGGTTTGTAGTGACAGAGTGGGTAAATGCTGTCATCATTTTCATTTGGTGGTATCACTTTAAATAAGTTTCACAGAGGTACAGACTAGATTTTGGGTCACTGGTGGTCTCATATGTGATACAATTAATCCTAATTGATTTTCAATTTGAATTGTAATTATTATTTTTTTCAATCTATGTATTTATAAATGTTCTAACATTTGCTGTTTTGTTATTGGGGTAAACATATTGTTTCTAAATTATTGATACCTAAATAAAAGTGTAATTGTGTTAAATAATCTTGAAAGAAGATAACAGATACTCAAAGGTGCTTGGCAAAATCTCTTTCTGTCCAAGTACATGTGATGTCATAAGAATGTGTATTTGTTTATTAAAGGTTTAATTTGTTGTGTGGTGCTCACTAAGGCCACTGATGGGAATGAGGCTAAAAGGTCAGTGTTAGAAGACATGCTAATAGGCTATTCACTGGACCTTTGGGTAATAGGACCTCTTTCAAAGCTTTCTAGAATCTGGACAATAGATTGTCAAAGTAGCCTTGGTCACAACCCTTCCCCCAACTGCAAGTTGGACATGTTTGTATACGCTCTCTGTAAACTGTGATGATCAGATACAAATGGACAATATTTGAGTTTGAAGGCATCTTCCGGCTTTCTTGAGGCAGATGTATCCAGTTCAATTGTAACATCTTGAGTGTAGGAAGACCTCTGCAAAGACATCTTAAAGGAATAGGTTACCCAATAACGAAAAATTCTCCCATGTATTACTCACCCTCATTTACATTTACATTTAGGCATTTAGCAGACGCTTTTATCCAAATCGACTTACAATAGTCGAGGAGACAATGAAGCGGTGACCCTCAAGTTGTTCCAAACTTTATACATTTCTTTGTTCGGCCGAGCACAGAGAAAGATATTTGGAAGAATGTTAGCAACTGAGATTTATGAGGCTGTAGTGAGCACCCTAGTAAATGGTTTTGTAATTGTGAACAAAAGAGGATATTTTTAGTAATTAAGATAAAAATTGTTGTTGTTGGGCACCTTGCCCAACTGTTTTTTTTCTATTAGTCATTAATAAATAGGAAATCTTTGTTGCTAACATTCTTTTAAATATCTATTTTGTGTTCAACAGAACAAATACATTATACAGCTTTGGAACAATTTAAGGTTGAGTAATTCATTTACTCATCCGAGTAACAGAATTATAGTTTAGGTTGAACTATCCCTTTAAACCTTGGTATCTAGATCCTGTTTTAGATGGCCCCTGAAAACTAGCTGGTTTTGAGAAAGGAGACTGCTGGTCAAGCTGCAGGCATTTGGTTTGCCAAACTAAAAACAGAGATTGGACCTTAACTGTGCACAGTGCTATATGTGGTTTGTTTTCGCTGGTAATATAGATTTTTATTAGACGAACAGGAGCTTGTTCTGAGTTCCAGCTCTGGGAAAAAACAATGCAAAAGATTTGATTTCCTTCTTTGAGAATTTGGGTTAAAAGGAAGTGTATTGTGTTGTTTTGACTCATCCCCCCACTATGTACCAGACCTCTGAAATGATTTTGAAGTATAATAATGTTTAAATTTTAAAATTGCATTAAAATCCAAGCTTGCAGGGTTTGAGTGTACAGGTCAGATTCAGTGGGCCTTGCCCTCTATGGGGGGCTGAGGGTCATAAGGGGAAGGAAGAGAAAGCTTACTGGTGAAAAAAAGCTTATTCAGGAGCTCATTGTCACAATTAAAGTACTGTTCATCTCGGCACACATGCTGATCTCTCCCAGTTATCTGTTATCTCTCTTATGTTACAATTGTGTAATTACTCTGATGTTGATCTCCCATCCAGTGTGTTTTGCTTTTGCCTACATCGGAATCGTGTGAGACTCTGTATCTGACAACCATTGTTTGCCTTCTTTTGTTGAAGCATAACTGCCATATTTTCATTATTATAATGCATAGACATTTTTTGGGAGTTTGGGACATTTGTTTGGCGTGTGAAGGCATCCTCTATTTGCCATGTTTAGTGTTTATAACCGGACATGCCTTGAAAAGACTGGTGATTTGGCACTTTGAAAAAAGCACACTCATACTGTTTTTATGTGAAACAATTTACACTAAACATTGGTTTATTTAAAAAAAAAAAAAATTGTATTAGAATTCACCCACAACATAAGGTATTACAAATATTCCCTCATTGCTTTTTTTATTAAATAAACAAATTTTTTTTGATAAATGTAAGAGAAATTAACTGTTGGATTGTTAATTATTATCAACAAATCTATTTAATGTTTTTAAAAGATTATATTAAGTTAATTGTATTTACTTATTACTTGAAATATTTTTAATACACTGAGGACATTCTAAGAGTTTCTGTATGGGTATGTACCATGGTCTTGTATTTTGAGCCTTAGCCAGTACTGGATTTATAAAGTGACCATGTCTTTGATCTGATCGGATCGCTTTTAAACTCCTGTGACAAGTTAGGGTTATTATTAAATATTTCTGCTAGCGGTGTCCTTTCTCTGTAGTACTAAGCGGTTGTTTCCCAGGAAAAGATTTCTTCTATAATTGGCTGGAAATTCTTTCTCTGCCTGTTTATTAGGTTGAACCCTCACGCTTTTGTAAGCTCTGTGCCATTCGCTCTGTTATAAAGGTGAAAGAATATTTTTGCACGTTCCGTTGTGCCAACTTTCATTCCATATGCAAAGCCTTCGCAACCCTTCGTGACCTAGAAAAGGAGTTTATAGGGCCGAAGGGCTGTACTTTGGAAACTCATTGTATGTGCTCGAGCCCTGAGACGTTTTGTAAGGAAGATCAACTCAAAGAAGGCAAACGATCCAGACTTTTACATTTCCACAACTTGATGCAATCATTCAAGAATTTCTGTAGGAGGAAATTACATCACAAAGATCCCAGTTAAGATAATATATCAACTAAAAGCGAGGAGGGTAGACCTGGTGCCTCCTGTTGAGAAGGTGTCAAGAGAGATGGATTAATGTGGGCTCTGTGTAAACTGCATGGGATTATTGGGCCAAATACCTTCCTAGTGCCAGAACAAAGCAGGCTACATTTCCATGATGTGAAAACCTATATATGTGTGAAAACATGTTTTCCGTGTTTGCTTGGCTGTGCAGTTTTGTTCCATTTTGTTTGCTTAACCAGTGGAGGTGTAAAAGAAGGAAACTGGAACTGATAAGGGCTGTTTTGTGAATTGTACCACCCCCAACCAGACAGAATCCACTGGAGCTTTGACAGACTCATCTCGCATAGCTTTCATACTTTGGCAAATTAAAGTGACGATGCATATTCAATTTAAACCTATCCCACATATATAAAGTACAGATATTCTATATGAGACGTCAATATATGGGAATATATTATTTTACATTCAGCACTAGCACACACGTTGAACAAAACATTATTATAAATTATATACTGACAATTGTGTAATCATGGAATTCATTTTTGAACCAATAGCTATGCAAACTAAAATAATACAATGAAAGTTGGTGCTTCAATGTCACTTTAACACTTAAACAACATTCAGCAAGGATTTAAAAAGTATTTGGGCCATGCTTTAATATGTATCGGTGTGACTACCCAGTTGGCACCCATTCACTTCTATTGTATGTACAAAAAAGAATGTGATGCAGGTATCAACACTTTTCAAAATATGCTTTTTGTGTTCTCCAGAAGAAAGTCATACAGTTTTTTAATGACAAATGGATGAGTGAAATATAATTTGATCATTTTTGGGTGAATTATTACTTTAAATCTTAAAGATTGATATACTAACTTATAGATGGTTGCTTTACCCAATACATATACCAATGTTAATAAATATAGCTTTTTTGATCAGTGTCACTGATAAAAATAAAATTGCGTTCATTATTCTAGGGACTATCATTTTTGCTAAAACAAGGTTTTCCTGTGTAGCTTTGTTAATGGACTGTTTATCTGTTCCCTCTCTAATCATTGTGTGGTTTGTCTGATTTTAACTGCATTTGGTAATTTCGTAGCCTGCAGGCGTAACCTTTTCAAGGCAGCTTATTCAAGTTGCCCATCTGATCAGGGTTGCAGCATATCTTTCAGTTTCTGCATCAGTGACAGCTTGGCCCTGTTCCGAGCTGTATTTACATTCCATAGCACTGGGACCTGTCATTAAGCAGAAAAAGACCTTAATCACTGCAATAGTTTGATGACATTTTTCCTCATGCTATAGGTAGAGGAAAAAGTCGGGGATAGAGGTGGACTCCTTCGGCCTTTAACTCTTGCTGTCATCACTGATCTCACGCCTCAAGGGTAATACTTGCATAGAAAGAAGATGTCAGGTTGAAGAATATGTCACTTACGTTTAGTGTTTCCTGTTGTTTTTTGTTCTAGCTGCTTTGAAACGCCATGCTCAGTGCCTATGGCCTTGGTTTCCTCTTTTTCGGTTTCGGCCGAGAATTGTTATTTCGGTGGATCCCTTATTTATTTAAGAAATAAATATATGTAATAAACTCCAATAGTTTTGGTTAGTTCTAATATCAATATTTGAGTTGATAAAATTTACTTAATATTTTATTTACATATGCTCAAAACTTAAACTGTACATTTTCTTTATTTCAAACCTTTAAATATACTTTAAATATAGTGTACAGTTTTTTCTTGCAAAAACAGTTAATTACCCTTAGCAATATTCTGATAACCAATACACATTGTGTAGACTGATACAATTTTTTTTTATATTAAATTAAATTTAATGAAACTCTTATTACAGTGAATGGGGACAAAGGCAACCCTCAAGATGTCTACTCTAGTGAAGAAAGTCCCACCTAATATATTTTTTGCGGACAGATTTTGAAATATTTGCTATCCGCCATTTGAGAAGATAGAACCGTGGACTTGCTATGGCATTAATAGCTGAAGCCATACAAACATGGCCAAGACAACTGATGTATTGACCATAGCAACATAAACAGAAGCAATCATCCAATGCACCCTAAAATAACACGGGACACTTGGAGATCATCAGTCATTTTGGGTTGTGAGGCTGGTCATTCATTTGTATCTTAACACCCTCTACATTGGCACAGAGACAGTGGTTGGCTCAAGTTGCTGTGCTTGTGGAATGTGAGGGGCTCGTGACAAATACCCACTTACCTTAACAGTAATTACAAAAGGCTCATTATTCTTCTTTACTGTACACTGGTTCATTTATCCTCCCTAGACGACAGCCAAAGTAGAACAAGCACTCGACTTTCCTGCATTACAACAAAATCAACACTGAACAACGGGAGCAGCTGGATTGTGTAATGATTTTTAACAAACAATTTCAAATGGCTATTTCTTTTGTCACAGCTGAATGAGCAGAGTATTTATGTGGCCCTTGTTTCTCTTTAGACAGATTTTAAAAGCTTTGTACACATTTTACATGGCCATGCTGGATATATCTCAAGTTTTAGCCTGGAGGAGGCCAGAGGTTTATGAGGCATCTTTTTTTGTAGCCATCCATCCTCTGACATGTTATGTCAAGAGTGGGTCATATCTGAAATAAGGTGCTTGAGGGAAAGGACCATTCGGTTGAACCTTACGAAAACTGTTGAGAATTATCCGTCATATTTCAGCCCAGAGTTACAAGTTTGAAATTCTTTTTTCTTCACAGTGTTCTTGTGCATTCTGTCTATACACAGATTTCTCTCACCTGTTGAACTCTTTGTCCCTCCAGGAGTCTAATGATCTCAGTACTCCGCTTAAATAAATCACCCGACACCAGAACACCATGCAAGGGCCTTTTGTTAAAGCACTTACATTCCTAAGAGCTTTTTGTTAAACCACCTTTACTAAAAAGGAAAGCATCCACATTGCATTTTTTCTCCTAAATGTAACCTTTTGAAATTAAGGGTGCTTTCACACCGATCTCATTTAGTGCGATTGAACCACACAACAGCTTGTTTTCCTAACTGGTGTGGTTTGTTGGGGAAGGTTTGAATGTAACAATCGTACCTGAGTGCTCAACAAAAGCAGCCCAAAATAAGCGTACCGAGACCTCCTTGAGAGGTGCTTAGAACTCAAATAGATCCAACTACATTAAGTACTGCACCTTTTTGGACTAAGATTGGATGGGAAGATGTATTTATTGATGGTTAGTACTTTAGCAACATAGCCCTATGGCATTAAACATTATCTTGCCTGATGGATAGTCTGTAATATTTCCAGAAGATGACATGTCACAGTTAAGAAAAGTTAATTTACGCCTCCTCCTGAAGTTACTTGCGATGCGCCTTTGTTGTTTCTAGTGCATTAAACTTTGCTTTCCAGCCACATCCGCGCTTCATTTTCAGAATGTATGGTTTGCCTAAAATTATTGAAACAAACTATATGGTATACGATGACCAGGGATACAACTACCAGCCTTGTCTACCAGCCTATTGTCTCCGTACTTTATTTACTTTCGGTAGTTCCTTAGGAATATTATCGATCGGTTAAATCTGAACAATCGAAAAGCAGTTTAGGAAAAACGTTGAATGACACACCTGGTCAACGAGTGATTTGGATTTTATCAAATGACGCATTTTGGTTTGTTTGAACTGCTTTGGACCAGAGCAATCAAAGTGGTGTGAAAACGACAAAAAACAGCAATTCTTCAGTGTATCATTTGTGGGCCTCGGTACGGACTAAATAAACCGAACCACGGATGTAGAAAGTATCCTTAACAAAAGAAGTTTATTAGATTTATTTCTCCGCTCAGGACTTTTTGCCACTGACACCGAATACCATTTTTTTGTTAAGATGATCATTCGTTACCGATTCTGATGCTTCAAGTTTTTATAACTGTTATTTAAGTTATATAATCATATAATCTGATCACCGTTAACCTTTCTGATGAAGTAATACTATAGAGTTTGCCTTTGATATATGTTTAAAGTTTTCTTACATTTTTACAGTAATTATGCAATATATATGTAATGTAACTATTGCTTTAATGGAGTACAAAAACAACAACAAATTATGTACACTCCCATGGGTTGATATCATCAGTTACGATCGGCCAAGTTAATTGATTACCGATCGAGTTTATATTTGATTATCCAGCTGATTGATCGGTGGATCTCTAGTTTAAACTCTTGAAAAATAAAGATACCTGATGTTTCCAAAGAATCAATTTCTTTGTCTAACTGATTAAATGAAGAATTATTATATTTTTTGAAAAAAAGATTCTCCAGATTATAAATAAAATGTTAGGGAGAGATTGTTCTTGAAACAACTTTAACTAAACGGTTCTTTGTGAAAAAAAAAATTGTGCTGCTATGCCACTGCTGTCTTGAACCTTTAAAGCACCTCTATTTTTAAGAGTGTAGCTCTTTTTCTTGGAGCAGTAAGCCATTATATTAATAAAATTAAAGCTTTTGCAAGTTCCGCCAGTCTAATGTGGACCATGTCTTGGGTAGGTTGATTTAAAAGTGGTTTAAAGCAAAGATATGTCACCTATATGTCAAAGAGGAAGGCCTAGCGAATGAATGTCTTTGAAATTACACATTGCTTTTTGAGCGCCTTTGGCGTCAAATTAAATTCAGCTAGTGTGCATGCGGACATGAATCAGGGAAGACTATATTTCCATGTAAAAGTATAGAGGGGAGCGCTTCTTATGATTCTCACAGACGGTGTATCGCTCAACACTCCTTCCATTAAGAACACCTAAATGCAGCTCCTTGTAGTAATTGCTTCCATCAATCATTTCAGCGTCAAGCTGATGGGATTCACGGAGCACACCTCTTCTGTTGCCCAGATAAATCCCGATAATGCTAATGGTGATAATGCTGTCGCTAACTCCTGAATGCTCTCCTCCCGGTGTTTGACAGATAATCCTGAACGTTACTGAGACTGTGTAATGCCTGGAAAGAACTTTTCAGCTTGTCTTGTTAGTAACAAAGATCTGGACGTTTTCACATTTACAAACTGACTCCAAGACAACCTGTCTGCCGTCAGAGGGCACACACAAATACTTAAATCTGATTGGTCCTGGCAAATAGTTTTATATCTTTATTGGCTCTCAGGGTTGTGAGGATCACAACTGGTGACAGGGGGTGGCCTTCGTACTAAAAGCGACAGCAGAGACAGTTTTCACCGCATGCAAGATCTGTTAAGTGACCTTATTCTATATTCTGCTTGTGTGTGTGTGTGTTTGTGTGTGTGTGTGTGTGTGTGTGTGTGTGTGTGTGTGTGTGTGTGTGTGTCAAGGTTCAATCCACTATGCAAACACTAGTTCTGTCACCACATTCCTCTGTGAGGTTTATGTTTGATCACTTTCACTTTATGAATGAAACTATATGTTTATGCATGGCCAACGGTTGTCTCCCTTAGTGTTGGCTAGGGAAAAAGGGCCACAGGACATGATCTCAATATCTGAGACTTATACACGAATGTCGAAGAGACTGTGCCGATGTCTGTAAAATTTTTGGTGCCTGGAACAAAATTCTTTGTGGTCGGGCCCCCCTCTCTCTGTTGTTCTTCCAACAATGACCCCTACTACATTGACCATGAATCATACTGTTTTCCTAAAGTCTGGTTAGAACATTAGCTTGGGTACATACTGTTGATGTACCTTGACTTTTTTGCAGCGTAAGATGATAGAAAAACTATAAGTGTACACTACTGTTAAAGAGTTGAAATGCATTTTGTGACCTTAAAATGATCATTTTCTTGTATTAGGATATGCACATGTCATTAGTTTCCCATCGGGACGCACTCACTTGAGGGGCAAAAACACAAATAGCCAGTCGCAATATAGCTGGACACAATATCAGGAAATGCAATTCCGCACAACATTTAAGTGACCAAGACCACCAGTTTACTTTTTAAGTTGTAAAGAAGTTATAAGAATCAGAGTTGATACCTACTGCTTGTAATTTTCGTAAATTATTGTGTGTTATTTCTATTTTTTGTTACTCCTATTGGAAGAAGCAATTTTGTTGAGTGTTTTTTAGAGATGTTCTGATACCCTTTTTCCCCTCCCGATACCGATTCTGAAACCTGTACTCAGAGTTTCGCCCGATGCAGAGTACTTTTCTGGTAACTGTTGTGTATCAGGAAGCTGAACTCTCTCCCGAACAGCTTCCCCCTCTTGCACCACTTCTCATTGAACTGTGACCCTCATCTACAACAATCGTCCTGCTAGTCACTTTATACAGCCCTGATTGTATTCATAGTATATATTACAACACTAGTGTTTTGCAACTCAAGGAAGCATGTCTCGGCTTTCAAGGCGACAAGTCCCGGTGTGACGCCAATGAATAGCCTCTGACAACAAAAGTGTTATTACGAATAACCAATATGATTTTTATATTTCATAATAAATGTTTTTTTTTAAAAACATTTTTATTTGTTTTTGAAATAGATTATACGGATTACATAATAAGAGGGAAGCCAACAAGAGCCCAGCATAGATGGTAACATATAAAAAAAATTGTAAAGGCTCCTTGAGGTGAGATTGGTTGATAAATCATCAGCACTGCAAAGACAAGGCAAGTTAGGGGTTTAAAACACTCAAATATAACAAAGCTTTGAATTATTTAACTTTTCTGTAGTCAAAACTTAATTCCTATCATCAATGTGAGAGTTTGAGATCTGCGTGTCTAACTAATGTTAGAGATAATCTTGAAAAATCATTCGTATTGCTGTTCATTTCTGCTATGCCCCTAGTGCAGAAATCACACACGTGCAATCTCTTTTTTTATACGTATGGCTCAGTTATTACATCAGTATAACATTTCTAGCTTAGAACAACCCCAATTATTTCCAGGAGATTAAAAGATAGAAAACAACATTAAATTGACATTAATTGATTGCGGGTGGCTTCCTGAAACACTGCCTTCTCTCATTGAAAACTACAGCTGTCGCCTTGAAGGAGCTTAAGGACCAGGGAGAAAAGCAGACACCTTATTCAAGCAGGCGTCTGCTGTCGTGTTTCAGCGACATGATTAAAAGCACAAGGTGCTAATTGCAATTTGGTGCCGTCTTCATTTAGAAGCCCTGTGGATGATAATGAATGAAACTAAAAGAGTTCAGTATTGATTTGCACTCTTAGCAGGAAACCTCAAAGGTGTCAGCTTGAATGTAGGTGAAACAGGATAAGTATAATTTATAAAAAGAAAAACAAATTATTAAATCAACATCCTTTCTGGTGCTGGTCCTGGAACAGTATTTCTGCCAGAATTTAAGTCTAGGAGCTCCTATTTCCCTCCGGTGAAGAGCAGATAGAGTTTGGAAATGCTTTGAAACATGTCTTTCTTGCAAATCAAGGTCAACGTTTATTTTCCATTTATTGGAAGTTACGGTATCCTCTTTGAAACCATCATGTTTTTTTTCGTCGAGATGTACTGTAGGCCTACTTCTTTCAAACTTCCCTCTATTCACTGGAGTACATCAGAGACCACACACACACAGCAATATGATCAGCTTTTCTTGTTTCCAACCAGGCTGAATTAAAACCAGGCATACAGAATGTCCCAGGTAACCGAATGCCAGAACGAAAGTGGAATCCATAGCCAGGACACGCCTTCTTATAATTGACAAACCATGTGAAAACATAGATGGCTTGTTTTATGGATATGCTGAGCCCATATAGATGTGGGAACAGTACCATGATGGCTGCATTAAAACAGCATGATTTAATTTAACATTTCACAATGTTACAAGAGATCCAAGACGGGTAAAGAGAAATTAAAGAGGCATAAAGGAGAAGCATCACACTTAGTATTAGTACTTGTAGTTTAGAATCGAGTTGTTCATTTTCGAAAAATCTTTGGGTTACTCACATAAAGAAAAGATAGAGACAGCTTTATGAATATTTCTAAAAAAGCCGAGGTCCTGCAGACAGGGTGTGAGCTGCACTCGTGACCAATCTCCTCACGTGGGCTTCTCCTCGAATGTACAAGCTAATGCTCTCTGAGTGGTGCATGGGCGGGCTTTCACGAAGAATAGCCAATGAATAAGTCGTAACCTTATGACGGTCATAGATTGAATATTTTAAAGAGCACAGTATTGAGCACAGAAATACTATGTTATACATCTAACAATTTTCGCCATGATATTTACATGACAACTCAACATTTTTAACAGTCTAAATGATTTTTTAATGTGTGAAATAGCTTGATACTTCTTCTTTAATGTGGGGAAAAAGTATGGGAGCATTAATACTAAGTGCGAAAGACACACACAAAGAAACACACCATTCGCACATAGTTGGACCCTTGAAGATTTTGAGTTTACTCAGTACATTCTCAGTTCTAATTTGATTCATGCCCTCTTCTGTATTTGTAAAGACCACTGTTATAACTGAACATCTCATGAATAGATCTTAAACATCGAAAGTGCTGTTGAATCATTTGCCGCTTAGCACCTGCCAGGTTTTGTTGCCCCCACCTAACTTGTGGGCACAAGTTAAGCTCTTCTCAATAATTAACCGCCTCTATTAAGGATGAATGTGATGTTCGCTATATAAGCGTTCACCTGTCAATAATCGAGAAGCTGTGCAGATGAGCTTTTCATCTCAGTCAGACACTGTCCTTTAGAGATGAGGCCAGCAAGATCCCTGCAGCAATTTTTAAAACTTTTACAGAGTTTGCCTCAAATTTACAATGCCAGAATGCTCTGGTTTGTCCATATTTCCTTAAGCAGTTGGTTTGGTTGAGGTTTTCCCCTAAATCAAGTTAAACAAGTGGTTGCTTTCCTTCCTCACCACTCATCCGTCTGTGAAGATGATGAAAAATGACAGGAGAATGGACAAAGCACAAGTCCTAAAGGTCCCCCCTCTTCTGCTTATAGTCTTTAAACCGAAATAGCCTGTGCTCTTCCCACTCCGCAGTGAGTCACCGCTGAACACTCTGGTGCGACATTGTGCTATCTCTCCTCAGAAAGAGATCAGCCATCGTTCTCTGTGTTGTATGCCAAAACCGCAATTGATTCTTGTTATTTTCTTATTAAGATCTCTTCGTGCTTGTATCCAAATGAACTTGCATAACAACTATCGCAGGAACGAGCTGTGAGACTAGGTTGCTTACAAAGGGTGAGGCTGTCATTATTTTGAGTGATATATTCCAAAAATGTTATAATATACTTTGGAACACATTCCAAAATTCGGAAAGATTTCGCTGGTGGCTGTTTCTCATGGAGTTTCAGTGACAAATGGTCACTGAGAACTTTGAGCGACGTTGTGAGGAACAGATACAGTTAGATTGAATAACCAAGTCAGACGTCTTTCTGTTGCATACATTCTTGTTGAATCTTGACACCAGTCTTAAAGCAAACCTAATTAAATAAACAATATAAACTATAAAAGAGCTGCATTTGTTGATTTGAAATGCTGTCTCTGACATAAAAATATTTTGCCTTGCATTGTCAGCAAATTCTTGTATGATATTTATGCTTATATTTGAAGGATTAGTATTGGCATGCTAGTAAATATTATTGATAGACTGCTCCCAAAATTTCTCAATCTCATGATTTTAGAGGGTTGATGTTGGTTCCCAACAGTTTAACAGTGTAGGGCACATTTTTGTTTACAGTCTGTGTTTGAAAAATAGACCCAACTTTGCATGCCAGTCCAGCAGTTGCCAATACCAACTTGCACATATTCATTCAAAAGTGGATCCATTCAAGAAAGCTCTTTGAAAATCGGACATAACATAAAAATATGTGATTTTTGAAGTTTACACGACAAATCTGCTCATTGAAACCCCCTTCAAACATTTTCAGACCCCAAAACTCAGTTGCCATATGTAAAATGTTAACACTCCCTTAATGTTAAACTACTTTTACTGTTTTTATTTTTTTTGATTGAAAATATCAGAATCACTAAATGGTTTGTGGTCTTCCTCACATATGAAGATACATTCATAATTTACACACTTGCAACTTTGTACTTGAAACATCTCAAAAATGGCTTAAAAACACATTGAAAGCGAACCTCAGCATGGCACAAAAAAGCTCTATAAATCACATTACTGTAGGAGCTAAGACTGTGTGAAAACACAGCAGAGCTTGCAAGTGTAAATTTTAGACCTTGAACATATGCTTTCACTGTTTCAGCCTGCGTCTGTCATAATGCAAGTCTAAATGAGACTTTTTGAACATGTGAGGGGGATGCAGTTGATGAAAAATTTGCATGGATGATATGCGTTGGACTAGAAATGTATACTCATTTTCACCATCCGTTGGGACACCTAGTGCAAAATTTGTGAGGACTGACCTATCGGTTTTGTCGAAGCTGGAGGCGAGAATGGTTTATGTGTACCGTATATGACCTCTCACTTTCAGCCGAGCCATTAGAGGGTGAGAAGGACAATTCTCATGAGGGTGTCCAATGAGGTGTCATCCTCAAATTTGCTTTTAAGGAAGCGGAAAAACATAATGTTCTGGGATATAATGGCAAAATGTTTGGAGGTTTGTATTTTTAAAGAAAATGAAAAAATATTAAAATGGAAAAATTGTGCATAATGATTAAGCTACAGCTGACTGCACAATGTTTACTCAATCCTCAATACCATCAATGCTCCTCAGGATGCTTGTTCTGTGCACTTTCCACCTTAATGTACTTCACCTCTGCCCTCTATTTAATAGCGTAAGCTTACAATAACGGCAAGGTCAGAGTCGCCATGTGCTTTGGTCTTGGTGAGAGAACTTTCTGCTAGTAGTCACGTTGCCAGATCCCCCCCTCTATCCCTCTCGAGTCTGTAATCACGCTTCCATCGGGCTGCTGCATGAAAGGCTTTATTGTGCTCCGCTTCTGCTGAATGAGCGATGAGTGGCGAGGACAGTGTGCAATGTAAATGTAACGCTCTTTATCAGCATCCCTGGGATGTACACGCTTTTTAAATGACTTTCAATTTGAACCTGTGACAGGACGGATCTATGGAGAAATGTTTTAAGTGTCATTGCACTTATTGTGTATGATTTATTACTTTCAAAGCTGTTTGGTTAAGGGTTAGTCAACAGTTAAAACTTAATGTTTAACATTTGTTTTATTGAACTTTTTAACAAATGTGATGCATGAACATTGCAACACAGTAACGGTCCCTTTGGTGAAAATCAATGTCATTTTAATGTCATTTATGTGCCGCTTTAATACGATTTAGGAGAAACCATATGTCAAGTCATCATTTAAAACGTTGACTTTTTTCTCCTTAAAACTGATTTTTTTTTTAAATGTTTACCATAGACAGTAGATTGCAGTTTGAAAAATTATGTCACAAACCTGCAATCAACCACACCAACTTATTTGAGTCTGTGGATCAGCAGTATGATTTGGGCATACATTTGGGCTGAAATGATCTATGTCAGTGTCAGATATCAGTTTTACTTTCAGTTTTAACAGTGTCTGGAACTGATATGTGGGATCAAGTGGAGGCTGAGTTCATTTGAATATTCAAATATCTGTGTTTAGATTATAAATGTAATGCAAGTCAAATTAATTTATATAGTGCTGTTCATTGTTTCAAATCAAAAGTCCTTAAAATGTGTTAAAGGTAAAATAATCATTTTCAGGTAAAACTGGCTTAAGTCTGGCTCAGGCAAACAATTTTTATGGGACTGGGCCAGTCCAGGGCTTACATTTGATGCAGGATTTTTTTTATAAAGTAAGGCCTACCCCGTGTTTCAGAATTGCACTATTTGAATCCTTGATGGTGGAGGTTTGACATGTGTGCTTTAAAAGCTTGGTAGCTATATTTGTTCTACATTTTCCATGTAGTAATCTTCTTTATCCCATAAGTACTATACCGTATTTATTTGTTTTACATAATATTTAATTTAATTTCTACTTTATTTTCTTTAAATAAATTCAATAAACGAACAATTTAAGAGTAGTGAAAGCCTTTAATGTATGTTTTAAAGCTTTTATAGCAAATCTTTAATAGTGTTTTATATGTTTTTAGTTTGTAACAACTGAGCTACCCCATTTAGCAAAATATTTTCATTTTTTTACCCCATTGGCATTAAATGTTGATAAAAGTTTTTAAGATCCCATCCCTGCCTTATTTTAGTTCTATAAGGTTAAAATAAATATTTTGCCTCTAATTGAACTTAGAGAAAAAGTTGAATTTGAATTTAAGCTCATATTGCCCACCCCTAGTGCAAATCAAATGTGGGTAAAATAGAGTTAAACACTGGTCGTATACAGAGTGATTCAATGCCCATGCCGTTTGACATTCATGCTGTTGTGCAGCCAATGATTCTTGGCAGGGCACAAAGCACACCAATCATTGGGTATTATTAGCCCCGACATTCCAAGAGCACTGTGTAGTTGGTCTTCCTATTACCCTCCACATCCAGCCATTCATCTCTTTACTAACGCACATCTGTGTTAAATCACAATGAAAAGCTGCACCGAACGTCCTGTGTTAAGGTTTGTGAGACTTTCCTTCCACCGCTGTCGAATCCGCTCAGATGGAGTGTGCAAACAGATGAAAGAACTGCCCTGCTCTTTTTAAATAAAACACCTCTGTGGCTGTATCATCAGTTAGCCGAACTGGATTAAACACTGAATGGCCTTAAGGTATAAAGAGAAACTTTGATTCGTTTCTGCTTCACTTCAACAGCTTTGGAGATCTGCAGATCTGCAACATCTGCAAATACGTTTTCATGCTTTTTGATGTCTTTCTGAACACGACGTTCACATTTTCCAAGCCTTGGAAATGGTTTCCCAACCAATGCACCTAATCTGAGACCATCATTGTATAACCAGTCAGATATACAGTGGAAAAACCTCCCAGTCACTGAACTTACTACACAAACGTATCTAATTAGAAAAAGATGGCTTGTGTACATTTGCAGGTGAGAACAAGCGAACTGTACATTGTAGTACATGGTGGAATGTCTGTGTGAAAACAAGACACATGTGGGTAGATGAGGGGCACAGCTTTGCATGCATTCTTTCAATTTTATCCTTTAATGTCATTATTCCTATGTGCTTTGGCTTTGTGTTTGACATACTGCCTTTTAGCCTTACATTGTACCATAAGGAGCGCGTGGAAACGGCTCAGTGACCCCTTGTTGAACGAATCCTCTGGTTTGACTTAACCACAGTCAGTGTGGTAACACTACAAGGAGAGTCTCTGTGTGGAAGTACAAATGCTCAGTGGGTTTGGATTGTCTGAGCTTTGTATGTTATTGTATGGGATCACTGGAGTCTTATGTGCAATAAGAGTGTAAGAACCAACTTAAAAGGAATATTTTACCCACAGGTTCATTTTTTTAATTCAAGCAACCTTATTCCATCCCCTTTGTACTGTATATTGACGAATATACCATAAATGTGTCCATTGGTTTGAAAAAAGAGCAATCTCTATGCTATTTTATGTCATATTTCATATAAATAATATGAAATATATTATAAAATATATATTATATAACATTTATGAATGAAAAAAATACAATTACCAATATGTTTAAATTAACACCAGATTTCCAATAAAATAGTATTAAACATGTGCCCATATTGAACAATTCTTAAGGTGTATACAGCATTTATTCATAACCTTAAAACCTAGATTCTACAGTGTTTTGAACCTCATAAAAAAAAACTCCATAAAAACAGAGCAGAATATACAACTATATTAATATAAACCGGTATCTTAGATCTTTTTATTTGACTTGGCTTCGGTCCAATTACATTTTACTGCCATTTCTGTAAATTATTTACAAGCAGTTTTTAAGTAGTTAACTGGAATTTATTTTGATGATTTGATTTGTTTATTTCATGTTTGCCAAATATTTTAATCATCTTATCTTATGTATGTTGTCATCATAAGGTTCGGCAGAATCTAAAACTCACAATAGCACACACAACTTTTCCCCACTTGCAAATAGAAACCAAACCACATATTCCAACCACTGTTAGAACACTAAATGAAGAAATAGGGTACCGTTTCATTGCAGTACTTAAAAAATAAGCATTTACTTGTGGTTATGTTGTTTAAACTTTTTTTGAAATATAGCAATGTAAACGTAAAGATTTATTTTTTTGTTCTCTTAAAGTAGTGTGACTCCTGCTGATGTTTGCAGAATGACGTCAGTATTCTTCTTCTAGTAACATATCATTCTTAGTAAATGCAGAATTCACACATTTTAAAATTATTGTTGTGATGAGTTCCTGGCATCCTTTCCCATCTTTGTTAAACTCATAAGTACAAGTTAAGTATAGTAAGTATAAGTATATAAGTATAAGTGCAACCTTGAATTTTAAGACTTTTAAACAACACTTAAAGGAAGTTGCAAAGAAACCTCTACACCTATATCCAACACCATACAGACTTCATGCTCATTATTCTTTCACAAGAAAAATCTTCTTTTGTTTAGAACAAAGCCAATATTAAATCAATTTAAATGTTTCCATAGTAACATCACGTCCATTCAAGGACTTGAGGAGCTCATAGAGAAATCTTGAATTTGTTGTTAATGACAGTAATTTTGTAATGCCATGGATATGGTTACGTCTATGTATATAATTTATGACTCAGAATACCACTTTCCACTTCAGCTTTACCCCTCATTAGATAAAGCTCTGTAATAACCTTTCTGCTTCTGTGTAATGCAAAGCATGGAGCATTTGCCCCTTTGTTATATTCGCTTTGGAAGATGAACTAGTCCACTTCACCTTCAGCCACATATAATAAGAGCAGCAAGAGATGTACTTTACCGCCCATTGACTATGGCTCAGCTGGAGCGTGCCTGCGTGCCAGCTTTTTCTTTAGACCTGGCACCTTTTACCTGTTCTACACTTGGATCGTTATTATCCGTCTCGTTGGCTTCTAACCGGAAAACCTAATGTACTTTTTTTCTGGCTATCGGCCCATTCAGCATGACCTCACCCCTACTCTTGTTCAATACGCATGTCTGTACACATTAAGATTCAAGGCCTTGACTAGATAATGATAAATCAGTGCTGGCATTTACACAATTATTGACTTGTTTGTATAGAACATCGAACTTTGCGGTATGTTAAACAATGTAATGATTGTTTTTCTGAATAACTCAATATTTAATATGCTCACAGGCAAGAATCAACTCGTATGGAATTGATGTGCTTCCTATATTATGTAAAATAACACTTACACATATTTTGTGTTTGTTTTTATTGTCTGTGTTTGTTTTTAAATAATGTAAAATAGGTGGTTTGAATTACTTAATTTTATCATGTACATTGGTTCCATTAAATCAAGTTGTTTGGACATAACTCTTTTAGATTTCTAAAGAAATTACGTTGTACTTGTGAGACCAACTGCCAATTCCCTCAATTCATCGGCCTTCATTTTATTTGCTCCTAAAATTAATATTGTGAGATCAATTATCATAAATCATTCATCTTAATAAACTTTTTGGATGCAAAATGTGCAACTAAATTTTGTTTGCTCAAGAAATTACTGTGCATTTCTTGCCGGAGTTTGTTTCTAAAAGCATGCACATAATACATTACCACTGATGCAATATGTGATAAATGATGCTTAACAATAGTTATGAAGTTACTATTAATAAAGTCTGGTCGTCCTTTATGTCTCACGACTTATAAACACATATGTAGATGTTTATATTTACAGTTTATTCTTCTTTTGCCACCATGAAACACTTCATTGTTCTGTTATTTTTCTAGTATAATAGGAACCATGTAAGTTTCTGGCGGGCATTTCCAGCTTTTTTTCAACAGTCTGATCTGTTGTCAAACATTGGTCTCCGGATGAATATGTTTCTTTGTTGCTTGATTACACTCCATTATGTAGTGCAGAAACAGACGTTTCATATAATAAAGAACTGTTGGAGTTCTCTGCTATCATTTGAGTTGACATGGCTGTGATGAAAATCAGATCCGATTTGTCTTATGTACTGTTTCCATGGTAGCTGGGTTTCTATATACTCCAAGATGGTTGTAAGCTGGTCCAAATCAACAATAGTTAATTTTTTAAATGGCTGTCAAAGCTATAATCTGTATTAAGTTCAAATATAGGTGCTTCATCATGCTACAGAAGAACGTTTTGACAGAATGAATCCCTTAAGATACTTTTACAGCCACAGAACCGTTCATAAACCCTGCAGAAAAAAACAACCCAGCCCAGGAGAAATCATTGAAGAAAATCCAATGGTTACCAATAACACCATTAGCCCTTTATTATTCCAATGGGATTAATAACACTCCATCAACAGACATTCCCATAGAAGTAGTTTACATTAAAACTCAATACCCTGCCAGAGGAAAGTCAGAAAATCAATTTCTGAGAAAACTAGAATTAAAATTTGATTGAACATATTTCATTAAGATTTTATTCCTTGACCTGAAATCACTCAGTTAATATCAAAGATGTAAATGATATATTTTCACAGAATGTGCCTTACAATGTAATTATTTTATGCAAAAATAAGTTAATCACAAAAATGTTCTATTGCAGGGTTTTCACAGGTTGGGTAAATGATCCATTGTATTTCGGTAAGGGTTCGTTGTTGTTCTTTTGGGAAGAAAGTTTCTTTAGATGAAAAAGATTCTTTAAATAAAAAAGATTCTTTAGACAACAAGTTAGAAAGCAATGATTCTTCTAAAGACTTTTTTTAATAGCTAATGAGAAATCAATAATAGATTGTCTATGACATTGCTGTAAAAAGCTATCTTTTTAAGATGGATTTTCCAGCATGGACAAAATAATTAGTTGAAGCAAAAATAGAAACAGGAGAAACTGCATTTGTTAAATTCAAAACGTACATAAGAAGATACGTTTTCTTCCGGCTTTCACTTTACATGAGACCAAAATAGCCTTCTGGCCCAGTCCGGCACTAACGATGGTTTTCAGACAGAAGCGAACGACAGGGTTGTGTCACAGCTCTGAATCAATGCGCTTCATTTTCTGTTGACATAGTGAGTGGGCCATGTGTTAATCCAGCAACAGGAAGTCATGAGTGCCACCGCCCTCTCCCTCTGACATATAAAAACACACGTGGTGTTGGTCTCTCTCGGTCTCTCTTTCTCAGAGACACTTATGAAGATACTTTATAAACAGCTGTAGTGTGCACAAACCCAAAGACCTTTCTCATGTTTCTGTGGTCAGACTTTAGTAAGACTATCATGCCGGAATAACACACACGGACTCCCAACAACTGTCTTCCAGTATATCCCATTTGCTGAACAACATCTGAATAAACATTTGTTATATACTATTGACGGTATTAATCTCAACACCAAACCATTCAACCCTCCATTGTTCACTGTTCCCCACATCCTTAAACAGGATTCTTTTCCTCCTGAGGGAATGTTCAATTATTCTTTATGTATGAGTCATAGATGGCCCTCTGTTTGTTGGCAGGACGACTATCCGTCTGACATCAGCACAGGAGCAGTGAGGCAGGGACAGGGCCCTTTATCTTATACCTGACCGTCTGATTACAGTCATCTTTAGGGAGATGTGTCAGAGACGTATCGAGCGCTGGACCACAGTATGACGTAAAACACCTCCTCCATAATTTATCACTCTGTCTGTAGGTGTTGACGTAGAACACTGCATGAAAATGAACTCGGAGTAAACGTACGTTCAGACCGCCACCGGTAAGAGCCTCAACAAACCTTGCTGTTCATGTGTCGGCGCCAGTGCGGCCAGAGCGTGCCGTTAAGCTCTCGCCAATGGCGGACTGAATGTACAGTAACATGTTTGGCATGAAATAATACTAATAGTCGTGAAAAGTTATAAAGCATTAAAAGACTTGTATGACTTTCTTCTGCAGTACTGGATAGAGGATATTTCACACCTGTGGCCTCCTCCATTTCTATTTTATGGACACAAAACATTTTCACATGGCTTAGTAAGCATCACAAAATTAAACTGTCTCAACTCAATCAAACTTTCAAAAACATTTAATGGAAATTATTAAAATAATTGAGTAAATATCCAACAGTTAATTTCTCTAAAATGTACAAATATTTTTAACGTATATGTACTAAAAATATTTTCTTTTTCAAATATATATTTCAAAAATGCACCAACATTTTTGGTGAATTCTAATAAAAACATATTTTAGCTATTCAGATTTACTGTTTTATTTTAAATGTTAATTTTTACTTGCATAAATTCAAAATTTAAATAGTACATTAACTAATATCAAAGAGGGTAAATAGTTTCGCATAAAGACACAGTACATTTTTTTTGAGTTCATGCACTTAAATTCTTCAAAATATCTTCTATTGGAAACTATAGTAGAAAGTGATACAGGTTTGAAATGAATAAAGGGTCAGGAAATGATGACCTGTTGCTAATTGTTTTCCGGTTGGCTCCTGCATTTGTCAGCTCTGTTTGCTTTGCGATGTCTGATTCAGAATATCATTCTCAGACTCTAATGTTGTCCATGAACCCTGCTGTTTTACGCCAATTAAATGTTTCCTTTAGCAGGCCACCTGCCATTACCTGCCAGCGGGGGGGGTTTAGGGATTTCAGCTCTTCAGGACGGAAATTGTAAAGGGCTCGGAGTAAATGATTGATGAACTCAATCCTCACGCAGACATGAGGCCGTAGCTGTGATTGTATCTTAATGTGCGAGAGGGTATCAGGGGATACGACGCTAAACGTATGCAGATGAGGAAGATAAGAACGAGGGAGTCTTTCTCGCCTCACATCCTTTATTTTATCCTCACATTTTCCATGATGCAATGCATAGTCAATGATTTGCAGACAAGGGTTCCATTTCAATAGATTGGTCTGGAGAATACTTGTAGTGAATTTGTGTTTGTGCATCGATACTGGGAGCTGCAGCAATAGAGATGACAAATGTACATTATGACAAATATACAGTAAATGTTCTGTCACTGTTTGCATATTGTTTTACTGCAATCTTAAAGCAAATAGGCAACAAATATCTTCTTCCAAACAGGTGTAAAACATACAAATTAGAGTTTACAGCAGTATATAAAAACAGTTTTAAATGTCATTTCTGATATGTTAAGCGAAATCGTTTAAACGTCACCTACTTTTTTTAATCAAAATAAGTCAAATCAACTCAAAAATATTAAATAACACAATTCATCCCAAGTGAGTCAAACTGTTATATTTTAGCATTTTATGGGTCACACTTTAACAACTTTCAATTGACCAATCTTTTGATGTTTTAGAATCATGTTGGAGTTCTCATCTATGTTGGCCTCTTATTGGCTAGTTTTGCTTTACTTTTTGTTCCAGTTCATCCTTATTACACCGATTTTGTAAAAATATTTATCTTTTTGTGGTAAAAGAATGTTGTATGTTTTGATATAATATGGTATATTTATATATACAATATAACATATACCTTTTAATGCTTTAAAAAAGGTTTGTTCTCATTGAGATTACATTTTGAAATTATTTCTTTAGTCATTTCAAACCCATTTGATCTTCTTTCTTTACCAGAAAAAAGTATTTTCAATAATTTTGGTAGCTTAAACAGCAGGATACTTTTACTGTACAAACATTAAAATCAATGTAAGTGAATGGCCACTTCTGTTTTTTGGTTTCCATATTTTTTTTAAATATCTTCTTTTGTGTTCTGAAGGAGGAAAGTTATACTGGCTTAAAATTACAAGACTACAAGAATTTATATTTTAGTAAACATACTGTTGTGTCTGGTGATAATGAACACTTTCAGAACTCATTCAACATTACTTTTCTAAGCAATACCTTCATTTTCTCGTTTCAGATAACAACACTGATCAATCACAAAGACAAGCTGAAAAAGACGGAGAAGACCTTGCAGGCCATCCAGAGAGTGGGACAGGCGGTCAGTGTGGCAGTTAGCCGCTTTGTGGCCGTGGGTGAAGCCATCGCAGCAGAGAATGAAGACCTGAAGGATGAGATGGGACTGGCTTGCTTTGAGGCCAGAAGAGCAGGTCAGTCTGACACTCCTCAGCTATAAAAGTAATGAGAGAGTAGCTTTCGGGGTACAGTTACCAGGCAACCAGAAACAGGATATTGGCATCTGGGTTAAACTTAGTGTAACCTGTCTGTATATCGGACAACAGTGACAACAAACTTAAGAGTGCCTGATAGGCCTCTGCACTATTTACAATTGAATTAAGATAGCAAACTATTTTTTTGTGTTTAAATAAATTATTTTATTCAATTATTAATACAATTTAAATTTTTTACAAACATCCAAACATAAAAAATATTGCTTTCAATATTCATCACAAACTCTTAGAAATATTTTTCTATGTATACACATTAAACAGCCTTTCAACTAATACTATCCTCATAATGTATATGCCTGGTTTAAAGTAATAATATTCAATTTCATACATTTGATCTCTATAATTTGATTGGAATGAGTCTATCACATAGATAAGGATGCAGCTGCGTTGAGATGCTCAACCAAACGCTTCATTTCCCATCTCTTATATCATCATCTGTAGTTGTGCGCTTGCCTGTGTGTATTTCGGTGAAAGGAATAGTGGTGCAGTTTGTCTACCATTGTGTAAGCTCTCTATGCCCCATCTGCCTCTAAAGGGTTTGCCTAAAAATACCCTACAAATGTGAGTTTCCGTAGCTCACTCTTCTAAAAAAGTGTCACTGCATTTGCTCTTAGAATAACGACACAAACCTGAAGAGGTTTGATCTAGTCTGTCTTTTTCCAAAATGTCATGCAATTAGATTTTATTTGATACCAGATAAACATTGTACATGTTTTTGTAAAAACTACACATATAACTACTTATAAATGTCCTCTTGTTGCTCACTATATTATATAAATAATCATTAACATGCTATAACTCAATTAAGTTTTACAAATCAAACTTTAACTTCAACATCTAAAAGGTGTTCTTTATTAAAGTTTATTATTTATTATGATTTTTTATGTATATTTGTGTCATATCAGATTATTGCTTTTGCTAAACTGCTTATAACTGCAGAATTTTAACTCTTTTAAATGAATTTCTGTAATTTGGAACACATATAAAATTGTATTTTTGGTTTATATTGTATTTAAATCATGTTTGGGAACTACTAATAAAAACACTTATTTATGGAACTTAACTGCTTAATGATCACTCCATAATTGGGCAAAGTTGACTGATTATCAATGTATAACAAATCTAAAAGAGATATAAACATACTGAAAACACACTAACAACCCCTACAGCCCTATTTATATCATGCTATTTATTAATATTATTTTTGATTTTATTTTTAATTAGTTATTTAATTTGAACTTTAAATATGTTTTTTTTCCACATACCACGTTTAGAAGACAGAAAGTGATAAAGGACTGGAATGAGTGAACACCCACAGAATATTCATTCTTGAGTCACTTTAAATACAGTAATTCTCTTCCCCTTACATATGTAACTACACTAAATGTTACTTGAAGCTCACATTCGTTTTTTTCTTCGTCTACTGCAATGTAACAATATTACCAATGTAATTGCATTGAGAGATACACAGGGAAAAATATGAGACTATGAGACAGCTTTATATTTAGTAGTAAATTACCACAGTGTCAGTCAAATCCCTCCATCTCTCTCACTCCGTTCTGAAATAATAGGAGCTCTGTTCTGTATCTGTAAATACAGATAGTTGGTGGTCTACCCTCCCTCCCATTCCACCCAGTGCAAAAGATCAGCAACAACACTAGAATTAGACTCACTTCAAGTTAGTTATCAGACTTCCCACAGTGTTTGTATACTCACCCACGCATTTAATCCTCTTGATTATTACATGACGTGTCCATGTGTAACAGACAACAGTTTAACACATGAAAATAAAGGCAGGGGGAAAACGGCTCAGGGAATTTTCTCTGTATTATTTACCTATATAGGATAGCTAAATTTGTTTGGCCTCAGAAATAAGACTGCACTCATCGCATTCTCCTGAATGACATGAAAGGGCTTTTCGTGGAGATGGGGAAGTCCCGATCTGACAAATGACCCGTGACTGAGTGCAACCGCGGTGGACCTATGCTTCATCTAAATTCAGAGCCTTTTGAAAGCTGTTGAGATTACATTAGTGTCATCTGCTTTTATCTTTCCAGTAGTTAGAGAAAGGGGTGGAGGTATTCTGAGAATGAGTCTATAGGGTTTTGATGAATATGTTTTTTTACCTACACTCAAACAATTGATTTGTTGGATTTACTGCCAAGAGCTGGTTCCACGAAAATATGTTAAGTGGTTTCTACAATTACCATTTAACCAAAGAATATTAACTGAAGTTGACATAACTTTTTTGAGTAAATGAAACAATTTCACAATGTATCAGTAATTTTAGATTAATTAAATTTCATATTTATTCTTCTCAACATTACTGTTTACATAAATTATAGAGGACTTACTCCATTTAAGTCAAGATACAGTGAGCAAATCCGATGATATTTTAGTTTATAGATGATTATTTGTTTAGTGTATGGGAGCATTAGACGTGGAAAATAAATATAGTGTATGGGATAACTCATTTTAATATCTAACATTATTAATGAGATTTTTTTTACCAACTGCATGAATAAACTATACACATTATTGGCATTAAGTCATTTTGTTTCAACTTCTCAAATTATGTATTTTGATTAATAACATTATTTGGTGTAAATAGCATTTACAGTAAAACAAATAGTTAAAACACTTTCTGTATCTTAACCTTGTAATGATGTTTTAACTTTCAAATATTCCATAGTTTTTGATACTTAAGGAAATTCTTATGGAAAACCAATGTATGGAAAACATAGAAAAATGCGTATTTTTCATATTGATTGGCTTAATATAAAAGTTTTTGAATAATACCATTATTTGACAAGGTAAAAACAACAACAACAGCAACAATATGATAGTATTGTAATTATTATTACTATAAAAACTGTAATATAAACTAATTTTAATTTTTAAACAACATATTTTTTAACATTTAAAAAATGTTGTGATATTTTACATAAAACAATCTTATTCAACCTAATTTGTGTAAAATCAGATTTTATGAAAACGTTGTGCGATTGTACATTTAATATTTTATTATTTACTATTGGTTCTAATTTGAATAAAAAAAAAAAAAAAATTTAACGGATTGCATGTCTCCATCAATATTAAACCAGTTGACTTTCCTCTGCAGAACACAAAATAAATATATAATTTGAAGAATGTCTTTAACTAAATCCCTTTTTTGTATTGTCACAAAAACAATGCAAGTAAATTGGTGTCAGTTACAAACATTCTGCAAAATATTTTATTTTTGTTCTGCAGAAGAGAGAATGATATGAAATGAAATGAAAGGGTAAGAAATGATTTCAGATTTTTATTTCTTGGGTCCTCTTATTCAAATAATACACTTAGCCAGTAGTTGAAGTAAATCTAAAATGAACATTTTTATATCTGAAGGTAGTGCAAATGTTGAGAATTCATAGTTTTGCTGATAATGCATATATTTTTTGCATTTTACTGCTTTAGGACATCATGGGCTTATGCAGACTGATAAAACAACCCTTTTTTGATATTCTTCATACTACAGTACTTCTACTCTGTACAAGAGGATTTCAGAATTACGAATACAGGATACATTCCAGCACAATGTTTTCTAAGGCCTTCAGTGCAGCGGTCTCTGTGTTTTGACCTCTATGCAGGCAGAATGCCTCGGGCTGAGTCTCTTTAAAGCAGAAAGGTCTGAAAAGAGCTGCCTGGAAATGCCAAGCGTTCATTACAGAGCTGCAGGCCTTTCTCTTGTGCCGCACAAGAAATTTAGCTATAAGCTTACTCAAAGACTCTCTACAAAGCTTAGATGTATAGAACATTAGAAGCAGGGATTTTATTCTGGCTGTTGCTAAAACAAAGCTTAATGTGCCTAGGCTGCATGGTTAAGATTTTGAATTGAAAATTTGGGTCCCTTTAGTTTATAATTTTGAGGCAGAATTGAATTGGGAAAACCCCACAGAATCCTTAAGTGGAGCGACAAGTAAAGACTGAATTGCAATAAAGAAATAGTCAAACAAATAACTGCCTCATTAGTCTATCAAAAAAGTAATAATATATAATAATAATAATAATGACAAATATGTATTAGTATGTAAATCATTAATCACATGTAATCATTAATTATGAGAAATCATGTTTCTGTAAAATTGGTTTCGACAAAGTGGGACCAATATGATCTGCAAAATGAAAATCATGTTAAAATTTCATGTTTAAATTAAAAACTAAAGATCGCTTTTAATGGATAGGAGAGTGAAGAACAGAAAGAAACACACTTTATAAAAACAGGGTATGGGGAACGACAAAAGGATGCTTGAGACTGGATTGAAATTCGGGTTGGGACGCAAGTGCGCCAGCGCTACATTTGTTTTAATTCAAGAATTGAGTTCAATTCGAAAGACATTTTCAGTTTCATTCCAAGTGACCCTAAGCCCTGTTGGCCATTGTACTAACACAATATGTATAAGAGTGCACATATTTGCGAAGTAATTTAGCCCAAATGCAATATTCTGAAAGACATCTTGATTGTTAAAACCACTCAGAGATTTGGCAATGACAACCTGTCAAATGCCATCCAAACAGTGTTTTCAGAAGGCCAAACCTTTTTGCAAAAGCCTCTTTTTTTGTCTCCTCCAATTTCCCTTTTTTCTTTTCACATTTGTGTGTGACTGTCTTGTTTTCTCTCCGAATAACAGTGCTTTTATTGAGACACGAGATGGGGAACTGATCTCATCAAGGGCCTTTTAGCACGTTCCAACTGGGACGCACAAGCCCTGCGAAAAATAAGCCAGCATATTGCATTTGTGTCTGTCTGTGGCTGTATCTATAAGACCGAAGCGCATTGAAAGGATTGTAAATATGCACACAAGCTGTGCCAGGTTTCACTAAATATGTTGCAGACTTAATAGTGATGAGTGAAGGAATACATACACATATAGTATTTTAAAAGAGGTGTTACTGATGGAAACAAATTTAAATAATGTTACATTGAAGCATCTTCAAAGTATCCACCCCTTGTCTAGATTTGGCAAAATCACTGTATTGGCATTTTATCATTTAGTTTCTGTTTTCACAATGAAAGGCTTGTTAAAGAGGATTAAAATGGTGTCTTATCTATTTATACAGTGTGTATATATATATATCTTCATATAGTTTATTGTTGCTCTCCTTCTGTATCCTTGGATATCCACATTTGCTGTTTTTCAGTAAACAAGATAAACGCTAATCTAATACTGTTAATATTTTCAAGGACTTTTTTTCATATTTTTCTTTGGTTGAATGTATGCAAAACAAAGTGATAAACACAAAGGATAGCATATGAAGCATATGAAGCATATGGTTTTTGGCAAAAATAAGATTGCAAATTAAAGAATATTCAGGTAGACAGCAGTGATATAGATACATATATTTATAATAAACTATAAAAAAGAAATTTCTTCATTTGTGTAACTTGCATCATTACCATAGCAACCAAAACACAGGACATTAATAAACTGTTTGAACGAAATTAATCAGAACATCATTGACACTGCAAGCAGTCATTCTTGAAAATTGGATTTGAAAACCAAATCGGATTTGTGTGCAGTGTAAACAAAATTTAATGCGCACTGATGTGTTTCTTATTGTAATGGAATTATCGACAGTGCCGTCTCAGATTTATAAATGCACGATGTGTCTATAAGGTCGAGGAATTTTTTATGAGCGATTCTATAATAATGCTGTTTGATCTCAAAACCAATGTAAATGAGTGGGTGCCCTTTACTGACATTCTTCAAATTTTCTTCTGTGTTCTGATCAGTTCTATAAAGATGTTCAAGCGATAGATCACCCAAAAATGCTGATTCTGTCATCATTTACTAACTCTGTCACGAACCTGTATGACTTTTTTTCTGTAGAACACAATGTAAAATGTTTTGTAGAATGCTGTAAACTGAACAGCATTTTTTTCTATAAAAATGTTAAAGGGAAAGGTCATCCCAAAATGCTTATTGACTTTGGCTTATTGAACCTATATGACTTTCTGTATAATGGAACCGAATTCTATTGTATGGACAAAAACCAATGCCAGTGAAACGGTGCCAGGGACCAACACTCTTTAAAAAAGATAATTTCTATTTTTATAACTTTATAACTTTTTTTAAAGTAGTTTAGGTGAAGGTTTGAATAAATAGTTATTTGGTTAAGTAAGGCAAAACTTGTAGCCACAATTGAATGGTGTTTTGGATGGTTGCCAGGGTGTTGCTAATGCTATAAGATTCATTTAGGTGACTCAGGAAAATGTGTTTTTCTTTTGCAGGCACGGCCATAGCTCAGCTGACGGATGTGTCTAGTCCCAATCAATGTGATAATGACAGCCGCAACACCGTGTTCAGTGACAGGACCGGCATGGTGAAGGCCGCTCGCATGCTGCTCTCCTCTGTTACCAAAGTCCTGGTGCTGGCAGACTGCATCGTCATCAAACAAATCATAAGCTCTCGCAACAAAGTATGTGTCGTCTGCTGTGTCCTAATTCCTTTTACATGCACTCGAAACAAGTGTATACACAAGTACACACTATAAATACTGGCTAATTCTTGCGCTTAGATGTAAGAATTGCACATTGGTAGACGTATTTCAAGTTTTGTTGGTTTGGAGATAATTGAAGGGGGTACAAGACAAAGTAAGAAGGTCTTAAGTTCAGTGTCTGAGAGATGAGTGGGCTGTGTGTGTGTGTACGTTCAGATCTGGAGCTAATCATGTTCAGTTAGTGATGTTTGGACAGCCAGGCAGCGGAGCAGTTCTCCATTAGAGTGAAACACAATTGAATTTGTCTCCAAGCGTGCCTGATAATGCCCACAGCTAGCTAGCTAACCTCAAACACAGACTCCTCTTATCAATTTTCTGCAACCCAAGCACCTTAGTCTGCTTTTACAAGAGTCCTTCTGTACATTTCCAGAACTTTTCAAGGCTTACTTCAAAATGCTTATTTTACACACCACTTAAGCATTTGCATTTAATGTCGTTCATTCATTTTAAAGGTTTTGGTTGCACTTTGGCCATAACGGATGTGACCTTATGTGTTATGGAGGTGACACAAGCAGACTATGTATTTGTTTACAATATAATGAACCATCTTTTTATATTAGGGATGCTCTTATCGTTCGCCAAAGTATCATTATTGGCTGATAATCACATTTTATGACTCGGTTCTCAATTGAAGACATCAACGAGTGAGGACATGCATGATGATACCTTTTGTAATTATTTAGTGTTAAAACAAAAGTTAGGTTACATATAACATATGAACAATGTAAGGATGTATCAAAACATAAAAAAACATTTATAGTATTGTTTTATCTTAAAAAAGCTTTAACGGTGATCAGGGAACTTAAATGTCAGTTATGTAAACTTGCATAAGAATCAGAAGGATCAGAATGAGCATCGTATCAGCCGATCACCAATCCTGATCGGAGCCTCCTTAGTTGCAATTCCTGCTAACTATTTAATCATCTATACTTTTCCATAAGTATAGCATACTTATGGAAAAGTAAGAGAGTTTGGTATAAGCAGACGACTTGGTTTGCAGAATTATTATGAATGACCAATGGTGCAAACTTTAAGCATCTTCAATTTTATATGTAGCTTATTCCCTGAAACTTCTTTGTGCACAATAAGCCTTTCGTTTTGTAAACACTTTGATCCTATAATTCTAGTTTTATAAATATTCATAAAAGTCGCTGTCATTTGCATGTGAACTCTTTGACTGCTTATTTGTGAACACAAAACAGAATGTGTGCTGCATGCATAAAACTAGGACAACAAAAGATAAATTGCTTGTCATTGGAAAGTTGTTACATGGATTCTAATAGGACACAGTGTAGGTTTTATAAGTCATGGTTTCATCAGCTCCCTTAAGGTACTTTCCGAGCCCTTTATTTACAGAATGGTTTTTAAAATGTTTGGAATATTTGAAGATGGAATATTTGTGTCAGGCCCGGTTTAAGTTTCAGTGAGTGATGGTTATTTATCAACCTTCTTTTCTAATGATAAGGAAATACAGATTTCACAAATACAGAAAGGTGTAAACATAGGGCTGTCGATTTGCTGTTTATTTTAATTTAGTATGCATACACACATTCACCTTCATGCATATCTTAAATAAAATATTACATGTTTATTAACAATTTAAATTATGTTTAAATATAAATAAAATATATTCTGACTATTTTATAATAAAACAAAACGTTTTAAAGTATTGTGATATTGCATATATAGAGAAGGATCATATTACATTATTTTTATATGTATTACTCGGATGTTTCCCCTACAGGTACCGAGCTGATACCAAAGAACTTATCTCAGAACTCTGAAACAGCCACCTTCTAGCAAAAGATTTGTCAAGGCTATACTATTATTTGTAAAGATGTGACATTTATGTAATTGGGCAGGTTCTGGTTACCCTGGAGCAGCTCGAGCGAGTCAGCACTTTTCAGGAATTTGTCCAAATCTTCAGCCAGTTTGGAAACGAGATGGTGGAGTTCGCTCATCTCACAGGAGACAGACAGAACGTAAGCGGTCAAACACACATCATAACATAAATCCCCCATTCAATTTATTTCTCCACTTCACTGATAATCAAAGCTGATTGAGACTCATTCTGATAGAGACACTTACTGCAGGTGTGTGGAGCCTGTGCAGATTTACAAAACTCTTAAGAGAGAGGTGGGAAAGTAATTGAGGGATTCTGGTTATATAAACTGAATAGTGCTGCACACTGCAGTTTCAATCACTTCCCTCTCAAACCCCACTGATAAAACCTTTGGGGTAAGATACACTCGACTGCAGCACAGAACAGATGGATGGCATAATTGCGGCTATGTGATGCTTATTATGGCTCATATTAGTGTGGATGTGGAGTGCTGTAGAACACAGCATGTGCAAAATCAGGTAAATAATGCTAGAATATTGTTTTTCTAATCAAAACCCTGCTGGAGAAAACAGGCTTGGACAAGCCAGTGATCATAAATGTCTTGAAAATGTGCTGAATGATCCAGTTATTATTAAAGGGTTGGTACTTACCCAAAGTCTAAGACTAAAAGTGAGAACAGGGTGACACTTTAGCCGTTTTGTATGGTATTTACATATTAAGATAACCTTATTTGATGGCAGAAAATCTGTAAGGGCCAGTTGGCAGTTTCCAGAAGTAGGGATGATGTTGCTTTTCGATATTACGTCTATGGTCACGTTCTTTGAAATTTTGATGTGCGGAAGCAACGTGATACACAATTGCTTAGGTATGGAATAGAAAATTTTTATTTACTATGTGACTTATTTTATTACCAAAATTGTAACAGATGCAAACTTTCAGTAAGAAACCCTGTGAAGTAGTATTGGATATATTTATTAAATCATCTAATAAAGTTGATAACGTTTGTGTAAACCAATAAATATTTGCGTTCAAAGGAAAATTTCTATGTAGTTGATGCATATATATCACATTTACAATTTGTTTTCTTTAAAAGAAATGTATTACATTTTATTCAACTTTATTAAGTTGTCCACTATTAATGTTTTGTAAAATCATGGGTGGATCTTCCGTTTTATATATATTTACACAACAGTTCTTTCTGTTTCTCGAATCTGATTGGCTCAAAGCCATAAGATATTGGAACAGAGACATTGACCAGAGGAATCATTTTATTGTTCATATTACTTCGCCACTCAGCACTTAAATGCAGAGAAACAAGCGTATTTGTTTGCAGTATGAGTTTACAGACGTGCCTTCTATAACAGACATACCTGAACAAGTTGGTTGTGATCGGCCATATTAAAGATGAGAAACAGTACGAGACTTTCTGTAAACATGCCTATGATATTAAAACAATGGAAAGTGGAAACGCATTCTCTGTGTTGTTTTTACTGTCTCTGTCTTTAATTTAACACAAATCACACACATTATATGCAAATCTCACATACAGTCATTCACGCCCACATTCACGCCTCATTGTCTCTTTATCTTCACTGTATTTAATTGTACAAGGTGACAGTGTAGAATAGTATTTGAGGCTTGTTAACGGTTTTGCTGTATTGGAATTCGGTGCAGAAGAAAGCAGTCCCCAAGTTCCTTGTAATGTAGGAGGGTTTAAAGACACTTCAGTGTTGTTTGGGATTTATCCACACACTTGAGCCATTGAACTGTTACATAAAAACAATATGGCTTGAGTAGGAATGTGATGATGCTTTACATCAGCAAGATTGTGATTAGGTCAGAGGCCGCAGGCCGAGTGCAGGAGACAATCCTATATATTCTACTAAAAATTGCAAATTGCAAATTGCAAATATGACTACAATTAAATTATACTACAACTTTCAACTAGTTTCAGATTAACTTTTCAGCTGAACATTGCTGCAAGTTTCTTCCGTAAATAGCCTCATCCGGACAAATTCATTATTGGGATGGCTGAGGAATATGAATATGAATGATAAGAATAAGCTCACTCATTTCAAACAGGAAGCTTTTGTATGCGTTTGATAATGTTTCACAAACACATCCCATTCCTCTTTCTGCAGAGGTTTCCTGCCAATCTGTGGCCTCCATCTTTCAGTTTTATTCAGGAGAGCATAATAACAGATAATCACATCTTCTTTTGTAAGCCGTGGCTCCCGGCCAGGGTGAGAGAGATCAGATTCCTCACATTCGCTCTACCATGTGCATACGCAGTCTGCCTGTTACAAATCCCAAATGCCTCAAGGTGCGTTGAGTAAACACGGGTCTATTGAGTTTTATTCCAGCGTCTGTCGTTGGAAGGCATAATGTTTGCGCTATCTTTTGCAAGGACCACATTTACCCTTCATTCTCAGGAAGACCTTGGAAAATTAACACAGAGAGTTGTCTGAATCCCGAGACAGACTGCTTCAAATAGTTGAGATTCAAGTCAAGTGCACTTTTCTTGTTGAACACACAACCTTCTTACTGAGGTATATTGTATGGCTTAAATCATGACTTTGGTGAGATGCGCTTAATAAGCACTTTTAGATTAATGTACTAATGCTAGAAGAGAAATTTTTTTTGTAAAACTCCTTTTTTAAGTTTTACATGCATTTGGATGTTACTCACTTAAGTCTTTCGGTCTCTTGGTTTCAGGATCTGAAGGATGAGAAGAAAAGATCTCGGATGGCCGCTGCACGTGCTGTTTTGGAGAAATGCACCATGATGCTCCTTACGGCCTCTAAGGTGAGAGCAGATTGTGGAAGAGAGTACCATCTGCTGACTGAGAGATGTTATTATCATTAAAGTGCATCTTCATCTGGGGTGCATTCATAGTCTTTTTAAAGTACCCTGTGGTAACAGTTTTATTTTTCATGGAATTGATATAGCTATGTGGTGGTGTCAAAGTGCTTTGAAACAAACTGTGAGTAGATTTATCTATCAACACCATAGCTTGAGTATTTTTTTTCCTCAAAAGGGCAAGTTAACCAAAGACAGTCTTAAAATACATTCTTGTTAGTCAAAATGAAATTTAGTTTGACTTTCAAACTTAAAACAACAACGACGACCAACACTCCTATGCTATGCAACATACTTACATGTACATATACATTTTTTACATTTACATTTATTCATTTGGTAGACTCTTTTATCCAAAGCTAGTTACAAGTATTATGCAATAGATAATTATCACCGCAGAGTAAACAGGGGTAAGGTGCCTTGCTCAAGGAAACTTCAGTCATTGTCTGCTGGCACTGGGATTTGAACCTACAACCTTCTGCTTACAAGTCCAACTCTCTAACAACCAGAAACGATGAAAGAGAATGAGTGCCAGTTCCCAACATTCTACAAAATAAATTATTTTGTGTTCTGCAGAAGGAAGAAAATCATACAGGTTCAATAAGTCAAGAGTAACTAGATGATGACAGAATTTTCACTTTTAGGTCAACTATCACTTTAATGTTTTTGCTGCAAAAACTACATTTACTGCACTTTTATGAGCAGCGCAGGAAAATTGTTCACATTTGCTAAGTTCTAAAGACACATATGTACGTACAAAATTTTATATATATCAATTTTATGTTAAACATTTTTACTTAATATCACTGATTGGTGTAAATAGAATTTTCTATGCAAAACCAGCCTGGTATAATAAACATGGTTTTGGTGAACCATTTGTATAAGAATACTTTAAAAATATATAATGTGTAAACCAGTTACTGTAACAAACCAACATTAATTGTTTGTATAAAATGGTTGAACAACAATTGTTATTATTATGTAACATCATTTGAACTCTATTTTATTTTATTTTTTGCTGGTATCTTTCGTCTGCTGGTAAAATCTTGTCAGAAAACATGTTTATTAAACAACCTACACAAAGTTCGCTCTCTGTTTACTTAAATAAGCCAAAGTATTGATCTCTTATAAAGAAGTACCATGCTGTGTGTTTGTACAGCGGTACTATTGCTGTTTTTAGACATATATAGTACATAATATAGCATGATATTCTTTTCAACTTGTCATAGCATATGGACATCGTGTACCAAAGTACCACATTATTACCATCTGTTGTTCCCCCTTCATTTTGAGGCTCATTTTTGTCCCATCTATTTTTCAGACTTGTCTGAGACATCCAGACTGCGAGTCAGCACGGATGAACAAAGAGGCAGTGTTTCAGCGTATGCGTCTTGCCCTGGACCAAGTCATTGAGATCGTGACTGATGCAAGGAGCAGTGGGGAGGCCAAAACACCTCCTGTCAGCATCTACGCCGGGATTAAAGACTTTAAGGTGCAGGCGTAGGACTGGGATTTTAAAGTTCTCAATAGTTTGTTGTCAAACTTGGACTGAAAGTATTGCGTGACTATACAGCCACCAAAGCAACAAGCAACATTTAGTCACTTGTTCTGCTGAGCTGAATATAAGTTGTGTTTTTCAGGGTAAAGTGGAAGGTCTCAGAGATTCTCTATTCTATTTGTCGTGTGAGGCTCTACTGGCCCAGCTTGAGGCTCTTGTGGAGAAGACCGAAGACTTTACAGACTCTGCCTACACCAGTCATGAGCAGAGAGAGACCATCATTCAGCTCTGCCTGGTCACACGGCGTGAAACCAGACAGCTCATCAACACATGGAGACAGGCGGTAGGTGGACACACACATTCAGACAGGTGTTGGGATGACTTTTGCTGCTGCTAGTTCACACATTGAGTCCGTGCTGACAAGTAGTGGATCACAGTTTCAGCTGTTCCATGATTTGGAAATCTGTTTCCAAGCGTGTGTTGTATCATGACCTGTTACCACACCAAATGAGATTGATCAAGTAAAATATTTTTCACTTTAGTGGGAAATTTAAATGATGAGAAATCTTCATAATGGTTTCACACAACACGTTATCAAATATGATGGTTCATTTTGTTTTTAAAATAATAATTTCCCCCAAAATGAAAATGTTGGTTATTTTGAAGAAAGTTGGTAACTGAAGCAGCAGTGGCACCCATATACCTCCATTAATGCAACTGAATGGTTGCCAGTCCCCAACATTTTTATAACTTAATTTGTGTTCTGCTGAGAAAGAAGGTCGTACAGGTTTAAAGTGAATAGTTCACTTCACTTTTAAAAATTCCCTTTGAAACATTGTGTATTTTACAGTACATCTATCTAGCTCAGCATAAGAGCACATTGCTTCGGTTTAGGTGACCGCTGTCCTGGATGATTCATTTCCTACATTCAGACAACTTGATTTGAAACGTTTTAATAGGCTTGTATAGATGTGTCCTTCACATCTTCAGATCCTTCACATTTTTGCAGTCTGTGAATGATCTTTATGTTTCTCACAGCATCACTGTGCTCCATACACCAAAGAAAGACGCTCCAGTATATATTGTAGATCTATGGGAGTCTATTTATTTCAGGTTCTTTAGCTCAAAAGGTAAAAAGTCAAGACATACAAAAGTGTAGATTTAGTTTGTATAATAAAAAAGCCTTTACCGGGTGATGATCATTGATATAAATGATAAGAATGAAAGAAGATCAAGGGAATCTTCAAATTGAGTTTTAACAGTTTTAATGTTAAAATGCTAAATAGAAGTCAGAGAATATGCCATGCACATTAAAAGTATGACTGTCACATATGTCTGTGTTTTTTTATGATGCTGTAAGACAAATTAAGCACATATCTACCTTTTAAACTATTTCAGAGTATTTTGTAATTAATTAGAAATCTGTGGTTTGAAACTGACATGGCTGATGATGTCATAAACTTCAAACAATGGCCAGACGGAATCTGTGGACAATTTCTGTTAATTCCATGCAGAATTTGTCTTAAAATTTTGTGGAATACTGCGGAATAGATTTAAATTTGATATACTCAATTCGAATACTGATTCAAAGAAATCCCAAAGTAAATCAAAACCTTAAGTTATAAGGGAGCCATGTGCGGCCAACCACGTGTTACATCATATCACTGCAAGATACTTTTTAGCTCACTTTGTCGTTGGGTTGCATCGCGCCTCATGAAGTGAGGCCCTTCCTGTTACAAAGCATATCAACTCATTTGACCCATTGGATCAGCAGTTCATGCCATAGATATGCAACAGCGCATAGTTTTTGTCTGAAAGTTTCACATCTAGAACTGCTGTGTGTGTGAGTGGAGGCTGGGCTCCTCTGTATAACCAATGAAGAACTTGAACTGTAAGTAATGAAGGTTACATTCATGATATTTCAATACAGGAAAATTACTTTCACATAAAAAAACAACTAAATATGTTATTTGCATGCTTAAGAGATTAGCTTAAAAAACTTTAGGGATAAAATAACTGATCACATGTAGATTTAACCTTCCAACTTACAATGAATTGATTGTGAGTTCTATCAGTTTGTGTGTTATATTGCTTGTTTGAAGTGCAATAAGGTTTCCGGATAACCGGGTTGAGTTAAACATTTCTTATGCTATAACTTAGTAGTCCATCTGCATGTAGCACTGTTTTTAATAGAACTTGCACTTTTTGTATTATAATTATACATTTAGCTTTTGTCTTCTCTTGTTAGTGCGATATTAAGAGACTTGTAATAATGTATATTAATACTCTTAAGAATAAATTTGTCTTGAATGATTTGAATAAATATACTTGATTTTATTTGAAAAAATTTAAAATAATTATACATTTTAAAGCTTTGGAGTTAATTTAAGAAAAAAGTTGAAAAAAGTAGAAAACTAACTCAAATATTTTTAATAGAATTCACCTAAAAATTAGGCATATATCACAAATATGTTTTTGTAAAATTATTTTTATTACTCTTTTCTTGTAATATTTTCTAGTAATAAATACATTGTATGTTTTCAAACATTAAGAAAAGATTTAAAGTTAATATAACTTAAAATAGTTTATTTATATATCCACATGAAACATTCGCAGTGTACCCTCAAATTAATATTTTTTCATTAGTCACATTTGCTTATTTTGTTTTATTGTTAAGTATTTAATGTTTTGTAGATTTTTTTCTTTCACTGTCGAATATTCAATGACCGAAATGTGCTCATTGAAGTGCCTTGGCTGTTTAAGACACAGTGTGATGTCTCACGAGATGAGAGCTCTTCTAACCGTCATGTTTCTGTCTGTACTGGGTTTGTGTTGACACCCCACTGTAATCCTGTCTGAGAGAAATCCCTCCCACCTGTCCGCCTGTCCTCGGTTAAGACAACAGCATAAAAACACTGCCATGTCTTACAAAGTCTATCTTCGGGCTGCCTCGGCAACATTGAGGCTTGTGTTAAAATTTGACAAGTGCTTTAACACTTTCTCTCTCTGTCTCTTTTTCTTCCTCTCCTACAGCAATCGCTTAAAGCCAAAGAGGCCACGGAAGAGATGGAGCTCTCTATTCTGAAGACTTGTCAGAGCGTCAGTGATCTCAGACGGGAGGTGAGATTCTTGTGACAGGCTACACACGGGGATTTAATCCTGAGAGTCAAAGATGAAGGAAAGTTTATTCTGTGTGTTTCCTGTAAAGTTCTGTTTTACTCTGCAACATTATCAATTCTAATTATTCTCACAAACATACATCATGCTTTTACAACCCTCTTTCTCTGATGACGCAAAGAATTTTCATGTGATTACGATAAATGTAAATAAAAGATTTGTTGCTTAGAAAACACCCCAAAATTAATCTGGAAGTGTAGTGTATGGCTTAGGGTGAGGATATATTTATGTTATTGGATTTTATATGTGATTGCAGTGTTTTACAAATAATGGACTTTTGTGCTTACTGATTCCAAAACATATAATCCCATCCTTTCATAATTATCGTACCTTTCCTAAATATCTCTCTACATTTTCCTTTGTCTGTTATGAGCTTGACATGTTTCCCTCACATGTGTGTCTTCAGCTTCATAAGGTGGCAGTGGGCAGAGCCTCTGAACTGCTCAAGCTGCATTCAGATCATCTGGTGCTTCAGGCACTGAAGGCGTCTGGTGGGGATGGAAACCTGGAGGCCGTGGCCGATTATGCCGGCACACTGACCGAACACAAAGAGCAGCTACTGGAGGTCAACATGCAGTCTGATAAAGCAAACTTGAAATCATTATAGAATATTCCTTAGTAAATCCTTTATTTTTGATCTTATATAATAATTATTTAATTTTGATTGACCCAAACTCCATATTTACATAATGCTTTCTAATGTTTATTTCACATCAATAAAGTTATTCATGTTAGTTTATGGTGCATTAACTAATGTTAACGGACAACTGTATGTAGTAAATTCTGAAATGAATGTAAACTACCATAAATTCATTTTAATTGTTAACTAATAGTACCTTATTGTAAAGTGTTTCAATTATAATATATAAATGATAATTTACATTTTGGTAAACACATGCATCATAATGTGATATTTGAATATTTTAGACATTTATGTAATGAAAATGCTTTAAAAAAAATTAAGAAGTGTCACATATAGTTTCTGCGACTTTAGTTTCTGTAGTGTAGAATCGCATTAATATTATTAAATAATATTAAAATATTTTAAGCATCACAACCTTTCCATTTAATGACAGCATGCACCTTTTGCAGACCTTCATGTTTGTTGTTTTTGTTGTTGCTGTTATTTTTAATACATGTTGTCATGTATTCTGGTTACAGACATGTCGGTTACTCTGCCACATTTCTGGGAGCAAGCCCTTGGAGATCACCTGCATTCACGCTGAGGAAACCTTCCGTGTCATTGGCCCACAGGTACACATAAAGCCCATTTAAACTTTCACTATAGAATATAGACTTTCACTGTCAATCACATAGATTTATACATTTATTAGAACCTTATTTTGTGCAAAACATTGCACTCTGTGTTTTTATTTTATTTATATTTTTAAATGACATTATATTGTTGACACTGAAGATCTGAATACACATTGACAAACAGTTTACAAAAATGCATCTTACACAGGCTTTACACATGAATCCTGAAAAAATTCAAATGGACGAGAACTCGAAGTTTAAGTCTTATTAGGAATCCTTTTCTGTATTGAATTCAGTTACTGTTGAGCTTAAAAAGTAAGAAAAACTCAATTGAGAAAAGAGGGGCCAAGAGTCAATATGTACCATTCATTATTATTCCAGCTTTATAGCAAATTTATTTAGCTGCATTGCATTTCATTTGCATGTCTGATTGCACTTCTCAACATAGCACTGAGTATTCCGAGAGAGGGTGACCTCGCCTCATCAGCCAATAATCATAAGGCCTAAAGATCATGCAGCCAATAAGAGCACAGCAGGACCGCGACAGCTCCAGGGTTGCATGATAATGAGTTCATTTATCAGTAATTCCAAAAGCTGCAGGTAATTAGAATCTGAATCCAAACCCTCAGCGGACACGATCTCTGCTCCGCTCTGTTTGTTTTATAAGCTTCCCCACAGTAAGCTGTAAATAAGGATTTCGCAGTTGTCGACAGAGCTAGATGCTGTTTACTTTGGTAAACTTGAGGGAAACAGGTGATGAATATTGATATTCAGCTGTGTCACACAAGTCCAGAATTATTGCAGATGCTGTTTAGGAAACAAGCAGCAGTTTTATAAAGTTTTGCTCTTTCAGATCATCTCGGCAGCACAGACGTTGGCTCTGCATCCCACCAGCAAGATTGCCAAAGAGAATCTGGATGTGTTTTGTGAGGCTTGGGAGTCCCAGCTGTGTGACATGGCCATACTATTGAAGGAGATCAATGATGTGTTTGAGGGACGGAGAGGTATGTCACTTTCCTTTAAATTTGTCCTCAAAACACCATGTCTACACCAGACACACATGACAAAGGATGCTGCAAATCCATGACAAATAATTGACTCCTTGTTCTTTATGGTCTTTTAACATGTTATTAAAAACGTTGCTTTAGACACGGTGTAAGTCTATTTGAAATTGATTTAATTTCTATTTAATTTTTTCTTGTTTTAAAAAAAGCAGATTCATATGTGAAAGAACATTTGAGGTTTTCTTTACTTGAAGAGAGTTTCCAGGTTTTTCTGGCAAAGATCTATTGTACTTGAAAGTTTTTTGAAGCAATTTGTTGATGCTACACTACCATTGTAATATTTTACATTAACATTTATGTGTTTGGCAGACAGTTGCTCAAAGTTTTGGATTAAATAAGAGAATGTCTTCAAATTTTCATTACCATTACCATTATTCACAGTCTTGTACAAATACCGCTGTTCTAAATCATCAATAGGTCCTGATTATATATATATATATATAGATGGATGGATGGCTGTGGATGTGGATGTGGAAATGGATATGTGTGTATATATATATGTGAACAAATATATATATGTGAACAAATTAATATCATGAAAAGTAATTTTTTTTTTTATAGCGTTTTGGAAAATAAATGAATGAAATATGGCACTCGTAGTCATGTGTTAGTGCTCTTGTTAGTGCGGTTGTGATTGTCTTCAGCACTCGTCCTGTGGCCTCGGGCCTCTGAGCTAATCACTTCCATGCTTATACTGCGCACTATCACACTTTTACTCTAGCCATATTGCATTAATTTTCATCCGCCCTTTTATGATATTATGGACAGTTATGGATATGATGATTCTTTTGCTTTAAAACACATACTCGGAAGACTTTCAATGGACTTTTCATTCAACATTCATCGATTAACATCTCACCTGTAAAACCTTTTTTTTTCATCTTAAGGCGGATATTTTCTTGGAATTGCTTTCTACCAACTAAACTTAAGGAACAGTATCAAACCAGATTTTATTTGCTTTTGCCACTCTAGTAGATTTAATCCATCACTATATATTACATGATCAAACCTTTCGACTGTTCCCTCAGTATATATGACAATATGGTAATATGGATTTCACAGCTGGTTTCATTCCATAAGCAACAGTTGAGGTGAACAGTGTTTGGTCATACCTGCGGGAAAGGGCCATGAAAACAGCTTCTAAAGGTCTTTTTCTTCGTGTCAGATTGCTATCTTCTCCAGCCGCTAAAGATGATCTGCTTTGACATTTACACTGCATTCCACATCTCTCACGTCAATTGCCGGATAAATCTGTGCACGTCAGGTTAAGGGCACCAAGTTCCACTGAGACTATGAGGAAAGTGAAAATGCTTCACTCTGTATTTGGACATGGTGCTCAAGGATGCCTGACTTCAGTAAAACTGGTTTCTCACAGCGGCAGATAAATCCAAAACATGAAATAAGCTTGAAATAAAGCTTGAAATAAAGCACGGGTAACATGACAGAAAAATGTTGCTCGGGGAGATGTTTTTGTTCTAGATGAGACACTTCCAGTCATCATCTGTGCCAAAAGAGATGTTTCCCACAACAACCTGTCATCCCCCAAGATCAAGCCTTCGTGTCTGTTGATCCACATCATTACCCAAAGCCATTTGCAAGCTGGAAGCACATATTAAGCAAGCTTTGTGTTTTATAGGCCCTCTTTTTAAATTACAATGTTGCAAATGGGAATTTAGTCATGATGTTTTGTGTCTTACACAATATTTTTCTCATTTTAGGTGATAAGAAAACATATCTGTCTCTACCGAGACCAGGGGTGAGTGTCTCACTATGTTATTATAATTTAGATACTACCACATCATACCTTTCTTACCTATTTACATTCTTATTTCTTTCTAGAAACACTCTGCAAACCTGAAAACCATGAAAGCTGTTAAACTTGATGCCGAGGTAGGTTCAAAGATCTGAGCCAAAAATCATGATTTGTCCCTTGTGTAAAAGTTATTGTTTTAAATTATGCACCATACTTTTTTCATTTAGTTTATTTAGTTATAATATAATATCAGTATTTATTATCAATATTTTGCTTGAATATATTTGGCGTCCTTTTTTCCTTGTTTTCCCACAAAGAATATTACTCCTTAAAAATATGTTACTAATATGTATTATACTATGCTATTAAATAAACAGGAAATTTTACCAGCCTGTCATTTCAAATCTGCATGACTTCCTTTTTCAGCACAAACACAAAAGAAGAAATTTTGAAGAATGCTGGTAACTGAACAATCTATTATATGAACACAAAACCAATGCAAGTAAACGGTTGCCAGTTACAAACATCCTTTAAAATATTTTCTTTTGTGTTCTGCAGAAGATTATCATACAGTTATGAAATGACAAGAAGTAGACTAAATGATGACTTTTTTCTTTTTTGGGTAAACTGTCATTCACTGTGTATGTTGTGTTGTTTAGAAGCACATTTTATTCAAATAATATTTACAAAACCCATTGACAAACGTAAAGGTGACTAATAATAATGATTTATAAAAATATAAAAATCACAAAGTATGACATTTTTAGTATGACAATGGGGATATCTTTCTATCTCTGATTTGATCTTTTTAGGAGCAAACAACCATCGCTAAACTGGGTCTAGAACTGTGTCTTCTTACCTCTGATGTGGATTCAGAGGTGGAACGCTTTGACGAACAAGACCACGAGATGGTTCGGCTATGCCAGATCATATCCAGCATGGCGTATTCCATGTATCTCTTCACCAGGTACCCACCTCAACACACTTTAGAGTTCATGAATCACATTATCATATTGGTGATCAGTTGCATCACATCACATCGCACAGGAAATGAATTACAGAGAGCTGAAAAACTCAGGTTTAGCTTTATGAAGAAAGTTGAGTAAAGGAAAACCATTTTGTTGTAATCTGGACTCTCCATCAAACCACATAATCAATGTTATGGATCTTTCAGAGGATGTTTCATTAACTCACAGCTGTTTGCTTCTTTCCATCTATCCATCTTGCGTTTGTGATTCAGGGGGGAAGGTCTGCTCAAAACAACACTGGATCTGTTTCACCAAGCTGAGGTACGCCATGTACGCTCTTTTCATGTGTTATTTAATTGACTCTATTCTCGGTCTCATTAAGGGTAGTGAGATACCTGGAAAAAGAGGGATCGATTAAGCGCACTGGCTGTCATTTGTCTGAGATGTTGGGATTTAAAGTGAGGGGGGGTCATGTGATGTGAATGGGCAGGAAATACTGATTGGGCAGTCTGTTTTTGATTTCCCCGGACATGGTGACCTGCCCCCAGACACACCAGCTTCCTCTTAACAGCCTCTTATCTAACAGAACAAGCCCACCAGCTTATTGTCAAAGCTCCCATAACACTGTGCAGATCTCTTTGTAAGACAAGACCTGTCTGGTTACTTTTACCTAACATCATTTATGCTCATGTTTATGGTATTTCTCATAATGTATGGATAAAGGATAAATATTTTGCTATCATGTACTAAATGAAAAGATGCATTCTGGTAGTTATATGTAGGGAAGTGCTCTCATAATAATGTGGCAAATAGGGACAAATCAAAAGGTGGGTTTAAATATACCATATTTGACCTAATCATGGATTAAAACAACCAATTACGCATTGTTTGTTGCTTAAGAAATAAAGTATCAGATTGATTAACCATACTTTTAATATTTCTATTGCTGTAAAGCGGTTGTAAAAGAACATTTTTTTCAAGCAGATGAATATATATAGCAACAATAATTCCTATTATTTTAGAGTTCTCAACCTTTTTTACTTCATGCCACCCCATTGTATTTATTGCCTCCCCCCAAAAAATTCAGATTTCTATTCTTAAGATATATAAGAGCTTAATGGAAACAGATCTGTAAACAGAGTTATTAGGTAAAGATGTATTTTAGTGAATATTTTGTCTCATTTTAAAACATGAGTTATATTAAGGCCCCCTTAAGGGTTAGCTGGGACCAACGTGGGCTAGTAAATTGTACACTCCATTTTTGGGGAAAATGTACACAATGAAATATAATCTACTGAAAAAATCAGTTACACAAATATTTCTGTATTAGCTGATTTAATTAAATAAACTTAACTATTATATGTGAACCTTAGTCAAATTAACTTTGCTTTTTTTAAATGTTGCACTCCACACACCAGTTAAATAATTTTTAATTAAGTTAACAAAGCTTTATGTTTGTGTGATATTGACCTAGCCAACTGGTTATTTTCTAGAATGTGTATATGTACATACAGAATGTTAGCAAACTTTTATGAGACTTTTATTTTAACAGCTTCAGAAAAAAAGTGTGAAAGATGTAAATCAGCAGTACAGAAAGGCCTGATGATATGAATTCTTTTCCAGGTGTTATCAGATCATGGTCTCCAGTTGTGCTCCATCCTGCATTCTCTTTCCACACAGGTAACACACCCATTCTGTCCCAGGTTTCCATTGCGTTTCTGCAAATAAAGACCAGACCATCTCATGTGAACGATAGAGATGTTGCTATCTGGGCTTTCATATTTCAAATAGGATAGAGCATGCTAATAAAATCATAAAAATAGTCCATAATAATGTTGTCATAATCCTGTGCATTAAACCTTCAGTACCCATTAGAAAATGTATGATGGCAGTAGAATCCTTTGAAATGCCCCTATTGTGTTCAAGGAAAGTCTCAAACTGATTGAGGTTGAGAAACAAACAACTTTCTATTTTCTCGGTCTATTTTTCTGAAGGGATGGTAAAATGATTTTTTTTTCAGATTCACTTGAGTGTGTTGTGTTTTTACCCCATGCGTGCTGACAGTATTTTATTCTTATGGCCACATGTTGTGTCTGTGTTATAGCTGTTGGATGAAGACAAGATTCTCATTATATCTGAGACAGAGAAACTGGCAGTCTCATGTCAACAACTGCAGATCTGTTCCAAGACCCCTGTCCAGGGGAAGAGTGCCATCTTTCAGAAGGTAATGCAGAACAAGAGACACATGGAGGGCTATTAAGCTCTCGTCCTGAGGGCTGTGTGTCCGGCAAAGTTTAGTTCCAGCTTTAATTACATCTCACCTGATTACATTTAAACTCTTAAGGTCTGGGGCCTTTTAGGACTAATATTACAGTTACAATAATAATTATAGACCAAAAACGTTGTCCCCATTTACTCGTCCCCTTGCAACTTATTTGACTTTTCTTTTATTGATCACATAATAAGATATTTTGAAAAATCTCAACAACTGGCATAGAAGTGAACAGGTGCCACTGCTGCTTAATTACCAACATTCTTCATAAAGTAACGTTTTGTGTTTTGCGGATAAATAAATAAAGATTGTGAGTTAAAAGTGACAGGATGGTGTAGGTAAATGACACAATTATAATTTTTTGAGTGAACTACTAATTCTATTGTATATTTTTTTATTTCAAAGCCCTAGAAATGACTTGATTGTATAAAAAGCTTATTTATTAACTATGTATTCATATAATTCATAATAATTTGCAAATTCAAATAATTTATAAGCCAAACTGTAAACTATTGATATACCATTTCTGTTTCTGATTTTAATATTTTTTATTTTTACATGTGCAAAATAGTGTCAAACAGCTATGAAAGGAGTGCTTCTGGAATAATTGTTTTAGGTTTTTAGTTCTGAAAAACACAGAAGAGGAAGTTTGCAAATAGAAACAATATATTTTTTTGACATTCGAAAGGAATATTTTGTAGGTTTTTTTTAGCATAAAAAAACATTTGACCTATACAAACCTATAAGTGTTTAATTCTAACAAACTGAAATGACCTTTTTTGTGGCTTTATTATTTATTAAAGATAAAATTTACATTTTTGCAAAAGATCTAACCTTAAACCCAAACCTATAAATATTGAATTTAGAAAAACTGAAAATGATTTAAACAGATTTCTTTCTGAGGTTAATATAATAAACACTAATAAATATATTGTATATTTTATCAATAAATTTAATGCTTTATTGTAAAAACACTGACTATATGTCAATTGCTAAAGACTGAATATGTTTCCGGCACACGAGATTAGATGATAAAAGCAGTGCTTTTTTTACCTAATCTAGTTGTCCTTCCAAAACAGTGACCTTCCTCTATTTCCCAACACCATTTAACCTGATAAAATGGGATGCTGTCCAGGGTCATCTCTCTGTTTTGATAAAGCAAAGGTCATAGGCTTTAAATAGGTTTATAAAGGCTCATCTGCAGAACAATGAAACCGATGCCTGGAAAAACAGCTCGGTCTGCTTCTCTCTGCATCTCTCCTGGAACCTCTCATGGTTTCCAAGTACATTATTTAAATCAAGCAATACATTTAAAGTCATGTCAGAAATAGTTTGTAAATACTCAGGTCCTAACAAGGAGCCATTTTGCATTTTTAAAGTGAATTTTGGTTAGATAATGCATCTCTTTTTTGTCTTTCAGGTTGAGTCATGCATACAGAACACCAAAGGCATCCTGACTGTGATTGTCTTCTTACTGCCCACCTGTAATAAGATCTTTAGAAAGGTGGGTAATAAAACAAATCTTTAAATGGTAAATTAGAGAAATATGTCTATCAAACTCCTCACTTTTAATTCTAGTTTAAATCGGATCGCAGCTCTCTGGGTTCTCCGCAGCACTGGAGGGACAAACAGCTTTCCACGGCTGTCAGCGAGGAGACTCTGAACGGCAAAGGCTCCAACGGCTTCGGGATGAAATCTCTGGAGCAGCACATGGCCAATCTGACGTTCCTAGAGAGCAAATAGCCGTTCCAAAGAGAAAACCAAAACTGCCCTGTCCATCATGCACACAGCGATGCGTTTCGCTCAAAATGTGTCATTCTTTGTGCTCTTGGCTCTTTGCTTTTTGGTGTACCATAGCATTTGTATTACCAGCCTCATTCCAAATGCCAAAAAATATCGAAGGAAAACCTACCAACGCATGTGTTAAAGTCATGCAAATGTTTTAAGTGTATGGCTGGTAAATAAGCTACGTTTTTAAACCCAAAAATATTATTACTATAATAGTACATGAGAACTTATTTTAATGCAAAACACTTCACACTGTATTTAACGGAACTGCCTCACATTCAAATTGATGCCTAATATATCCACTGTTTTTATCATCGTCTTAACTGGACTTATCTGGAGGAAGTCCGTTCATAGCTGGAATGTTCATTTCAGTGACTTTGGATATATGGCGTCATAATATTCAGTGTTCCACTTTAAAGTTTTAGTTGAGGAACGTCAGTTTCCAAAGAGGCATTTCTGAAGAACATAAAGAATCATTTTTGTAGGGAGTGACAGCCTTGTAATATGGACTGCCTTGTAGGTCACTGTGATTTGTATTTTTGCTTTGAATCTAACAACATTGGTACATTAACCTCAAAGGTTAAAATGACAGTATATGAATCAATAGGTTTGACTGTTGTGTAAGGAGAAGTGCTTAGTTATGACACAGTTTGGAACCCCATTTACTGACACCAATTCTAGATGGTGTTCGGCTGAGATGTTCGTCTGATTTACGCTACAGTCAGCCAGACATAAGCTTTAGATATGATTGTGCAGCTATGAGTTGTATTAGTATTGGACCATTGATGACCATTGAATGATTGTTAAGTCACAAAAAATATACGTTATTTTTCTTAAATATTAATGATTTTGTGATTTATTTTTGCAGTGACACAACACTCTTTAACAAATCGTAAATTTTTAAATTGGAAAATATGACAATGTTAAACCTAGTTGGAACACAGAATAAAGTGGTCTTAAATTTAGAATTTATCGCAATATACATTATTTGCACAAACCAAATAAAAATTAACATTCATGTGAGCGTAAGGCCCTATTCCTTAAAAATAAAAGGGGACAAAGTTAACAAAACAAAAGCATGATCAAGTATCTAATGAATGTATTTCAGAAGCATTTAATCAAAATGCAAATTATTTTCGGGGCTTGCTAGCAATGCACAGTTCTGCTTTTTCAAACTTGCACCTCAAAAGCCAGCCAACCGTGATATCACATGCTTTTCTTGCAACAGCAGTCCTTCAAACTAATCTTAAAGTGCCAGCTGATCTCAGGAAGGTTCTTGTTGGTTTGTTCTTTTTGAAAGAACTTCCTCGTATTGTTCTCTACTCAGAAGGCCTTCAGTGATGCTCTTACTTTCTTCAAGTTTAGGCAAAATGACAGCGATGTACCCCTCTGTGGAATGCTGTGCCAAAAAGAAAAGGTACATAATTTATCCGTATTTTCATTCATTTTGTTTTGCTTAAAACAGGTGGTCACCTTTTCCAGTAACAGATCGGGAGTGTTGAGAATAGCTTCATTTACTTCTAAGAGGCGTCCTCTGATACAGCTGTGGAAATTTGGAAAGGCAGATCATTTTAGGACACACAAAAGCCAAAATAGTGATATTAGATTCAGAGTGGCCAGCTCTTGTTCAACACAAACATGGAAAAATTGTTTCCATTTATTCTTTCTCTTGTCATTTCAAACCTGAATGACTTCCTCCCGAGAAGGATATTTTGTGGACTAACAGCAGTGGCACCTATTCACTTCTATTTTATGGACAAAACCAATTCAAGTGAATGGGTACCAGTTCTCAACATTCTTCAAAATATCTTATGTGTTCTGCAGTAGAAAGTAACCCACACAGGTTTGTAATAACAATAAGGTGAGTAAATAATGACAGCATGACTTACCTGAAAATGGTATACTCCTCCTCATCTGTACATGTTATTCTACATAGAGGGGCAAACTCTGTAAGGAACTGACCACCCTACAAGAAATGATGTATCCTTGTTTTATTATATACATAGGTAATGACAATCAATTATGTAGAAAACTATACAATTGGGGGGGGGGGTCTAATGGAATTTTACATCTTTTAATTGAGTTAGGTGTAGTTCGGCTGTTTTAGCATAAAAAACATCTGCCATGTCACATCACTCAATGTTAACAGAAAAGGATATTTCCATTAACAATAAACGGCTTCTTCATTTAAACACCGTATGAAACTAATGTTCACTAGTAGCAGGTGCTGTTTAGATACCCACTCTCTTCGACTTTCCAGAAACTTTGTTCTTCAGACGGCTGCACCCATCACTGATCTGATAGTTGATGTTTTTGATTTTTCGTCCATTCTGAAGGATGGGGTGAGACTCAGCTAGTGTGATGACGCAGATCCTTATAAAAAAGACAATGCTCACATTAAACGTTCACCAAAAGTTGATTTATGAGTAGCTGATGCATTTAACGAATTTAGAAAATTTAGAAAACAAACTGGTGGTTATATAACACGATTTATTATTTTACAATCATTTTTATGTTTATAATATTAAATAGCATTATGCAGATTCATATTTTTTAATATGCACACAATCTGTCAACTACCCGTATAAAGCAATAAAATAAAGAGAACGTTTCTACATTTTCTTTCGAACAACACAAACATGTTTATAACCGGCTGATTGTTTTGAGAAAAGTGTAGTTGTTTAACAAAATCTTCCAGTGTTCTTAATGATTGTACATGTATACACATTTGAAACTACAGATACGGGTTAACATCGGTGTATAAAAAGACACTGATAGTAAAAAATGAAAATTGTGTCCACATGTAATCATCCTCTGGTCCTTTAAAATCTGTATTCTTTTCTTTCATCTGCAGAACACAACCCTTGTCAAAAACTCCTGCTGTATGCATTTATTTAGGATTGTGTTATTAGATATGAATGATAAGAATCGTATTTAAGAACCATTCTATAGGATTTTTATAAGAAAATTGTACATGATTCTAAATAGAATTTCAATCTTTTTAATTTTAAGATTATTCCTTTAAGAAATATGACACATTCTAATAAATATCTACTTTTGAAACCATTTCTATTCTGTGATCCCAGAATATTAGTACTATCCAATAGAATGTTAAGAATCAAATAGGATCAACTGAATTTCTAAAAGGGCAAGGGGAAAAAAAGATATTTTGAAGAAAGTTGGTGCATCAATCCCTTGCATTGGTTTCAGTGTATGGGTGCCACTGCTGGTCACTTATATGTTTATGAAATAAAGTCATACATGTCTTAAAGGACAAGAGGATGAAGAAATGATGACAGAATGATCAGTTTTTGGCTGTACCTGTTGGAGTGCTGCAGAATGCAGTGATCCTCGCCTGCTTTCCCCTTTAAATCTACATGAACAAAAAAACATGACATGTTGAACATGCTTGTTTATGTATGACGTCATGCTGCCATGTACACGTCACCTGTTTTGTACCAGCGGGTGAAATATCTGTCGATCACCGATGCTGGGGTTTGTCTGTCTTCCATCACACAGATCGATCACAAACAGAGAGGAATAAAACACGTGAGATCCAAACACCGGCGGACCGTAAATAGTGTGACACACAGAATAGTTATTTCTCAATTCACATCATGTTATATAAAACAAACTCAATGTGTGCTTAAATGCAGTGTTTAATTATATTAGGTAATAATAATTGCATATAAGTTATAAAAAAACTAATTTATGATTACAAACGTATGTGGGAACTGGCGCGGAACCTAAGGGGGAGAACTGTTTCCGGGCGGCGGTTTGACTGTAACACACAGCTGCAGTGAAGATGGACACATGTTTTGTTTCTTGTTGTGCCAATCGCACTCCTAATGTTGTGTCATGGGGTAGAGGAGGTCTCATTGCATTTGGGACATGTAATTCACTTGTCATTTATAATCCACAGGTACTGACCTTACAGTTATTCTCATTTACCTGTTTTAAAGTGTGTCACTTCTCAAATATCTCCATACAGCCAAACACATGTTGGTATATTGTATACAGGTGTATTGTGTGTCATGTGTAGTGAACACTTTGATCAAATATAAGTGTTAATTACTTTATGTATGAACTGTCATCAGGAGATCAAGATTGTTGAGGTCCTGAACAAACACACAGGAAGGGTCAATGCCGTCCATTGGGTGTATAAGCATGACTGCAGTAAGTTTTAACTTTTGATTTTATTATAAACATTTATGAAAGTCATGTTGAATGAGCTTTTGTGCTTTCAAGTAGTGAAGAAACAAGGTTTGTAGTTATAGTAATGTATTTAACACAATGCACACTAAACTTGAATTTTCCTGTTTCTAGGTCCAGAAACACATTTGGTGTCTGGTGGCTCAGATAATAAAGTTATTGTCTGGATGAAGCATGACGGAAAGGTACATGTTTGCAAATGCTGAATAAAATAGGAATGCACTGGAAATCTTGGCACATAAGGATAACTTAAATCTCTTTACATTTGGAGGCCGATATTTTTATTTAAGCATGAAACAAAAGGTAAACGCATACAGTGAATTACTGATTTCATTTTAAAACTTAGAAAAGTTTGAAGTGATCTCTGAACTATAGTGTGTATGCATTTCTTTGGCCAACTTTTTTTTGCATAAAATCTATTGCTTGACAAGAAATAAAACATAAATAAAGCAAGTCACCATTAAACCCAAGCCAATCTCAAGCATGAGAAATAATAGCTTATTTATCCGCCTAAAGATATCGACCTAATTTTATGAATGGACTTATAATGATGATGCTAAAAATAGCATTTATTGGCCGATATTTATAAGGCTGCCGATATATCACCCATCACTACATTTAAACATATTATATGACAGAATAGTCACATTTTAGATCTTTTTGTATTCCTTACAATATACACATTCATTTTGTGGATAAAACACAAATGTGTACTATCCACAAAAACAATGTTTGGTCACCCCAAAATAAACCTTCCTTTCATTATTTACCTGGCTTTGGCTTGTTCTAAACCTGTATAAAGTTTTTTCTGATGAATACATTTGGAAGAATGCTTGTAACCAAAAAGGGCATTTGACCACATTGACTGCCATAGTAGGAAAAATGACTTCTTTTGTTATGTCAAACACAAAACTTTGTGAGACAACAAATAGTCAAAGGACACTTTTGACTACCGTTGTAATTTTTTCTACTATGGTAACGAATGGGGTCCAAAAACTGATTACAAGCATTGATCCAAGTATTTTTTTCTGGTGTCAACCAGACAAAGAATTGTATACAGTACAATAATGTATCACTTTGTATTATCCACAATAACAATTGCCCAGTGATGCCTCTAAAAAAGTGATCTGGTTTAGTGACTCGAGTTTGTTTATCATCTGTCACAGTTCACTGCATGTGCAGTGTGTTCAGGACACTCAGGGCCTGTGTGTGCAGTGGATGGCGTGTCTCTATCCTCTCACTTACTGCTGGCCTCAGTATCATCTGACTCCACCGTTAAACTCTGGACATGCACCTCTGATAAAGGTAAATTGCATTTACTATCGTCATTTGCGTAACCTCTTGACATTTCGAACCGGTATAACTTTATGTTCTTAACACAAAAGAAGATAATTTGGACACTGTTGTTAATCAAAAATAGTTCCCCATCCCTGACAACTGTATGGACACAAACCCAAAGCAAGGGTTTCTTTTACCAACATTCTTCAAAATATCTTCTTTTGTGTTCTAAGGAAGAAATAAAGTAAGATGGACAACAGGAAAGTGAGAACATTATGACTTTTGTTTTTGTGTGACCTACTTAAAAAAAAACACAATATAGTTAAATCAAACATGTAGATTTGTTTTCTCCAAGTCTGACATCTGCTGGTTGGTCATTGTAAATGGGTTTGCAGTAGCTACTATACATTAGTATCAATTTCTGTAGTGCTACAGAGAGACCACAGACTGAATTGAATGATCTATAAAACATTAAGGATATTATTTTTCTTTTAAGAAATCACACTGTAAAAATCAGTCCCTTCAAAAATTGTTGACTGCATTATACATAAAACGAATAATAAATGGATACGTTAAAAGATATATATGGGTTATAATCTTTTATATTGTATGTCATCAATTTAGTGTGTGGCTTTAAAATATGTCATTGTTTACTATCTTTATAACAGTCCACTTGCTCACCATAGTAAGATTTTTTGTAAGTTTTTTTCCTGTTTAAAATAAATTCACATATTTTGAAAAATGTTGTATACAACTATTGTAATTTTTCTTATGGTTGTCAACGTTGAACAAGAACTTGTTTGGTTACAAGCATTTGTCCAAATATCTTTCACTCTCTGTTTTTTACAGGTTTAGAGACTAATTGACAGGATTTTCATATTTGTCTATTTGCACATTTTCTGCATTTGGGGACAGTAACGAGACCACAGAGGCCCTCACTTGTTATTTTTCCTTAGTCTTACCGCTGCCCTCTTGAAGTCACTGTTCACCTCTGACACATTCTAACATATAACAGAAATGTGGTGTTAGAAATCCATATATATTGTCAATTATGTGTGTAATTGTGTTCAGTACCATCTCATCTAGCCTGGTTGAGTTTTTTTTCTTGTGGCTGGATAATAATTTCCCGGGGTGGAGCAATGATTGTGAATGCATCAAGTCTCTACCACTCAAATGGCATTTATCTAATTAGCTGTCTACCTATACCCAGATTTTCTTATGGCCCAAATATTTCAGGCATCATCATATTTTAATTTTGCTCTAAATATCACCTACAGGTTTCTTTGGTAATTGCTGTAATACAGTTTGATCGTTGGACTGGTGATAACCTCCTGTAAAAGAATAAATTATAATTCTTTGCAGAATTCATCATGAGCTGACAGGTTTGTTCTCATGTATGGTGTTTCTGCTCTTTTCATTAGCTGAATGCCTACAGACCATATCTTTTGGGAGCGGGTTTGTGATGGATGTCTCCTTGGCGCTGTTGCCAGGCAGTGGAGGTAAGCAGTGGATGCTGTTACGTGTTGCTTCATTGTCCATCTATATCACATGTGGAAATGTAATTCTGTGCTTTAAATATGTCCTGCGCGATGTTATATTGCCTGTTTCTTTTTATTCACTGCTGGGCTATAGATGTATTTTGCTTGTAGATGCTGTTTAAAGATTAAGTCACTTGTCAGGTACAGAGATGTGACCTTGTAGGCCACAGGAGGATAATTAAAAATGTTTTGTCTTGCAGTTCCAGTACTAGCCTGTGGGGGCGATGATAGCAAAGTCCACCTGTATGTGCAGAACAGTGGCCTGGTAAGGTTGCTTATTAACTGTTATGTACTTTAAATATGGTACATTTTTAAAGAATTATTATCTTGGGATCTTATTAAATATATGATTAGCTTGTCCATGGCTATATTTCACTTACTAAGGGTATGGTAAGTGTAAAAAGCATTTTGCTAAGAAAACAAAACCTTGTACTGTTTTCACTTATGCCAATTTAAAATAATTCTTATGGCACATAATTTTCACTCCCCATCTGAACTTTTTACAAATGATGTCCCAAAGCACTTCATTACAGAACAGTGGCAGAGTTTTAAATATAGAATGGCCGATTCTACTAAAGGGGGTTCATAGACAATAACAAAAAATAATATGCATCCCTAAATGAATTATCATATGAGTGTCCGCATTTTAAACAAATTTAATGATTCAAACGATTAAATTTATGTCATTGAAAAGACAAGGCGCACTGGATGAGAAGCTCATTGCGTCTTCATCCGTCAGGTATCCGCACAGATTTCTTAATGTGGGTCTGAAGGTTGGCTTACTGTTTCAAATAGACACTATCAAAAAGGTCAATTGTTGCTAAAAAATACAACTCTTATCTGATTCCTTATCTATTAATGTTAACTTGCACAAGATTGAAATGTCCATGATTCCTAAACCAAATGCTAAATAGTGAGACTTGAAGACGATGCTTGTGCAATATCTCTCTAGGGAGTATTCTCTGGTGCAACTGATCTTTGCTCTGCTGCCAAACATCAACACAAGACTTTCTTTAAACTCTAGTTGATATCAGATATCAATCAATACCAGAAGCGAATCAAATTTTCGGGTTGCACCCATGGTGGCTTATTGGACCTTAAGGTTGTCCAATGCCATCCTGGACCCCCCCCCCGACGTCACTGCTGAATCTCGTCTTGTACCAGTTCATCAACACAGACAAGTTATTAAGAATAACATGTTTATGTGCATCTATAATATAAGGTGACATTGACATGACATTGGGAGCTGTTAAGAAGCCCTTGTGAATACATGAAGATGGGATGTTTTGATTCGTGAGACCTCACAACAGAAATTTTCATTCACATTTCCTTCATAAAATATCCTGTTTAGTTTCAAATCTGGGATGTTATGTTCAGTTTCAGAGGGTTATGATGCTGACAGGTCATGAGGATTGGATTCGAGGTGTAGAATGGGCAGTTAAAGGTAGGACCTATAAACTCTTTTTGTTAATGTGGCCCAAACAGAAGAAAATAACTTGAAAAAAAATTATATTGTTGTGTTATGACTATTTAATAACCAAAATATTAAGAAATTGTTGTATGATCAGATGAAAAGTGTTTAATTTGTGGGTAATTGTTTTGCATGGTTATATATGTTGTTCTATGTTCAATTTATCTATATTGTAATATACTTAAGTCATTATGGTTAGACAAGATGATTTTCATTAATTTATTACAGTAATGTGTTTTTAATAAGAATCATCAGTCAAGAGAAACAGTAATTACAGAATTATTACTTCTTTGTCTATGTAAAAAATGATGTGAATGTGTTTTTTACAGACTTAAGGTACATGCCTTAAGATTTAAGGCGCCCATTTAAAGATGATGGATTGGAGGATATTGTCATTTGCCTCCAGTTGTCAACACAACATTTATACATTTCTTTTATTGTGCTTAATTCAAATGAAAGTTTTTAGCTAAGCCGTTCAGGTTTTTAGTTTATTTTTATAGTTTATTTAATTTGACATTTAAAGGAGTCCTTTGTCCTTCTGTGGAAGTCAATGGTGACCAAAAATGTCTTTTATTAGAATATCTCAAATCTGAAGAGGTTTGTAACAATTAGAGGGTGAACAAATAATGACAAACATTCACATGTTGGGGTTGAACTCTTCCTTTAAAAGTGCAGAAAAAACTCATAACTTAGAGAAGCTGTTGATTCAAATGTCTTTGTTTATAATGCAGGAAACTGGCAAAAACTCGCAAACTGACACCCATCCGTGTGTTTGAATGTTTAGATGGAGAGCTCCTGCTAGCCAGCTGTTCTCAGGACTGTCTGATCAGAGTGTGGAGGCTGGTTGCCAAGACTGCTGCTGAACCAGAGGAACAGACTGACACTGTCATCAAAATGAAAGAGAACGTCTTTGAAGTGTCTGGAGATGGTGAGGTCGGCTGCCAGTTTAATTAAATAGTCTGAGGAAGAATGATTGAAGATGTTGATCTCTGTGCAGTTCATTATTTGATCGTACTTCAACTTGATATCCTTGTCCTGTTTTATCAAAGTCACACTTTGTTTTGCGAATAAGGACACTTAACAAAATGTAGGTGCCAAATTGTGAGCTTTACTTTTTTTCTTTTTTAAACTCATGCTTCTTCTTACAACTTTTGTTCCAAGTTTTGTCTTCTTTTTTATTTCTACTCTTAGTTTTTGCTGTGACTCTTGAAACCGTGTTAGCTGGTCATGAAAACTGGGTTTATGGGATGCACTGGCAACCTCCTCATATTAAAGGTATTCCTGCACTCCTCATTCTCAAATGATGCTGTATTTGTTGGTTGTTGCAAATCATGTCAAATGAGGTCCTCTCATTAGATTTCACTTTAATGAGCTATGCAATTATTTATTTGGTTTTTATTACACTTTGTCTCCCCCTGCAGGCGACTCTGTGGAACAGCCTCTGAAGCTGCTGTCTGCATCCATGGACAAGACCATGATCTTATGGGGGCCAGAGGAGGATTCAGGGGTATGGGTTGAGCAGGTCAGTCAACTTACATTACATATACTGAATATTGTGGCGAATATATATTTAATTCTACAGCTGGTTTATTAAAATTGCATTTGGAATAAAACACTTGATGGAATAATGCATCTTAAATTAGTATAGTCTTGTGACACGTCTAGACGTCTAGACATGGTGGTATTTAAAAAACTGTTTATTGCGATTAATAAAATTAATTATTCTTGATTGTATAGTAGCGTAATTGTTTTCATTTTTCTGGACTTGCGCTTCATGGAAAAGCCTCATGTCGCTAATTGCATATTAAGGTGATGCTTTTGACAACAGTAAATATTTCTGACTATTAAAGGGTACTCCACTCAATTATGAAATTCTGTCATAAATTCAAGTTGTTCCAAACCTGTATACATTACTCTGTTCGGTAAATGAGAAAGATATTTAAAGGAATGTTAGCAACTGAGATTTCTGGGGCATCATCAAATACAATAGTAGAAATTTTAAATAGTTTTCAAAAGTGCACCAGCACTGTTTATGTTTTCAAAATGTTTTTCGTTTTGTTTTTAACCAAACAAAAATATTGAATAAGTTTTCTCTATGGTAGTCAATTGTGCCCAGAAATCAAAGTTGCTTTCATTCTTTAAAATATCTGAGTTAAATAAATGTATATCGGTTTGGAATGACTTGAGGGTGAGTAATTCAGGACAGAATTAAAAGTTTTGGGTGAACTTCAACTCTCTTTAAATGCAACATAATATTGTGATAATAGAGTAAAGACCACTTTATACGACTAAACAATGCTGGTACAGAAAAACTTTCATGTTTAAATTTTTTGACAATACACAATCATTTGAATATAATACATTCTCCAGAACATTATATTAATCAAATTATGTAAATATTTTAAGTTTCTTTGTTTCTATTCAGTACATGTCTCATTCTAAGGCCTTGTCATAGAAATAAACCCACCCTGACTCCATTACCATCTCTTGTACCATGTCTCTCCATCTCCTTACTCTTTGCTTGCGAGTCCTGGACTTCTAGCACCGGCAGTTAAGCTGGTTAAGGAAACCAGCGCAATCCATTTCCTAACAACTAACAATATAACACACATGCTGCGAATAAGCTTATTCTCCTCCACCGAGTGACTGTGAGCGATTGCCCTGCTTTTCTTTGAAATGGGATGGTTCTACCTCAGATAACCTCAAGAGCAAAATGATGGTTTTTAATTTTATTAATTTTGATTGGCGTTTCAGCAGCAGATAACCAGCATGACTTTCTGCTTGATTAATAAGAAGCCATAACTTTGATCTCAGGGCTCAGATCACTGCTCTGCAAAAAGCCTCCTGATTCTGACACTTAGCCGGCGATGTGTCATATGTTTTGTCGTGCTTTATCACGTCCAATTAAAAATGAAAGGTCGTGAAGTGCGGCGGTGAGAGGTAAAGGGTACGTTTCAGGACCTACTGTACACTGTTGTAGCGGGAGAGACCGTATTTCTCCGCACTGCATGTGTCTTCTGTGTTGAGCCGTAAAGGGCATACTATATGAGGTAGGTGTGAACCGGGTTATTAGATGTGGATGAGAGCCTTTGAACTGACACGTTCCCGCCTACAAAGGAAAATGAATGCCTGTTATCACACACTTTTGATTTCTACCTTCATATCCCCTATTTTAACTTTCAATTTAAGTGCAATTTAAGATATCATGAATGTGAAAAAGTGTTTTTGAAAGCTCCGTTCACATAGATCACATCTAAAAACGGAAGACTGAAATAGTTTTTTAAAGTGCCCCAAGTACAGTGATAAACATTAATAATTATATTCTTTGGTTCCTCAATTATTCATAAATGGGAATAAATCTTCAATGAACACTATTAGTTTAATTATTTACCCTGCTGCTTTGCGTCTTTGCTTTGCGTTCTGTTGTCTGTAAAACATCCTGTTTAGTTCTTGACTCTTTAAAGTGTTCGTCGAAAGTCTTGGACTACGGCAAAAAATACATTTCCAATACATAAACTTAAAGAATAAAACTAAATATTCTAGTATTTTAATAAAGAATTCACACTTTTGATTAATTCTTTTAATATTTTCCGCCGAAGAAATCTGTTCTAGTATGATTAAAAGATATTAAAAACAAAAGTTTTATGTGTATATTAAATATAATTTGTTAATAATCACTCAAAATGTAAAACTAAAATAATTAATTGTTGATTTTAGATTAATAAAATGTTTGATTTTGAATATGTAGCTCTAAAAAAAGTTTTTAAAGAAAATAGCTTTATATTATTGTAGTATTTACCAGCTGTTACTTTTTGGAGTGTGTATATCTTCATGCCACAAACTTAGCCAATGGTTTGTCTTGGCACGTATTGTCCTTCTAGCATGTATTTACAAAAAAGAACAAACGAAAAGTAGATTGATAACACTGTAGTGTAATGCAAAGAAACACACAACTTGCTATTCACAACCAGGCTTTGCTAGAGTGTTCATGGATTGGCTGCTAGAGTCCCAACAAGCAGCAAATAACCAATATCACTGTGGTTAATTAACAGGTTTAGAAAAAGGGAAAGACTCCTCCATAATGATTAGCCTAATTGGGGAAATTTAGCAGAAAGCTGACTTGCAGTTGGGTGGCCAGGCAAACCGCTGGGTAAAGTGCACCCTGCTAATAAGTCATGTTGCCAGTTAGCAGTATGGACCGACTCGAGGGACTTTTCTCCACCCACGTGATCCTTAGACCATTAGTGTTGAGCTAATGGTTTATTTCCCCTTGTCGAACAGCGAGGAAAGGTTGCCAGGCCCGATCTTTAACCTCATGACCTTATGCATCACTAAGAACTCAGACATGAGAATTTATCATCAGTGTTTGCAGAGTGAAGTAAAAGGAGCTTTGGATGCATGCAGAGAAAGGCATGAGCATTAGCTGGTCCAGTAATGACTGCCTTTATCTTGAAAGATAAATTTAAGATAGTCTAAGTGGTCATTTAGTTAATGCTTTTATCCAAAGTGGCTTGCGGTATCATTTTTGGATTGGGAGATTTGGCGCCTCAAGGGCACAAGGAATGTAGTTTATGTATACATCGGTATGTGTTGTTCTCCAGATAGATCTTAATTACTACTGTTCTAGTTTTGTTCTCGCATAAAGTACGATTTTTTGAAAATTATAACAATATAAAAGATTTCCCTAACTAGAATCCATAATCATATTGTTGGTTCCTAAAACAAGAGGGCTTGCATGTTTCATCTGTGAGAGGAGATACAAGAACACTTCCAGTCATACATTTTGGAACACTTACTCACGTATGCATTGTAAAGTCTTCAAATTATGAAATAAAACAAAGGCAACTATGGTAATAATGTATATATTTTGAATAGAATTTGAAGAAATGCTTTCTTGTCATGTTTTTTTATGAACCAGCTTCTTAAGTTCTCACTCTTAGATGCTTCTTAAAGAATGTTTAAAGAATTTTTTTGTGTCTATTCTGCACTCTTTTTTTTTTTTTGCTGCTCGTTCTTCAATATTCAGTCAAAGTTTTCAATTTAAAAAAACTTAAAAATTTTATGTGTTGTCTTGAAAAATAGATGTGTGTTTGCCAAATAATATTGTTTTTGTCTATTAAAATAATTTCAGAAATTTAGGCATACACATTTAGATCTAATTACTTAAGTGATGAGAAACATTTCACTGAACTGTCCCAAAAAGTTTGACCCGTAGTGTTGTCACATAATTAAAATCAGTAAGGTTAACATTGCGTTGCTTATTCGCAAATATCTTCCAGATATCTGTACCATTCAAAAAGAAAGAGAGCCCTCTTGATCTCTGCTGTTAGTTTCGCTCTACCTGCTTCTTTAAATGCGCCATTGAAGGACACCTCAAATGTCTCTGTATTGGCAAACATAACCCATCGATACCTCATATTGTGGTGTGTGGATGTGGTTTGGAATCTAACATGGGTCTGTCCGTACTGACCTAAAATGAGTGATTTGTGTGGGTGGTGTTGTCATTTTGATGGAGTGCGTAAGCCTGACCACCTGATCTGGTAATATGTGAGTCCTGCTCCGATGGCCACGAGGAGAGGGCGTGAATCATTGAGCGCTGACATCATTGAATGAGACAAATCATCCTCTTAAAGGGATAGTTCAGAAAATTAATCTGTTGCCAGATTTTATAACATGTATTTGAATGTGCACAAGAGGAAATTTTGAGAAATGTGGTTTTGTGTCCAGCCATAATGGTTATCAACATTCTTCGAAAAGTATTCATATACAAATGGGTATTTGGGTGTATTTTGTCCTTAAATTAACTCTGTTTGTGTGTACTCATATTGACACTACAGTGTTTTTGCTTGCACTCTACCGTAAAAATAATGTAGTCAGGTTATCGCTGATGGCATAATCATGACTAATTATCTTGTTTTATACAATGTTGCCGTTTGCTCCGCGGCACGACTCGCTTCCCCTATTACCTCGAGACACTCGAACCACATTAAACGTGTTAGACACGGGCCAGACAGAGGCCAAGCTGCCTTTTTCTACCTTACTGTTTGCTGAGAAAATGATTATGGCGCTTTGGAATTCATAGCCCAGTCAGGGGAGTTTACACTGATTCATTCTTTATGTAACTATTTTGTCTCGTAGCTTCACTCGTATTTGATTTAATGCGCGCGCTGTGATTACGTTCAACATGGCATTAATGCATCTGAAGGAAGCAAACACAATTTATTTCGCTTTTAATAGCCCCCGCTTTGCATAACTCCTACTTTTTCGCTGTCTGCCTGATTAATTGCTGTCTTGGGCTCACATTAGACCGTTACTTAACTATGATGGAGCGCAGCTGTAGACTCTCAACTCAGATTGCCGGGGATTCATGGCTGATAATTAGCGGCCCTCTTGACCAGCAGGTTTATCAGGGGCCGCGCTTCAGAAAGACCCCGAATCACACACTCGCCGTCTAGAATGTGATCGAGTGTGTGGATGTCTGTTTCCAGGGTTTTGTTTTCTACTGAATTGCTTGTTGGGATGGGAATCCTGGAGGATTCATTTAGGATCATTAACAGAAAAGTAGCTGCATCAACAATGCTCTGTGTGTAGCAGATAATCAAATCATCTTCAACATTTTATCAACTGTACAACAGGGAAGCTTGTTTAAAGAGAGTTCACCCAGATATGGAAATTATGATTTCATTCACTCAACCCTTGTCAGATCAAACTTTTATGAATTTCTTTCTTCAGGTGGGAAATGCCACCTATTCTCTTGCATTGGTTTTGTTTCCATACGATTGAAGTGAATGCGTGCCACTGCTGATTGTTAATAACATTCTTCAAAATATCTTCTTTTGTGTTCTGCCGAAGAAAGAAAGCAATTCAGGTTTGAAATGACAAGCGCATGAGAAAATGATGACTCAATTTAGCTTTTTCTATTAAGTATCGCTTTAATTCTAGATTAGAGGTGCCTAAACTTTTTCAATCAATTATCTAAACAGCCGACACCAACAAACACCAAATGTTGAGGGTTTAAACTTTCCTTATTGTTTTTATGAATGTTAGGTAAATTGCAATATTAAAAATTGCCAGATGACTTGAGTGATTCTAGTGGTTAAAAACCTGAGCTGATATCTAGAAGGTTGGAGGTTCAGACCTTCCCTTATAAAAATGTATATATTTGGTTTGGTTATGATAAAAATGTAGTCATCAATTATTTAAGATTCATAAATCTATAAATAAAAGTGTTAAATTTTAATGTTTAAAAAGTTAATGTTTCAGAATTAAATCTGACACTTTCATATTTAGTTTTTTCTTTCAAACATCACAATATTTTCTTGTGTTGTATTAAAGTGTGAGCTGAGTGTATCATTATACCCCTAGCTGGGAGTTTTAAGCAACAAATCAAGAAGGTGTTTAAGTAAATCACACTATAAATGTGTTTCAAGAGGATTTATTACTATATTTCTGTCTACTAAAATTAACATACATGCAGCTTGAATTTACATACTGTACGTCTAAATATTAATTTATAGCTCCGTGCATTTCTTTCATCCTCTCCTGATAAAGGTTCGTGTTGGGGAAGTTGGAGGAAACACTCTGGGGTTCTACGGCTGCCAGATCAGTCCAGACGGCTCTATGATTCTGGCTCATGCATTCCACGGAGCCCTGCACCTCTGGCATCATGACAGCCAGGTCAGACTCCAAACAGCCGTGTGTCATTCCTGAGCGATGAAACTCAGTTAATACACACATTACACGCCATGATGTCCTTAATGAGACCTAAATGACATCATACATTATGATTTATGCTAAATATGGGTATTTGAAATGTGGAAATATGTGTGTGTTGAGCAGGGAGGATGGAGGCCAGCAGTTGTGGTTTCGGGTCACTTTAATGCAGTGCAGGACTTGAGCTGGGACCCTGAGGGAGAGTTTATCATCACTGTTGGATCAGACCAAACCACCAGACTCTTTACACCTTGGAAGAGAAAAGGATGCTCGCAGGTTATTTTTTAATTCAAGCTTTATGACTGCTTTCTCTACAGTATGTTAATCATAATTGGGAAGACAGTTCACTTAAAAAACAAATCTGCCATTGTTTTAATCCTCATTTCAATCTATTATTTTGCGAAAGGAGATATTTAGAATAATGTCTGTTTTTTATGTGCATTCAAGTCAATGGCGTCCAATTTTGCTTGGTTACCAGCATTCTTCCAAATATATTTTTTTCTTTCTATAAAGTAAGTAAATTATATTTGAAGGATAGTTCACCTAAAAATAAAAAATCTTCAATCATTTATTAATTTTCACGTCATTCAATATGGGTCTATGATTCTTTTTACAAGAAAGAAAGAGATATTTAGAAAAATATGTCCGAACAGTTAAAGTCAATGTGGTCCAGTTTTCTTTCTATACAGTGTGTGAATCATAAATAAGGGATTACTCACCTGAAAACGTAAATTTTGCTATCAGTTATTAACCTTCATGTCATTAATTTATTGTTTTAATAATTCTCTTTTGGAAGGAGATATTTTAAAAATGTCTTGGTGTTTTTATGTCCATACAATGCAAGTCAATGGGGTCGTAGTGGTGGTTTGGTTACTGACATTCTTCCAAATAGCTTCTTTTTTGTTATGAACAAAGTCATACAAGTTTTAAAAGAAATTAGGACAAGTAAATGATAATTACATTTACAAAAATGTATCCCTTAAAATCTGACAGGTGACATGGCACGAGATCTCCAGGCCACAGATTCATGGCTTTGACATGCAGTGTCTGACCATGGTCGGGCGCTTTCAGTTCGTGTCCGGTGCCGACGAGAAGGTCCTGCGTGTTTTTAGGGCTCCACGGAATTTCGTGGAGAACTTTGCCAACATATCCTGCACCTCTCCAGAGAAGCTGCTGGGCTCCAGTGTAAGTAATTTGAATCTTCAAACTCTAATTAATCATGTAAAATAAAACCTGTTTTAATTATTCCTGCTCGGGGAGAGTTTAATATCACAGAGTCGCACAGTTTTCCATGATCTTAATCCACAAGATTATACACATAAGCATATAGAAAGTTCAAAACATGATGTCATAGCCCAATCGCTCCACCTGCTAGACATATTCTCAAGTTTTATTCTGTGCTTAAATGTTTTGTCGTCTCTTTGTCCAGGAAACAGTCGACCTGCCAGAAGGAGCCAGCACACCAGCTCTTGGCCTGTCCAACAAAGCTGTGTTTCAAGGTTTGAGATGTTTAACCTTAACAGAATGATCATTGTGCTGATCCAGAGAGTTCCAGGGCAGTTTCCAACCTATGCTTTGATGTCTGATCTCAGGTGACCTTACTTCTCAGAACCCTGGACAGGACACTGGTTTTGATGGAGTGTCCGACCAATACAAAGAGTCCTACTTTCAACCTCTTAAACTCAAAGGTATTTTAATAAAAGATTTTCACCAGTTTCGCTCAGCTAAAAGGATACAGGTCTGTTTCGTCATAAAATATTATAAGACAAAGATCCTTTATAAGCATTATAAGTAAACTTTACAAGTTCAAATTTCCAAAGTTACTTTTGAAAAAGGAGGATCTTTGACATTAAAGTGTTCTCTGGTTATACGTGTATCTGGGTCATGAATCAGTGATACCAGAGACAAATGTTATTACAGCGCAGGGGAGAGGGTGGAGGGGTGATGTGTGTTGAGCGGGGGGTTTATGCCTCTCTTGCTCTAGGCAAACAGTGGCGAACATTGTCAATGTGATTGAAAAAGCCCCTTAATCTGGAATCATAATTAGAAATAAAGCTTATATAATTGCAAAGTTAAAATATTGATGACTGTGGGCTATGGGGCGCGCAATGAGGCGGATGCCGAGATGTTTATGGAATAATACCACTGCCTTCGACTCGCTTTCTTTTGGAGGAGGAAAACGGGAAATAATTAAAACTACAAACCAGGGATATATAAAAAAAAGAAACACGAGTCTTAATTCTGTGCATCTGTGAATCTAAAGACAGCATTATAGCAGACTCATGAAAACAGCTATTGAATACTGTAAGGAATTGCATCTACAATTTTCAAACTATAGGCATCTGCTCATTTCTCATAATAATGTTTGTATTTTGTGAATGTCTTGCCAGAGCCCCCAACAGAGGACGATCTCTTGCAAAACACACTGTGGCCAGAGGTGCAGAAGCTGTGAGTGTCCCATCAATTCTCATTTAAGGTTGTCTGCTGTCATTGGCTGTTCTGCATCAGTCACTAATGCTGCTCCACATTATTGCTTAACCAGCTTGTGCGGCATAAATAATGCAGAATAAAAGATATTTAGAGCTCATGACAAGACATTCATTCTGCATGTGCTGACGCTAAATAGAAGAAGACATTTTAATGAACCATTTTGCCGTTTAGTCGTTTTACCTTTGTGCATTCAGATGCCTGAAACATATTGTGTGAAAATGTTTCAAGCCACACAAGTAAAATTGTATGTGTTATTGCGTTCGTCGCTTGTCGTGCCGCACTCTAAATAAAAGTGTTTTAGTGTGATATATACTGACATTCGTTGAAGTAAAGCAGTGGGAAAATGTAAAGGAAAGTATTCTGAATTATAAGGGTTAATTTAGGTCAAATATTTTTTGTTATATTCCATTAACTTTTAACAGTTTTTCCCATATTACACACAAAAATATTGTTTCTATTTGCATAAAAATATTATTATTCCCTAATAATAAAGTTATATTGATGTAACAAATAATTTTATAAATTATATAGTCATACAAATAAATTAAAGGATAATATGCATAATTAATAACAGAAATGATAATATTTGTACAAATTAATAACAGAATTGATAATATCTTTACAAATTATTAAATAATGTTGCATGGGATGCATTTATTTTATGTAGGTAATAAAATATTTTACATTCAAATTTATAGTAATTTATTTTGTTTTAATAAAGTTGTAACAAGATGGCATACAATAAGCGGGATAGTGTACATCCAGGCGGTGTCCTGATTACCATGTTTGGGATATTTTGCAATAGCAACACTATGTCCACTATCACTTACATAACACATGGTTTAGTGGCACAGATACTTAAAGGTAATTTAATCATCCCCTCACGTATCTTTTTTTACTGTGCCATCACTGTAACACAAGAACGAAGTTGGCAAGAAATTGTGTTTGCATACTTACATAACAGTGTGTTTCTGGCTTGGGGTGCCCAGCAAACCAAAATGACATATGACTTTGACATTTGCAGAAACTGTAGTCAGTATATTACAAAATTGGACGCTAAGTGCCATTTTGCACCGGTTTTGGATAAAATACATGTGGCATTTCAAACAAGGCTTGAATTTGCAATTAATTTGTCTATAATTTGTCCATAAAAATTTGCTCTCATGAGCAAGTTATTTTTTTTAGTACATAGGCAGCAAAAATACACTAGAATAATTCCCCCACGCAGATGTAAGTAACTGACAGCCTGGCTTCCCGAACCATTCATCCAGCGCTGGAAATTACTAAGCAGATCTGCTAATGGCTGCCAGAGCGCACAGCTTTCTTCCATTCCCATAAGCACAGGAGAGAGCGAGGGTGAGCGTATGGCAGTTCTGACACACAATGAATCTTCGTCGTTTAAATCACCGCCCCACCGTCTTTCTCTGAACCGTCACGCTGCTCAGCCTTTATTTCTGAGCAGCCATTGACAGAACCTGTATTAACATGCTTCTCTTCACCGTGTCTCTGCAGGTACGGACATGGCTTTGAGATGTTTTGTCTGGCGTCGGATTCATCGAGGACAGTTGTGGCCTCTGCGTGTAAGGTACAGTAACAAGGGTGACCAGATGGTCATTAGTGTCACACAAATGTTGCCACAGAATATCATTACAGCACCCATTATGAGCATGCATGCCTGAAACTTTTCTAAATTTAACGGTTTATGAGGGGCATATTTGGGGCTACAATGTGTTTTATTATTTGCATAAAGATTTGCTTTGCCGGATTCATGCAGAATGCACTCTGCATATTTAAGTATTGGGTTAAGTTTTATTAATATTTTGAATTATATTTTTAAGAGATGTTCCGACCAAAATTGTTAAGTTTATATCTCTTATATGTAATCTCCCTGATCACTGTTAACCTCTGTTAACTTAGATAAAGTCATACTGATGTTGCCATTGTTTTTTTTATATATATTTGGTAAATTTTACAGTAATCATGTAATATATATATAATATAACTTTGTAATGAAAATTATTTTAACAGAAAAAGTTTTTCTTGTAAAGTGAACATTTTAAAATGCCTTTACAATGGGTTTTATGCATGACACTTAACACTGGTGATGACATGACTGCAGCGCCAAAACATTAATGCCCCTACTCATCACGTGCACCCCCATGCGTTTACTTCATCAATTGAGATCAGTTCATAAAATCGAACAAGTTTAGTGACTACGGATCAAGTCATAAAATGTGACTATCTGCAGATACCGATCTCCAGCTGATCAATTGGAAAGTCCATAACATTTTTTTCACAAATAGTTGTTAGCTTTTTTATTAATTCTTGAATTTATTTATTTTCAAATTTATTTATATTTAGTTCTTATATTCTAACATTGGCTTAATTCATTTTTTTTATGTTGGTTTAGTTTATTTTCATTATTTCATTGTTATTCGTTTTACTTTGGCAAACTTTTCTATATATGGCTTAGGCGACATGAATACCTTTTCTTATTCCAATTAGAAATAATATATCTGCCCATAGTTTTTGTTTTAATTAAAAGTACTATTTTGCAAACCTTAAACTAACAAAAACTTTATGCTAATTGAAATCAAATAAATTTCCTGGCTGAGATATTATTGGTTTTTGTGGTTAGTGGGCAGCCTGGATGATAAACAGATAAACAGCAAGTGTGCAAAACAATGGCCAGTAAATGGGGGAAATACGGGAAAAATACCGCAAAGAAAAGGAGATGGAAAAAGGTTTAATGGAATGGATTCAAAGTGTTCCAAATGACGAGAAAAAAGCTTTTTGCAAATACATTTTAATTTGTTTTAATATACATGGTGTAGTATGTAATACTTTGTAAGCAATCCGTGCAAATATAATCTTAACAAGACTAGTAAAATAAAAAGAGTAAAACTAAGCATACATTTTTATAATCACAAAGTGGTCAACTGTGAGTGGACACGAGAAAATTGTGTTTCTTGTTATTTGTTTTGGGCGGGTTTCAAGTTGTCTTTGGGCAATTATTGTTGGAACTGGCAACCCTGCTGCCAACGCATTGATCTCTTCTTACTCCAGTTGGTAACCCGACCCAGTGTTTCAAGTCACTGTGCAACACACATCGAGACAGTGAGGGGGGATCAGTGGTTCATGTCCTGGTCTGGCCCCGTGGTTTTGCCAAACCCACGCTGATCGTGCACAAAGCCCTTCCGAATGAAAGCACATTCTGTGTGTCACCTGTCATTGTTCACGCCCGGGTGGAGATTGTGAGGTTTATTCAGGTAGGCTGATGCTGGACTTCTGCAGGCTCATGTGAATTTACTCTGGACATGAGCTTTATCCTTTGAAACTGCTAGTGAAGTACTCAGAGTGTAGAGGCCATCTCTATGGTAGACTTGATAATTAGTTTTTGTTTTCGACCTATGTGGAAATAAAAACTTAGAAACGTGATATTTATTTAATCTTCAAGGCTCTCTTTTTGACTTTCTTCGAAATATCGGATTTTCTGTATTGTGCGGAAGAAAGTAAATCAAGTGAATTGAAAATGTTAACGACTGCAACCTGTTGTTATCAACATTCTTCAAAATATCTCTTTTTGTTGTAAGAAAGTCATCAATTACTTTTTTAATGTAAAATAACTTTCCTATTTTAGTGTGAAAACTTTCATGACATAAGTTATTAACATATGATATCTTTATAGGGACAGATGCGAAAAACAACCTTTTGAGATTTAAGCATCAGAGATGTCAGAAAAGTCTGTGAAAACCAAGCTGAAGTCTGAATATCAAATTTTGTGATTATGAGCATCAAAAATTCCATATGATATGAAATATTCAATATTCTTTGCTCATGGAATATTGGATATATCAAGATTATATTCTCACATTTTCTTTGCATTATGTGGAATCATTTTGTTACAACAGTAAATGACAAAAAAATTACGTAAGCTTGGTTTTCATAGGCAGGGTCACAATTGATCAAATAAATATTTAAAAGTTTTAGAGAAAAAATATAGTAATATGAGTAAAAATGATCAAGGATGATCTGGAGTGACTATCGTTAGTAGAATCGTTCTAAGAAAATGGTTCTGGGAAAGAAGTTAAAATCTCAATTGCTGTGTATTCTGTCCCAGGCTTCTAAAGCAGAGCACGCTGTTATCCTGCTGTGGAGCTCCTCTTCCTGGAAACTGCTCCAGTCTCTGTCCTGTCACAGTCTGACCGTCACTCAGATGGCTTTCTCACCCAACGGACGCCTTCTGCTCGCTGTTTCACGGGACCGCACCTGGTCGCTGTGGAGACGGGAAAACCCTGGCCCAGATTCAGGTTAGCAGACTCCCCATCTGTCTTCTTCGGTTGAATACCCAGCCTTTTTCTGTCACCCCTCACAGAAACCTCTACTTCACTTTCTATTGACTGCCATTTAAAAGCAGCTGTGTATTCTGCTGTTTGTTTTCTCACTTCCCATATTGCCTCCTAAATGGTTTTACGTCTTTCCTCTTTGTTTGTCAACACTTTGTTTATGAGTACGGCATGCAGAAGGTCACCCACTGTCTGCCTAACCATCTCCTTCTGTATAAATCTCTGAATTACTGTTGACACCGGGTAACCAAAGGAGCATCTATTTTCTTTCTTCATTTTCTGATGTGTCCGAGACACCGCTGGCCGGCGAGGGTTCATGCACGCCGCAGTCTGTTCTAGTTGACACCGATATTACTCACAGTCTTAAACGGTGCAGATGCAAACGCTTTAGCCAGTGTCAGAACTGATCAGAGAATGGCACGGCGGTGTCAGCCGTGTTAAAATCTCCATCACAAAGACATGTGGCTTTCCCTGCTGCTGCCTATCTATGTGTGTCTAGCTCTCTCTCTTTGTTTGTGTTTGTGGTTAATGAGTTTGGCCAGTTGGTGCCTGGTTAAGCTTTAATTAGTAACGTCACGTGCGTGTGTCAGGACGTGACACATGTACGGGGTGGGTTTTGGCTGAGATTCCATCACTGGGGTGAGATGACATGGTTGGCAGTTGGGGATTGTAACTGGGAAATGTACAGGAAAATTGAGGTACAAATGTCAGCGATTCATCTTGAATAGCATTGAATGTGTTCTCTGAATTGAACATGGACTTTCCCTTTAATAATAAATGAATGTAGCAAATCTTGTTTCATGATGTTAACGAAAGCCTGACTGTATTACTAAAAATCATAACAAATTTCTTGTGTTTTACTTTTCAGAACCCAAATTTTCACTATATGCGAACACCAGTAAGGAGACAGCGGTTCACTCACGCATCATCTGGTCATGTGACTGGAGTGCAGACAGCAAGTACTTCGCAACATCAAGCCGAGACAAAAAGGTACCTCCAGTTTTAACATTCAGTCCACTTTTTAAAAATGATTGGGAACTTGAACTTAAATGATCAGATACAGGTCTACAAGCTTCACTCCTGTATATCTAGTCCTTTGGAATTAAAACAGTTTGTAATATTATTTGTAGTGTCAAATTATTAATTTAACCAGGCACCAATGTTCACATAATGTATTTCTGTGTACTGTGTATATACATTTTATATTTATTAACACCTACACATAAATGTACATATGTTTAAAAAAATATAATGACTGTATTTTTATTCATTTATTAACTAATGTTTTTTATTAAATAAATGTATATTTTTTAATGTTTTATGAATACCACATTTTTATGTACAATACATATATAAATATAATTTAAACACAAACTTTTATTTTGGAATGCATGACAGCTTTAATAATTATTAATATATAAAAATAATAATAAACATATTTAATATTTTTGCGCACCCTCAGATTCCAAATTGTCACGTAGTTATATCTTGGCCAAATGTTGTCCTATCCTAATAAACCACACATCTATGGAAATCTTATTTATTCATATTGTGTATAAATTGACCCTTATGACTGGTTCTGTGGTCCAGGTTCACATATATCAAAGGCTTTGTAATATATTTGTTTATAGGCGATCATTTGGGGTCATGGTGGTTGTGAAGACTGTGTTGGTGATCGTGATGATGCAGAAGTCAGTCCCTGCTCCTCTGTGTTAGATGTTGGGGATTCTGCGACTGCTGTCTCCATCTGCCCATATCTCTTTTCAGACCAGAGGTGCAACAAACTCTTACCCATAGTCATAAAGGTTATAAATATTTAAATAGAAGTGAATAATTGGGTTTGTTTGTGTAGTTATTTGTTGGCTGTAGGTCTGGAGAATGGGAAGATTTTGCTGTATAAATGGAGGCCAATGGCGGATCCGGCTTCTGGAGCAGATTGGAGCAAATATGGAGAAACCGATGACTCGTATCCTTTTGTATTGATCTTGGGTTTTTTCTGTGAATGTGATTTATTGATTCTGTTAAAAAATAATGCATGATGAATGCCCTCAGGGATCTGCCGAAATTTACACAAACAAAATCAAATCTTCAGAAATGTGTGCCTAAACAATTGAAGTCCTTGGCTTAAAAAAGTCATACAAGTTAGAAATTAATTTGTATGAACTTATAAATATAAAGAAATATATTTTATGCATTTTTATTATTACATTTTTATAATATGTAATATTAAAATGTACAACCATGACTAACATATTAAATTATTATTTTGGCTAATTTGATTGCAACTAATAAAAAACTTAAAATAAGTTAAAAGATATTGGTAAAAAAAGATTTTGCCATCTTTTGATTTGTAACTTTTTTTAAGACTGTACATAACCAAATGACACTGCAGCCCCTATTGACTGTCATTGAGATATTTCTCTCAACATAAGGTTTGGAATGACACTAGGGTGAATAACTGCAGTCATCGAATATCAAATACTTATAGGAGTTCACAGTAGAAGTATTTTAACAAAGTTTATGCACACTGCCAACAACAATCCTAGTTCTTTTCAAACAGTCTCTGAAAATGACAAATTCCCAAGTTAAACAAGACAGTCATAGCTTCTCCCACAGAGCAGTGGTGCTGGTGTAATTGATGACAAAAAAAGCTGTGTGTTTCTTAGCTGGCCCACGCTGCTCAGGAGACGCTTTGGGTTGATACAGGGATCCCGTGGGCAGTTTCCACATTGATCCGTGAAGAGAGAGAATGAGGTGTCAGTGTGAGGCAGGCCCTGTTGTGTGTTCTGTTTGCTCTGAGATCTCTCTCACTCTCACCTCATGTTGGATTTGGTCCAGACTGGATGAACGCTGTCTTTCTGAAGATGTAATTGATAAAGCATCTGTGTAGGCCATCTTATGGGCGTTTCTTACCCTGTCCCCTCACCTCAGAAACCAAAATGTTTGAATTGTTTGATACTATTTAGTGGTGAATTTAATTTTACTCTCTTCCTTTTCTCATTTTAAACTCTTTATTTTTATTGCGGAACACAAAAGAAGATATTTTGAATAAAGTGCGTGCTTCTGTTATCAACCTGAAAGAATGTTTATCCATGCTTCTGTTTTTCCTTCACCATCTTTCACCTTACAGTCAGTGTCACAGTTTGGTGGTAAAGAGGTTGCGTTGGAGGCCGAAGCATGGCCGGGCCGAGGACGGGAACCTGGATCGAGGTTGGGTCCAGTTAGCCAGTGCCGGTGCTGACCATTTTGTAAAAATCTTCAACATCAGAATATCATCATTGTGACTTTATCCTCCCTTTGGAGAGATCTTGTTGAAATGCATTCTGGGTAGTCCATTGCATCTAAACTGACTGTTTTCAGTTGGCTTGTGCAACTGTTTGCTGTTACCACCATAGCAGATGGTCAGAAAGGTAACTTTCTCACTTCAGTAATTTAGCTTTTGTTCATTCAGTTTAGACACGTATCACTTGTAAACAGGGATTCATGTATTATTTATAATGTGAAAAATACAGCTTTTATAGCTTTTTAGTGTAATAAATAGCGATTTTCTAAAGGGAAGTGTCACATGTTTGCTTATTTCTCTTATGCTGGCGTGATCCAAAATGCATTTTGAAGTTTATTAAAAACAGGCAAGGAAAACAGCTAATATAAAATGTTTTTAATACAAATAATGCAAAATACATTTTCATGTCTGGTAAGAACTATTTATGGCCTGTATGACACCTATTACATAATGTGTATTCTGTAGTCCCAGTATTTCAGTCCAATTAAACCAATGCATATTTTAAAGAAGATAACACTAGAAAAACCAAATTCGATCAACGCATTTAAAACCCCAAACTGTTCTGTAACGGTGAACTGCTTCATTCTGCACTTTGAGGCCACTAGCAGACTGTGTTGTGCTGCCACGAAGAGGTCTTGTGTGTTCTGTCTACAGACATGTTAAATATTTGAGGGCTTGATGGAAGGAGATCACTGACTGTGTCATGTAGGCTCCATACTCGAACCTTCTGTTTGCAATGAGGTCCCAGGATGCTCAATAATTCATCATGCACAGTGTACAAGAGTGGCCATTACAGATTTATCTGCCATGACTGTGTTGAAAGTTTTTAAAGGTATAAGTTCACCCAAAAATAACAATTCTGCCATCATTTACACGTCATTTTAAACCTGTATGACTTTCTGCAGAACACAAAGGAGATATTTTGAATAATGCTGGTTACTTTCATTTATTGTGTTAATACAATAGAAATGAGTAGATGCCACTGCTGTTTGGTTATAAATATTCTTCTAAATTATAAAGAATATTATGAATATTCTTCTCAGAAACCAAGTAATACAAGTTTGAAATGTGACAGTTTTAGATTTTCGGCTGAACTATCACTTCAAAAAGTGTTTTAAACCTTTTTACAGTCGAATCAAATTTTTTGTTTATACTTGTTCTTAATTCTCGATTATTGAAAAGTTCACCCAAAAAATAAATGTAATTCGGCCTAAACCAGTTGCATTAAATATAGTAGTGCTTTATATTTGGTAAACCTTGACTGGGGTAGTATGAGTTGTCAAAATGTACATGAGATTAAGTTGTAAATGACCACTTTTATTTTTGGAAATTTAGGAATTTAAGCATTTTTGCTGTTAATGTTCACACACAAGCTTTAGGCCATGACGATTATTTGGATTATTTTATTAAAACATTTTTTGCAATAATTTATTAAAAATGTTATGAGTTCCATGCAGTTTAAGGGTACAAGAAATATGAAATGAGCACATCCACTTTGATTTGTTCAAGAGCTCCCTTGTGTCTGTGTGTGTGCATCATACAAACACACTAAACGATACAGCAGTGGAGCACACAAGTGTACACTTTCAAAAGCACTGTATATAAAAACAAAACGACAGTTGTGGAGTTCCTTTTTTGTTCTAGATGGGCAGTGATTTTTTGTGAACAATAGAAATTAATAAAGCAGAAGTGGATCCCAGAAAACAAAAAAAGCGAGGGAGGTCTTCCAGCACAGAATAAATATTCTTGTATAGCGATGTGTAAACTTGTAGACAGCACGTTTTCACACAGTGGCAAACAAACACACACGCTCACTGCTAACATTCTGTCCTTTTAACGTCATTTGTAACATCCCCCGCTATCATATATCTCTACAGAAAAAGTAAGTTGTTTACATTATATACATCAGAAATGGGTCTTTCTAGGGTGATGACCAGACCTTGCGGTTGTTGGTTAAACAGGTGCACAAACCAGTTTAACCGAGATACGCTTGGAGTCCATCTGAACGCTTGAACCTTGTAGAGTAAAATCATGGAGATTTTGCACAATTTCAGTGGGTTTTTTTTTCCAAGTTTTATGTACATCACAAATATGTAGCCAACAATCAGCTCTTCACTTTGTTTCCAATGTTATTGCCAAGACAATCGTAACCAAGAGAATGTGCTTTCCATAGCCCATTACAGACACTTGAAATGGGAGTACCTTACATTTGATGTTTGTTGACACATGCACAGTGATTTCTATCCACAGTACATCTCGAAATGAATATTGTAGAAAGGACTATCTGAATCTTTATTCAATCTGTGTGTTTGTCCAGTGCAATCCTTTAAAAGTCTGGAACTGGAAGGACATGAGTACATTTACATACCAGCATTTATCTTTCATCTATCAAATAAAAAAACAGTTCATGGTGCCTGAAACACTGATATTTTGTTTGTTGCACGCTGAAGTGTCTGACGTAAATTCGTAAGAACCTATTTCTGTGCAACGTCAATAGTGTCTTTACTATATATCTATATATACTAAAAGTACAAGCAGTGTAAAAAATGCAAGGATATGATTTAGGATATGATTCAACCTTTCAACTTAATGCATCCATCAAAAACATTAAGCATACTTATCTATACAGAGAATGAGCGAATTATTGCCACTTTCATAATGTGCGTTTGTCAGATATGATTGTTTGGAAAATAAAATCTACAATGTATGCATAGAATACCTATTTTTATTTTCTAATGATCGTTTAAAAATACATACTACAAATAAATAGAGGACTAGCTTTTCTTTATTTATTAGTACATTTATCATACAAATGTACTGTAGGATTTTTTATTTTCATACACTCGTCTTTATAGTCTCCTAAACTAAATAATTTATAATTATGAATGAAAGAAGAATGCTTATACGTGCCCTGTCTGGGTTTGGCTGAATCACTTGTAAACATCACATTCACTGTTGCTCCTAATCTTCAGGATTTTTAAATAAAACCATAAAATATATTGAAAATGTCCTTTGGATTATTTAGACAGTTTCAAATTCTCTTAAAATTGAATTTCAGTGTGAATATGTATCTTTTATATGATTCTTTATTGATCTTCATAGTATGAGTGAACTAGCCCTTATCTTCTACTGATTTACTGAGCTGACGCACCATAGTATTGGTAACACTCCATGATAAATTTCCTAAAGACCATAAATATAACATCTAATAAAATATCATTAGTTAAAGGCAGGGTCTACGATTTCTGGTACTCAATGTTGCGAAATCACCCAAACATGTCACCAAAAGAGTTTTCCCCTTTTTTGATAGCTCTGCCCGTCACATACATCATCTGTCTCTCTCAGCTAACATTCCTCTCCACACCTACTGGTTGCACAATTGATTTTAGACTCGGACCTGACACAGTTTTCGAAAGCATATTTCACCATTAAAATCATAGAACCTGCCTTTAATGTACATTCATATAGTTTTCAATAGTATTCATAAATTCAATGTAAACCAATGCTTAATCAATGAAAATTATTAAGAGTATTACCCATACCTATACTTAAATGGAAGTATTGGGCGTTGTGAGCGTTTCACTCTTTTTTTCTTAGGGTTGTTCTATAATACAGGATGTAATATGTTTCATATTGTGAATACAACTTTCTGATACTGAATGCTGAATATGCTTAAAGAACTAAAACCAACCTGAAAGAGCTTGGAAATAAGAGCTGATTGTAGGAGGAACTATGATGTCAAATACTAAACCGTTAAATCATAGTATGAAGTATAAATCTGTTAACACAACTGCGTAATGTCAAGAAACTGAAACACTCGTGTGCTATAAACATCAGTCTAGATCGTGTCTGTTCCCGTGGCATTGTGGGATTTTTGCGTATCTGTTTGCGGTGTTGTATTTAAAGGTCTTGGTCACTGACTCATTGGTGAACGTGAGGTACTATGACAACCGCAACGAATGCATCTCAAGTCTTAAGAAGATGCATTCGCGTCATCTTGTTTTTGTCACGATTCGTTTTCGAAAGACAACAGGCACACGTAACAAACCCGACAAAAACTAAACCCAAGACACCGACGGTGAGATATCAGCGAAAAACAAACTCCATGAATGACACGTAGCTTATTTCCCATCATTTGTATTCTGATGACATTATCTTTGTGGTCTCAATATAGATTTACAAAATATAATGACAGCTATATGCAGACGCTCCCTATCTCTGCAAAACCATTGTGCAAAGTTCACAGCACACTGTAACGTTTCATAGCAACTATGAGGTAAGATCACTGTTGCTAGGTGAGCTAGGTGAGTTATTTCACAATGTTGCTCTGAGACCGGACCGACGGACCTTCCTGGGATCTTATTCTCCTCCCTGGCACCCTTCATCCAAGCCCTTTGAGTCCTACTACTTCTACAAGCGTAGAAGATTCACAAATGTATATTTCATCAACCAAGAAGAAAACCAACCAAACAGGGGAAGGGAAAATAAGAGACTGCACCGGAGAGTCAAAACGAGGCTTTGTTCATATCTGACTCATTCTTATTACGTTAATTACACTTGTGCTAATTTTTCAGGCCCACTGTTTTAATACAACATATATCGTCTGTCTTGTTGTGTGGACCAGTTCTTTTGTGTAACCTTGCAGCTTTCGCCCGAGATATTTTGGTTTTGCTCTGCATGGAATACCGCTTCCCTGTTATTATCGCAATTTGCGAGTCGTCTTCTGTAACAGCCCGGTCACATGACCGGCTTTTGTACATCCGTAACATCTGCGTGCTTGTGTTTCGCTTCACGGTGCAGAACGCAGGATCAACTCGCTCTGCTGTAATGGAAGACTGATCCTCTGAAGTCGCCTCACTTGGCGGATACGTTCTTGCCGCTCTCTCATTTGTTTGACGTTGTGACTCTGATGCCTTGATGTGTTATTCTGAGTCTTTGCCTTTAACGTGAAGCATTGTTCTTTTAAATCTGTACCATGTCAGGGCAACGCTTTGAAGAAAAACGCGGTGCGATTCTACGAAAGTGCGGTGTCGGTCCAGGGAAGTACAGTTGGCCCTGAAACGCTCATCAGCTTAAAAATTTATGTTTTTATAGTCTTGTTTACCATGTTTTCACACTATGGGGACACAGAAGCAAAACAACAAATTCATACCAAACGGTTTGTGACGTTGCACGAGTCTCTTCCCGGTTTGATGACGGTTTGTAAAGTTTTCCAGGCCACATCAGAATAAAACGTCCCTGGAGAATTCATTCCTAGGCATATTCAAAGATCGCTTCGATGTCTTAATATGATATTTACACGGCGGTTGGCGCTGCGATCCGGATTCGCCCTTTTTCCGGCAGAATCGGTGTCCGGTCGAAGTATCTCTTTGAAGCAGGTAAGGCTACAGCTCCTGTCCACTGTTGATCTTTGCTGCTGTTTTGGGGGTCCGAAGAAGGCGGGAGGTGACAGAACCGAGAATGCGAGAGTCTTTGTGGGTTGCTGCGAGTGTGCAACGACGTCCGATCACCTCCCTCCTAGCCTCAATGATCAGTCCTGCTCTGATGTGGCCATGGATGGTGGGAGAGGGGTCGTGGATGCTTAAAGAGTCCGACCCCCGAGGGGTTGCTCACACGCTTCCGTTAACCGCTGATATTGCTCAGTCTGTTTTTATAAAAGCTGATGGCTTCCTCAGAGTGCAGGTCTGGGGTGAGACTCACAGGCCGGAGACCATAACCCTGTAGGAGGGAGGCATGTGTCTGTGGCGGGGGCTGGAGGACGGGCTGCCCGTGGGACTGCTGCAGCTGGCGTCCACACCACCTATGGAGGGCAGATAGGCATGATGCAGGATGGGCAGCTGCAGGGACAGTCTGCGCTGTATGCTGTAAACAGAGGAGAGACACAATGCTCATTATTTGTCATGCAACTGCAACTGCAAATGCAAATGCAAATGCAACTGTCTCTTATCTAGAAGAAAGGACCTTAAATTCAAGTTTATCATATATAACTCCACATACAATCAACTTAAATTAATTTGGAGATATCTGTGCAACTTGATTGTAAAGTGTGGTAATGCTGTTATAGAGTTTCAAGAGGTTGTGGGGTTTATTTTGGTTTATTGTGTTTTTTAAATAGACTCTAATATAATTATCTGAAATAAGACTTTGCTTTGTTTGGTTTTGTTTTCAGTATGAACTGTATTTTTTGGGCTGCTGCAGCACAGTTGAAGTGGTGCAGACTGGAATATTTCCAAGTAGGATATTCGTCCGGATCCACATTTCTTTCAATCAAACGTAATGCAAATTCTAAACATCATATGCCTTATAAAAAAAATATTCAAATGATATATGAAAATATATTTTATAGCCAGGGTAAAAATGAAGCCCAACACAATTTCTTTTTTTAAATGACTATTTATTGGCACATGTTTACTTCCAAATAATGTTAAATGATAGTTTTTCATCTGTGCACAATTGACAACATTTCTCAAAAATTTCATATGAAACTTTGTTTTCTATTTGCATTTAATTGGAGAAAATTGGTTAAAAAGATTTGATGTTTGTACACTAACAAAAAATGAGAATTTATTCCTAATTTTCTGTCTGTACTTTATGCGTTTTTTGTACATTCATTTCCGGTAAGGCTATAATTTAATTTAGAAAATTTAAAACGCAGTTAAAAATACAATTTAAAAACAAACACTGATAAAATAAAATACATTTCTTTATTAAATGATTGATATTAAATGTATGTATTTTAAATTTTTTTTACAAAATGCTTTGTTGGCATCCTTCAGATTTTGTTTAAAAATTTTACGAATATGCATTTGCATACATTCTCTGTCTTTCCATAGTATTGGGTATCTCTGGTTCACTCTCAGGGTTTGAATCAAACATTCGGAAAATGTGTCACAAATTTTTATCAGCTACAACATTTAAGCAATTTTACATTTTCATTTTAGGCCTTTTTGATATACATCTCATACTGTACATTCACATCAAGCAAAATCCTGCTTTTAAAATACATCTATAAAATGTTCCCTGTTTAATAATAAGAAACAATGATTATTTAGAACAAATTGACAACTACTGACAGAAAGAAATGAAAATATTACGCCAATGTACTTTTTCAATATACAATTGTGAACAGGCATATGAAATTACCCAGCTTATATTTCCCTTGACAGAGGTAGAGATATTTAGCAGGGTCAAGAGATCATTGACTACTGGGAGAAGTCTGATCAAAGTGTGTTCGTTTGTGTGTGTGTGTGTGTGTGTGTGTGTGTGTGTGTGTGTGTGTGTGTGTGTGTGTGTGTGTGTGTGTGTGTGTGTGTGTGTGTGTGTGTGTGTGTGTGTGTGTGTGTGTGTGTGTGTGTGTGTGTGTGTGTGTGTGTGTGTGTGTGTGTGTGTGTGTGTGTGTGTGTGATGAACAGTGTGTGATGAACAGTGACACAGTGCAGAATCTCTCTCCATCTGATCAAACATTCATGTGAGCTCTCTGTATTCCTCTCATGTCTATTTTCAGTCCACTGCTTTCAACACTCACTGGAAATCGTGTTACGTAACCCAGACCTTCTCCCCACGCCCCTTTAACTTTTCTCTTTACATCTCTCGCTTTTCTTTATTCTAACCTTCAACTACCCATTGATGTAGCCGCTGAAAACACATTAACATTATCTCCATGTCATTCCTCATTGCCCTGTAACAGACTTTATAAACTTAAATGCTGTGGTGTCACCAACCACAATTTGGACGGTCGAGGTACTAAAAATGAAAATTTCTTGACAAATTGAGTTTTGATGGTTTACTCTGTTTAATTGAAAAGCTAGTCCACTTTATTTAAAAGGCTAATATGCTTCATTTATAGCTAGATAACAAGATGTACAATTACCCTGTCAGTTGCAGACACAAATCTGAAAAGTTATTTATTTATATTTTTGCTCTGTGTTCTCAACAGAAGAGAACAATAGTAAAAAGTTTTTTTTAAATGGTTTTAAATGGTTTTGCATAATAAAAGTGAAATTCATGTCTGATTTTGACAATTGAATAAATACATTTAATTGCACAGTCAACGCAACTGTGCAAACCCAATCTCAAAGGATTTTTGACACAGTCACAACATTTCATCTATTTTATTTATTTTAACCTATTGGAAATTCAATTTTTTGTGTCTCTTAGCCCGAATTGCAAACCATTTACACTACATGACCATATTTGCATACTATCCGAAGATACTTATATTGCTTTATGATTAACATTCAATTCTAAGTGAAGTGAAATTGAACCTATTTGTCAGATATGGTGACCCACACACAAAATGTGACCCCAGCATTTAACAGAATCCAGTGAGTAGTGAACACACACACTGCAAGTTGTGAACACACACCCGGAGCAGCGGGCAGCTTTCACTGCAGCGCCCGGGGAGTGAACAGGGGAAAGGTGCCTATCTCAAGTGCACGTCAGTTGTTACCGGGCGGCCCTGGGAATCAAACCAGTGACGATCTGATCACACGATGGAGTCACTAACCACTTGGCAATGACTGACTGAAGTGTGTGCAATCCCTGGGACGGGACCTATGAAAAATTTTGTCCACATCCCCTATAATAGATACTTTTTGTGATAGTCATTAATGTGAACTTACTGTTCTGGTGAGTTGATGTCTTCTAATGGACCTCTGCTTATCCTGGATGGATCCATAGATCCCCATTGAGCCTGAGGTTTCTGCTCTAAGTGGTTCTTTAGAGATTTCTCTCCATCTAAAAAAAACAAAACAAATGATTTTGGTGGCATCCGACATCACATCTTGTTTCAGCTGATAGGCATCTGAATCAGAAGTCACACTTTACTTGACATTTGAGGTGTGTAATGATGCTAAAACAAACTGTTCTGTTTTTCACTCTTTGGCATTAACACAAGCAAAGTGTTTCATATATTTTTATCAGTTACTGTCTGACAGGACACAGGGTGTGATGTTTGTTTCTTTACCTTTGCCGTCTGTGAAGTTGCGTATGCTTAAGATGTTATTGACGTCTTGGTAGTGGTTTTGTTTGATGTATGGAGTCTTTTCCGGAGTGTCTTGCAGTTGCATCGTAACCTCTTCAAGTTCCTTATCCAACTGAAACACATATTTCAGAAAAATCCTTAGTCATACGATAACAAATCATACTTAATTGATTTTAAATAGGGTCAAGTAATAGTGCCCCTTACAGTTTGATTGGCATCATGCGTTGTTTTGGGAATGTGTCAGTTTAATGTAGACGGTGCTAAAAGGCTGTTAATGAAGGATGGGATGGCAGAGGGTTTATTGGATCTGCCCGCAAAACCGGAGTTCGTGCAGCAAAGTCTCCTTACTTTTTTCACACACAAACTGTGCATTACCCCGTTAGATATAAGTGTGCGAAAATATAGCTTTACAAAAGATCATAATACAAATTATTTGAAAACATGAAAGCATATTAAAATTACCAATGGCTCTTTTTAAAAGGAAATGTATAAAAGCATTTAACAACAAAAAACACAAATAAGGTGCATTATGTTTATTAACATTATTTTAAAGTATTGTCAAATGATTAATTAGTTTTTAGAGTAAAAAGAATGTACTAACTATTTTTGTTTCATACAATAAATTATGAAATGTTTACTAGACAAGGAAAGCAACATAAAATATTTAATCCCTTTTATTAAAAAAGATAAATCCTCAAAACAAGTAAAATATCTGCCGGTAACTTTAGTTTTAATAAAGAGAAAGTTCACTAATAATCAAAAGTTCGGTCATTTTTTACTCACATCAAATCAAACTCTGACATTGTTTTTTTACTTTTGACTACCATAGTTTTTTTTTGTTCTGTTAAACAAATATGATATTGTGAAGAACTTAGCACATTCTGGGGCACTTTAACAACCATAAGTATTTTTCCTGCTATGGCTGTCAATTGTAACCAAAAATGGTTTATTAATGAGCATTCCCCCAATTATCTTTCTCTGTGTTTAACAAAACAAACAAAAATATAAGTTATGATATCATTTTCATTTCTCAAGGAACTTTTTTGAACAAACAAATATTAAAGGTAACTTTTGCATTGTGTATTATTATTGATTATATATTAATCATGAAAGCGTTTTGTTACCTCTGTAATTCTCATTCGGAGACGGTGGTTGTCTGTCTGGAGTCCATCCAGACGGGATGTATTAGCCTGGTTAACACTGGTTACTGAAGTGGACGTCTTAGAATCTTCCTTCTTCTGGTTCTGAGTGAACTTTAACCTCCGGTTCTGGGTAGCAGCATCCGGGTTTGTCTGCATTGTGATAAACTAACAAAATAGAAGAGATATGCAGTCTCTTATTAATTCCATCAAAACTAGACTTGTTTAGACATTTCAAATTTCAGCATGTTTATCTCTAGAGAGCCCAGGGTTGCAAAGTAAGCATTGTTCTCAAAAATACACAGGTGAACTTGCTTGAGAAGTGCACAAAACAAATGGCCAAATAGGCCTTTTGCTGACCTCTACATTTCCTTGCCCATAGGGAAGGATCAAGCTGTACGTTGCAGTACTCACTTTTGGCACAAACACCAGACATAGCGTGATGGTGCTGCAGAAGATAATGACCAGTGCCACGATGCAGAACTGTACGTTGGGCTGATCCCGGGTCAGGAAGGACACGGCTGCCCCGATGATGCACATGATTCCCACGTTGTAAACGCTCATGCCGATGTACTTGCTGTCATTGAGGGCTGGAATGCTCACATTTCTGGTCTCCCAGGCCAAGAAACATCCAAACAACTAGAATTGGATGAAAATTATTTGTTTAAGAAATGTGTTTGTACTTTTACAGAAACACAAGTAATTCAGGGTACATTTAAGTAACGTTTAAATCCCCAACACAAAGTGTAAGCAAAACACTGAAAGTAAAAGAATAAGTGTCAAGGAATTAATAGAGCCTTATGCACCGTCAGCCACATCTATCAAAACACCTCTTTTTTTCCTCCACTTTGGCTGTTTCAATTATTCAACAGATGCCACGTTATTTGAAAGCCGATCAATGATAGTATAAGCTTATTTGTCTTAGAAAATTTTCTCCTGAAAACTTGTTTTCACAGTGATGAATCATAAAGCCAGCGGGAATGAACTGTGGCTCACTTACTTAACACCTTAATGCCTCTAAAGACAGCTAACAACATCTGTCCAACTTTCTGCAGTAATCAAAGCACCTTTATGTGAGACCGAGAATGACTGTGACTCAGCTAACTCAATGACGCACACCAGTCTGCTCTAAACTATTCAATTCTAATCTAATCCAAACCCGTGTGAAGCTATGATCGCAGGATACAGTATGTGTACGATAAATACTGACAGTTTTGTGAAAGCACAAATTTACTGGACTAAAAATGAAGATGTCAGTGCTTATAATTTGAGCATGTTGAGTCATATGTTATAAATGTATGTCAACACAAGCAGTCTAAAAAAGAAGAGACACCTGGATTGTGCTGCTGTGTGAACACAGATGTTCACAGATGTCTTTTTCTACCCTTGTTTTATCTCAATATGTCAATCTGGAAGCACAACAATTTAATGGCAGATTTTCTGTCAAATTTTAACCTACAAGAACGTATATGAATGCTAGGGCTATGCAGCAATATTGAAAAAATATATTACACATTTTTACAAAGAATATAATATTTCAAAGAATTAATATTATTTTAGTTTACCCCAGGACTCAACAGCCATGTGTTTTGTGTCTTGGCAGTGTTTTATATTAGTCTGTTAAATTGTCATCTTTTTTGTATATATTTGTTATATTAATCATGTGTGTTTTATTGTAAAGTGTCAGTTTTCGTTATACAAGGTCTTAGTCTGACAATTTAACCGACATTGGAATATAAATGAGAGAGAGAGAGAGAGAGAGAGAGAGAGAGAGAGAGAGAGAGAGAGAGAGAGAGAGAGAGAGAGAGAGAGAGAGAGAGAGAGAACTGAACGGTGAACAGAATATCTATAGTAAAACAGAAAAAAAGCAAAGGTAATGGGCTGTCAGTCATCTGGACCACTTGCTGTCTGTAGAACAGCAAGAACAAAAGGACAAATCATTTCCAGAGAGCACAAAGTGAGACACAGGGCAGTTTTATTGTACCACCATTGACGGCAATTAACCGACGGGAGGAATTTTGATTCCCGGGACACCTGACCGGTATTTCTCTCTGAGAGTAACTGGACAAAGCAAACTTGCTGATACTGTATCTTCTCCTTGTGATAAATGTATCAAATTCAAGTCAGTTAATTTGCTTGAAAATGATTCCTGAAAATAATTGTGCAGGACAGTAAAAGAAAATTTTTAGGTCCCTGGTTAAATTATAACTGGAATAAACTGTTCTTCCACAAAGTAAGCCCAACTGTTTGTTTTACTGCCAAACAACGTGCAATAAATTTGCCATCTCTAGCATTTTAACCGAAATCCTTCTAATTTGAAAATTTTTAAACACTGACTAAAGTTAAATTTGCGAATTTGTGGTCGAGGACCTACCGCTTAATAGGCAAAAACAACATTGAAGCCAAAATAGTTTGGCTATAACAATGCAGAAACTGTTAATTGAGATATGCAATTTAGGGGCAAAAGTTACGGATTGCGCCTTTAAATATCTAAATCCCTGAAAACGTGCTTAAAAACTCCATAAGCACACCTCAGATTGAAACAAAGTGTGTACATGTAAGCAGATCAGACTGAATTACCTGTAAGCGGCAAAATAAATAAAAACCAAGAGTCATTTTAATAAAGTACAGCCTGTCAAATTTACATAGAAACTGCGTTTATGCTTATAGGCCAGAGGCACGAAATCTAATATTCTAACTGTATTTTCATTCCCCAATGTAGAAGAAAACCGCACAACATTCAGACTGCATTGATGGCGGGAGCAGATGGCGTTCATGTTGACGCTCTCTAGGATGTTCTCACTTACCATAAGGAGGCCTTTGTAGGCATAGACGATCCCCAGCCAAATGGTCATGTGCGTGTTCTCGCAGTGCTCCAGGAAGGGCCGGATTGCGATGTCTCGTCCCTGAGGATCCGCCTGTGGAGACGCAGTGAGAAAGTGGATGAGTGGAAATAATTCAGACAAGAAAAAAACTAACAACAATAGTGTGACGCATGAATCCTCACATGACTCTGTTCATTAATGCCTGGTTATGTTGACAAGGTTTAAGGCTTGTCCTATACTAAAATTAATGTTGGAGCAAGGCCTATTTGAAAATAAAATCCCCTGACATTTCCTAAAACATGTCAGTGCCATTTGTTTTTCAAAAGATATAATCTTGGCTGCAAGACAAATTATAAAACACTTTCAGTCTAAATCTATCATTATTTATTCACCCTCTTTACATTTTAAGCCTGTATGACTTCCTTTGGCAAAACACAAAAGAAGATATTTCAAAGAATGTTGGTTACTGGAACCCATTTACTTGCATTGGTTTTGGACTATACATTAGAAGTGCTTATAGGTTACCAACTTTTTTCAAAACATCTCTTTAAGGCACTTTTGCCAATTCAACTTAAATAGGTCTAGTGATGGCTTAAACCAAGCCCTGTCCCTGAAACCAGGCCTAAATGTGTTATTGTCAGGCCACATGAATAAAGGGTGTCAGATATGTGACCCTGCCTGTGAAAACCACCCTAAAATACAATTTAAATTTCCATTTTATTAAATTTCATTCAATTTAGATTTTACCTAGTAATTAAAGAAGGATTTTGATCTTTAACATGGCCTTTCTTGCAGAATGTTCCTTACCATTTGAAAAAAAGTAAATCACAAAAATTACTTAAGCTGGGTTTTCACGGGTAGGGTCACAAGTCAGGTGAGATCTGCCTGAAGCCTGTGTCATTATGGGAACGGGTCATGTGATCCCTCATGGGAGACAGCACTTAATGGTTTTACAACAGATAGCACTAATAATACAGTCGCCTTAACAGGAGACCACTTGAATGATACCAATTACCAGTAACTCTTTATGGGTCATACATTGAGTGCCATATATCGATTAAGATATTCACAAGCAGGAAATGCAAGCAACCTAAATTGACGTGTAAATGAGGTCAGCAGACGTCTATGAAGGGAAGATCTCAGTTGAGTTCCACTGACTCCACACATAGAACTGCAAAACCCACTTTTTATTACCCCAGTTTGGAAACCCAAAAGCTCTTCAAGCATTCCACCAATAGATAAAGACGGGCAGGATTCCAACATCTAAAAGTATCCCTAAGTCATGTGAACCTTAAATGTAGCCCCAACACTAAAAAAACAAGCTTTTATCTGACGCCGGTGTGGGTGATCTGGATTTGGAGTTAGTGTTTGGCTCCACAGAATAACACAGAATTTCACAATATGACTTGATTCTAAAAGTGATATTTTCAGACGATTTTAAAGTGATAATACCTTGTAAATACCTTTAAATAACCTTTTAATTTCAAACTGTATGACAAAATATATTCTGCAGAACACAAAATAATAAGACGGAATATGACATTTTGAAGAAAGTTATTAATCTAACAGCAGTGAAACTCATTCACTTAAACTGTATGGACACAAAACCAATCCAAGTAAATAGGTTTCAGTTCCTCAAATTTTTTCAATATATCTACTTTTGTTACGCGATGAAAAAAACAGATTTGAGTAAATGACACCATTTTTATTTTGGGGTGAACTATTACATAAAATTCCGTGGTTACTTGAATCAAAGAGCATATTCTGATGATAAATATCCATTATGAAAACTACAGTATATGTGAAGTCATACTTTGATGTGTTTATTTGCACCGTCAAACAGCCCTATTCACAACCTCAAAAAATCCTTAACATCTCAAAGTAAAACATGAAAAAAAATGTATTGGTTCTTTTGTTTTTTTACAGCTTTAAGTACTGATATAGTTCAAAATATCTGAAAAAACTGATATAGTTCAAAATATCTGGCATGCACTAAATATAATAAAAGCAATAGAGGATCAACACGACATGAATAACAAAACTGTAGTCAATGAATGTCTTAATTCCTGTAAGCTCTTTGTATATTAAAAAAAAAACTATAATGTTTAGCTATAGTAGCTATAGTATTAGATCGCAGTTCTTAATAAAAGCAAATAAATAACTTCACAAGAATTCACAAGAATGAAATTTCATGTTGCAAAACATCAAGGCGTCCGCTGTGGCCGCAGCCAGTGCTTTAGTTAGATGAACTGTATGCTGTTGCCAGGCAACAGCTGGTGGGTTGGGTTTAAAGTGTATGTCGGCTTCTCTATTCTTACTCACTGCATTAGGTCTTTAATGTAATTGTTCAGTGGGAGCTGGATGGGATGTGTGTCTATAGAGAGATAGGGAGACACAAACAGCTGACTGGAGAATTACATTATTTCACACTTTAAAGACGGAAATAAACCATGGACACTGAGAACTACAGACGGACGATCATTAGGACTTTGTTAGCAGACGGGTGTTTGGGCACAGGGTGGGGAGGTGGGGAGATGAGGAGACTGGCGGTGTGTAGGGATATAAAGGTGATCCAAAACTTCCGAAAAATAGTTGGAAAATAATGAAAATAAATAAGCCATGTACGTTAATGTGTGTGACAATCAACCACATTTTTATATACATTTTAATATAAAACACATTTTATATTTTTATTATAATTTGAATTCTTTTTTTAGTCCAAATTTTTATTGTGATGATGGAAATCTAGAGCACTGTCTTAAGCCGTCTACTGTCTGGGTTATAGGTAAAAATGTATTTTAAGTAGTAACTCATAAACTGCAAAGCAAGTCATAAGTACAAATTTAGCAACATGATCCCAAAAAGGGAAACTTCAGATAATTTAAACTATATTGCTTTGATTCAAACTAAAATTCTGTTTGAAAAAATATGATTTTCCTTGGGATGGGTCACGGACCTTTATGTCTCCATCGCCTTGACATTGCTCTCTTATCTGCTCCAATCCTTTTACATCACATCCTGTGATCTCTTGGCCCCTACATGGGGCTTAAAGCACAACGGACAGGCAAATATTGCTTGAGTTGTTTGGCAGCAATTATTGACAAAATGAACACTTACAACACTTTACTGACCAGTGTGATAGCCATAACACATTAAAGAACGATGTTTAGAACGCCTCATGCTTTGCCTGGCGACAGGATGGTGAAACCCTGTCTAGTTGGATCTACAAAAAAACAAGCTTTTATCTGACGCCGGTGTGGGTGATCTGGATTTGGAGTTAGTGTTTGGCTCCACAGAATAACACAGAATTTCACAATATGACTTGATTCTAAAAGTGATATTTTCAGACGATTTTAAAGTGATAATACCTTGTAAATACCTTTAAATAACCTTTTAATTTCAAACTGTATGACAAAATATATTCTGCAGAACACAAAATAATAAGACGGAATATGACATTTTGAAGAAAGTTATTAATCTAACAGCAGTGAAACTCATTCACTTAAACTGTATGGACACAAAACCAATCCAAGTAAATAGGTTTCAGTTCCTCAAATTTTTTCAATATATCTACTTTTGTTACGCGATGAAAAAAACAGATTTAAGTAAATGACACCATTTTTATTTTGGGGTGAACTATTACATAAAATTCCGTGGTTACTTGAATCAAAGAGCATATTCTGATGATAAATATCCATTATGAAAACTACAGTATATGTGAAGTCATACTTTGATGTGTTTATTTGCACCGTCAAACAGCCCTATTCACAACCTCACATGTTTCAGAGGCAAGCTGGGGCCTTGCAGATCAGTGTCAATCCGGTGCATGCTTATTTTAGGAGTCCACTGCTGTAACCTCCACTTCAAAAACAGTGACTTCAAAGTGGCCTTACTGCAGTCCCTTCGGCAGAGCATGGAAGTTTCCATAACTGATTCATTACGGGCTAAATGCATCATTAGACCAGGAATCTAACCCCGAACATCACACGCATTTAAATATGCAAATGAGAATGTGCAGCGCCACGTTTCACATTGTCATTGTTATTGCAGCCCGAAATGGTTTTATCGACATCATTCTTTAATCTAATGCTGGGGAATATCTCGATTTTAATCACAAGTCCCATCTGTTCGCCTCCGATGTCGCCGTCACCTGACTGCACGGGACCGTTCCCCACATCGCCTTCATCCTACACAAACATTCTCTCTTACGTAGCTAATTTGTGAATAACAACCTTTTGAAATGGGGTTCGAGTACTCACTGTCAAATATTATGAGTGCATACGCCTGAGCGAATATCTGTATTCGGCCACTCCTGGAATATATTCACATTGATGTGCTTGCTGAATTATAGACATGAACACACACACTCGTAATTGCAAGCAAAAATGAGAAGCCATAATGCATCTGGCTTGTTTTCTTTACAGAGGGATGATAAAGATTTGTGATTTGGGTCCTCCATGCATCCTTGTTGAGTCAAGGACACAGAGAGGTCCCATGCTGGAGAAGATATCAGTCCTGATAACTCATTAGGGGTTGGCGTTTTATTTCATGAGGGCTGCATTTCAAACTGTGAGTGATGAGAGAGGTCTTCTCTCCATCATAATGTAATGCACTTTGCTGCCCTTATGATCACTAAAGCTACTCACACCTTATCTGTGCCATGGTCACAAGGGCATGGAAACATGTGAATGGATGCTTTTATCAGCTTCAGACACTTTTGTTACAGCACTTTTTACTAAAATGTAAGGATATGTTTTTTTTTCTTTTTATGTAATAAAGAGTGTGTGTATGTTTTGCTCTAGTTGGCTCTTTTTATCCTTTTTGCTATTATTGTAATATTACAATATTACAATTGTAATGTTTTAGGGAAACATAAAATAAAACATTTTCTTATATTAAATTATTTGATTCATAGAGGTCAAGGAGAGCCACAGCATCCCTTCAGACAAAAAACAAATGCATACTGTACCATAAAGTGGACTTCAGAAAAGTGTGTTAAAAATAAAGTTTACAAATAAATAATCTTGTTTATACACTCCCTAAAACACCAAAAATCTTGCCTTAGGCTGACATAAATGCTCACAAGAAAAGGGTTAAATATCAAGTGCGAACAACTATAGCAAATATAGCTGCAAGCAACAAAAAAGGGGCAAGTCTGCAAGTGCAACGCAGTGCCACGAGAGCAAAAAGATGCACAAAATGTAATGGTTGGAGACTTAATCTAACATATTGAATGTAAAGAGTGCCATGAGCGGAAAGACACGCACCAAGTACAATTTATATACACCAATGTATAGAAATTATACATCAGCCCTTATAAAGAAAAATGATTTACAAAAAAAATAAATGTGATAAAAAATGTTTACAAAAACAACTTTTTAAGTACATTTATGATAAAATAACGGAATATAAAAGTGAAGCAAGAAAAACTTGTTTCGGTTTAAATGTAATTTTAATTACATAAATTTCTTAAATAGTCTTAGTAAGCATAATAGAAAATATAATGGAAATGTTCAGAATAATGCTATTATTGACAAAAGTTGTATATTAAACAAAAAAAGGAAATGAACTTGTGTGTTTATCTTGAGAAAGTTTATTCTCTTCTAAGAAAACGACAGCCATAGATCCTGAGCATCTTTTCTGTGGAACGATCAGTTCAACACGGATGGCAGGATTCCACTTCATCTGATGACAGAAGCGACCCGGTGCACTTCACATTAAACACACTGCCAGCACACTTCAAACACCGTCTGATCCAATCCTCACCGTAAAGTCCCACTTGTGGCTTATTTCATCTTATCATTCCTGGCATCGTCTTTGTTCTGGGTTTACCTCTCCTGCGTCGACTCTATTGGGGAGCATATCCTGTCCAGGATATTACCCCTTGTGTTAACATTAATTAAACATGATTATAAAGCTCTGAGTGAATGTAATTTCTTTTCATGATGTTCATTTCGTTCAACATTCTGAATGTTCCCGGTTGTTATAACAAATTTGTCAATTATTATGAGCACAGATTAATGTCAGGAACTTCTCCTCTGTTCCCGAAGGAGCTTTCCAGTTTTCAGTTTTCTGAAAGTTAGGCCAAAATATATTGAGAAAAGCACTTCCAGTATTAAGACAAAACTCACTCTTTTTGGCTCTCTCCAACACAAGCACACACATTTCCCTGTCGTTGCGAGCTGAGGGAGCAGTAATTGAGTCCTTAGAGGGCCAGTTTCTATGAGAGGCCTGTGTTGTGATGTGTACTGGGCTGTTTTATGCACGAATATAGAAAGCACAGCTGTCCTGCCTAATAACATAATTTTTGTAGCTTTCAAGGACAAAGTTGTTTAATTTTGGTTATTTAATACTTAATTTTTAATATGTAATATGTAATATTTTCTTTTATATATGTTATATTCTATATTTTGTATTTTGTATTTAATTTTGTATTTAATTATATATTCTTTTCTTTAATATTTCATAGTTTATATATTATTTTATTATATTTTATCCTTAAATCATATGATAAAGCATAACATGATAAATTAACAGATTTTTTACATGTTTTACTTGTAAAACTATTATGTCAACAAAATATTCATAAATATTCATACAAATGTAAAACAATTACTGTTTTATTATTTTTTAGTAGCCTTTAGCCCAGGGATATTTTAATAAAGTTCCAAGAGTTACAGTCCATTATTTTCATATTTTGGTAAATAAATCAATCATATTTATCAATTTAGCCCAAATGTATAAATTTGAACCACCAATTAAAGTATGTGTTAAATATTTCTATTTAAAACAATCCTGTTATATCTTGTATGCCAATAATATTTCAATCTTGACTAAATAATGCCATTTCTCATATTGAAATATTAACGAAATTAATCAAATTTATATACTTAAAAATTATTTGCTTTATATCACATCTTTATTTAGACCTTAGCCTTTTTTTTCATTGGCAGGGTCAAACATTATCCTAAACTGCTGATCAGCAATACAAAAAAATTTACGGTTGATTAAAAATGTGGCTAAAAAGTGTACAAATCAGGTCTACAGTCATTGAATGGTTTGAGTCATTCTATAGATGAAAGACAGACTACAGCAGGGTCAAACCTGGCTCATTGATGACGAGGACTCTGACATAAACATTGCTACCTGAAACTGCATGTGACCGTCTCTATTTTCTTCTGGTTTCAATGGCTAAACATACCTGGAGTTGGTGTGAACTGAGTACCAACTGCGAGAAGGGCTGTAATATATTGTGTGCCCCAGGACATCAACAACAAGCCACATGAGTACACAAACCTCAACAATTGCAATACAGATGTTAAAAAAACAGACAGACTGACTGTAGAAAGAAATACACAGCTGTATCAACAGGAGGATTGTTGCCACAAATGAAAATTCTGTCATCATTAACCATCCCTCATTTCATTCCAAAATTGTAAAACTTACTTCTGCAGAACACAAAATAAGATATTTTGAAGAATGTTATAAAGCATTTCCTCTGTTGATTTTCACATGGACACGGAAGCACATAAAAGGAATCTTACGCTCTGCAAGAGAGTCATGTACTGAATTGGAAAGAAATGATGGCGAATAAATTATAACACATTTTTTATTTTCGGGTGAACTATCCCTTAAACAGAATCATCAGGGTGACAAAAGTCCTAAAAGACAACCCCTGATAAAAGATCCATCAGCACTTGCTGTAAATTACACAAGCTCTTAATGCTTCTTAGAGCAATAAAACAACCGTAACAACATTCATTGCTATAATCCATTTAAGCCGTCAGTGCAGTTTAAACTTTTCACAGTGTTTCAATTATTAAAATAGACAAATAAAACTGTATCTTATTGTAAATAGTATATAACACACATAACAGATGTCTAAATCAGATGTAAAAGTCTGGTCTTCACTATGCAGATTGTGCTGCAGGGACACGTCCCATAGCCCAGTAGACCACTCGTCCTCATACTGGATACTGTATAAAACTGCATTAATAGGCTTCTGGACTGTGGGGGAATTACCGTATTAACCGTATTAAACATTTCTGCATACGGTGTGAGAATAAAAACAAGACTCTGTCTCTATTCCCCTGCTTGCCTCCCTTGTAAATTGGATTACTGTCTAGGTGTCCACTTAATCCACATGCTTTGCACAAAGTTTAAATAGACTCAGACATAAAACAGCAAAAGCTCCAGCTTCATTTCCCACCGGCCCCCTTTATAAAAGTAGAGAGACGAGCTATGTGTCTCTGTAACTAACAGAAAGAGGAAGATGGACTTTTCCCCTTGCATTTATATGTACTGAATGAATCCCCCCTCCAAGTGAGAGATGCATCTTAGGATAAAAATGGGATGTTTTGGAACAAATTGTATTTTTGCAGCATAGTGAATATTTACACAATGGAAGTTCAAGGTTGGATGTTTGAAACAGGTATGCATGCACAAAATGCCTCCTAAATGGAAAATGTTCATTTATTTGATCTCTGAGAATGTCTGGATGGACATTATGGTTATGTCAAACACAAGTTTCTTTAATATATGTAAATATGAACAAAAGAGAACAAGAGACACGCAAAAGAGGAGAGATCCTAACATGACAAATGACTTAAAGATTAATACTATGGAATGAATTTGTTTCCATGGATACAAGCGAGCAGCCCTGCTGCAATGTTCTGCTCAACAGCGATAACGGCTCTCTCGTAACTTCACTACTTATGATAAATCACGCTGCACAGCCAGCCAATGAAATAATCCCACAGTCACGCTTCGCACATGCCATTATGCTTATGACAAGATGTCTTTTTATTTTTCACCTGTTCTTTTCCCTCATATTTCCCTTGCATTTACATTAGTCACGCTGTCTTCCGAACCATGTGACCTGTACCGTATATACAGTATGTGTGGAACTGTCATCTATCTCAAGACATCTGTGAAGAAACTGATGTTGTTCATACATCACACCCAATTTAAAAGCCAAAAGAGTAAAGTCCCCAACATCTTAACACTGTAAAGCTATAAAATGAATATTATATAATAGTACATACATTTTAAAAAGCAAGGGAAAAAGAAATGATAGAGAAGAGATCATTGTAAATAATTGAGAACAGAATAAAGTAAAATAGAATAAAAAATAAAAATAAAATGAAAATAGGATGGAAAATAAATGATAGTTAAATAAAAAAGATTGAAAGAAATTATATAATTTGATTTAATGTAATTTAGAAACCGCAACCAATGGCCAAGTTCGATGGCTTGAAACAGTGGCTGTCACAGGACAAATATGTCATAACAGTTTGGCTTCTCTACTAAACAACATATTGATAAAACACATTCTCTAAAGAAATTAGTCCGTTTAGGGCGATTATAGAAACATGACAGTTCCATACAAAAAGACTGCTGTGTATGTAGATAAAAATAGATAATTCAAAGAAAATAAACACAGAACTATTTCTTATGTAAAGTCTTTATACACCTACATAGTTATGTGTATGATGAACTTCCAATCTTTAGACAATTAATAAAAATACCCTCAATTCGTTAAAAGTATGGTCTTACAATTGGACCTCTTTTTATTAATGTGACATTTTATATTTTTGTTTGTTTTTGTGTGCATGCATGTACTTGTTTTACTGTTTTTGGGCAGGTATAAAAATGCATGTAAGCAAACATAACTCTGTGTGTGTGTGGGTCTGTGTGTTACTCTGATGAGGGGCACTGATGCCAGCCTGACTCTTTGGAGGATGCGCTCCAGGCTGTGGGTTGGCAGCGTGTCAGGGGTGCGGATCAAAAAGAAGGGGGGCTCGTCTCCATTGGGCTGCCAGGCGGTCTGTCTTGCTGTCAGATGGTCAAAGCTGGTTTGTTATCGGGTCTCAGCTGCCCAGACTGGAAACAGTGTTAGTCGGCAGCCTGGTGCCACAGGCTCACGCCATAGGCGGTCATCAGTCACGGGGGACGCTAAAGAGCCTTTAACTTGAAACCATTCGGGTAACCACATTTTTCTCTAACTGTAAATTATGTCATATAGAAATAAGTTTCTGATAGGAATCTAGTTTTAAAGTTAGGTCCAGAAATCTTTTTTTATGTCACGTGTCACATCTAGTATGCAAAAGTGAGATAAATAAAAAAATTACACTTGCATTTAGCTGTTAAATGTTTTTAAAACTATACAATTTCAGCAACTGGCTCTAAAAATCCCATATATTCTATAAAATTATGCTTAAATGCAACAAAAATGGTTACATTTGTTAAAGCTAATACAGTAAACCAAGTTATACGTTTGCTTATTCATAAGTATTATTTTTAATCGAAAAATATTTATTTCAATGTTTAAATAATTGTGGTCTTAGTGCTCTAAGACTTTTAGAACATACTCAAAAGAAATACAAAATTGCATTAATTAGCTATATTTTTTCTCAAACACGAATCGTAAGAAAAAAATCGACTTGTACAGTAATGACAGGCCACCTGCCGCCCGCCACATCGATCCAATCCCTCCGATCAGGCCGCAACACCTGCCTCTCATATCGGCCAAATGACGAATTTCATTCCCTGAAAAGCTCAAGTCTTATGAGAGTAATGAAGAGCTGTTTGTGGCTGAGTTATCTGGCGCACGAGGTCTGTACCGTGCCAGCGCTATCGACCCACGCTTCAAATCAGCCTCTCTTTCACACGCATCCATTTTGGGGGTGTGAGGTTCAGCACGCTGCTTCATATTAGGTTTGAAGAGAGTGTGCGCTACTGTGTGAGTGTGTGTAATTGCGAGAAGCATGTTCTGTGTGACTGTGTGCAATAAGCCTGTACTGAAGCTAGAAAACTCTACAGAATAGCTGGAGGTCCTTTAAAGTGACAGTTCACCTAAAAATTTAAGTTTGTGGTCAATTTTTTCCTCGCTTGACATTTCAAACTTGTGTGACTTTCTTTCTTACATAGAACACACAGTTAGATATTTTCAAGAATGTTGGGAACCATTCACTTGAATTGGTAAGCCACTGCTGTCTAATTAAAATAAATTCATTTCATATTTCAGCAAATATTTGTTAAAAATTCATTATCTGTTCTGTGAAACACAAAAGATATTTGTGTAAATGTCCTAGTGGGCTTGTGTTCAACAATGTACATCAATGGAAGCCAGTGTTTTTCCAAAATATCTTTGCTTGTGTTATGCAGTAAAAATAAATTAAAATAAGTTTAAAATGACGATAATGAAACTTTTTTTTGGACGCCTCTTTCATGCACTTCAATTCAGATACATTTCATATTGCATCCAAATATATTTTTTCATACAAAATCTCTTCCGCAGATCACAGAATTTGGTGAAATGCCCACTAGTTTGTGTTCATACAATGAACAATAATGGAGGCCATTGTTGTTTTGGTTACCAACTTTCTTCCAAGTATATTCTGCAGCAGAAACAAAAGTGAAAAAAGTGAAAAGACAAGAATAACGACTGACAGAATTTACATGTATGCTGAAAAATCTCTTCTGCAGAGCAGAAAAAAATATTTAGAGAAAAACTGTGGTTGTGTGTTTGTACAACAAACAGTCAATGTAGGCCAATGTTGTTTGGTTACCAAAAGTAAAGGTTTGCAGTTGATTATTTCTTAATAAACTGTCCCTTTAAGGGCATATAGAATGCTATTTAACTGTATATTTGTTTCTACACAACACAACGAAAATAACAATATTAAACATTTATATTAAAATTTATATAAATTGATATTACCATATCAGTTATATAACTACATGTATGAAGTAAAGCTTACTAAGGGAGACAGCTACCAGAAACAAAGCCATGTGATCATTGGTCGCTTCCTCTAACTCAATCTAATAGAAAATAATCTTTGCGCTAGTCAAAATTATTTTTTTTTAAAAACATGCTTGCTCTCTGCTAATTTATCATGAAAGCAGCCATTGCAGGAGTGGTGTATAGGTAAAATACATAAAATGCCATTATGATAGCATTACTATCAGATGAAGATCCCAACAGGAAGTATAAATTCATCACAGCTGGTTGGATTGAGGACCAAATGTGTCTTGATCTCACATCTGATGACAGACAGTCAGACAGTCTTTGTGATTGCATAAGAAAGGCAAGTGATAAAAAAATTGTAGTCTTGAAGAGGTGGAAACGCCAATAGAGGCTCTTCATCACTGAACATATAGTACAATGGTTTGTAATTCATGATTTCAATTGTTAAGGCAACCAAATTCAAATCGGCCATTCAAGCGTTTTGGAGATAAGGATGGGCCATATCAAGATGGCAGTGCGGAACAAATTACAGTCAGAATCAATACTATTCAGGCTCTGATGTGAACGCTACAGTGTGTGTCGCTGTCTGAAAGCATTTTGGTTCTGATCGTGGCTGTTATTAGACAAATATGAACAAAACTAAGCACAAAACTTGACCTTTTCCTTGTCTAATACAGCAAGCCTTGGAGTCTTTTATATTACTTTTTTGTTTTCCCAAGAAGAGAATGATGTATAGTATCTTTTATAGGGCTGATGATCATCCACGCCAGCAGGGGATGTCATCAAATACAATCAGTGGCTTTTACATTTTACCGTTTTTAATGCATTACATTATTGCTTAAGGCAATAAATAAATATAAATTGTGTTGAAGTATCACTTGAAAGGCCTGTTACTGGGGTTACAATGATATTTATAGGTGTTTGCTTCATAGGCCTTTTGAAGATCTTTGATCTGGCCTTGTTCTTGTCCTGTGCAGCTGTGAATGGGAAGGGCATCATAGGAAAAGACCTTTGTGATGTCCTTGTTGCCCTGCCTCCTCACTTAACACATACATCCCTCTCTCAAACGACTGATCTAAAGCAAGAATCCAATATGAGGTCTTTTAATTCAATGCCAGGCCTTAAAAACATCTAAAGTGTTTTCATTAGAAGTCATAAACCAAGATTTAAAGAAGACTGGTCCACAATCACTTCTTAAATTTATAAATGACATTGTTGTTATGATTGTAATGTTTCTTTTGTGTAAAAAAAACGAAACAAGACGTACAAAACCAGTGTTTATTTACATCTTACAAAATGGTCTATAAGGAGAGAGAGCTCGGCAAATTTCAGATTTATTGATGTGACATTTCGAGCTATAGATGTAACATTTAAACTCTAAAAGAGTGTATTTGTAATCAATATTTTGAACCGTTTGTCCATATATTACTAAAACTCTGATGATAGAGTCTAGACATCTAAAAGATATGTCTATGAACACATTAGCTGTTTAATAGAAGGACATTATATGTGCTACAGAATGGCAAAAAATTTTCAAATAAAGAACAAATGGCTCTCTACAGAACCATGGGCCAAATTCTTGAGGAATATGTACTGTTTATAAAGCCCTTGTGTTGTAATTTTAAACACCAAATGTTGATATCTGATCAGATTGGTTAAAAAGGGAATTATGGCAAGATTGGCGTTCATATTGATTTGCACAACTCACAATGAAGTCATATGCATTGCTTTAAGAGCATGCTTTATACAAGAAAAACAAAGCAATGAATATTGTGCATGATATGACAAAGACCGTAAAATACAAAAAATGTAATTTATTTCTAACAAAATACGGACGCAGTTTAAATCTGGCTTTAAAAAATCTGATTTGACGGGAGTTTTTTGATCGGACAACAAACGGATTAGTGTAAGAAATTCCAAACAAAATGATTTTTGCTGCCTGCCTGAACAAAGCCAATAAAACACAATCTTTCCTTGTTGGTATTACATATTTACAGAGATGCAATCTTAATTACAGATTTGAAAGATAAGCCAAACAAACACACACATTCATGCACACATGCACACACACGGGCTGTCGATTGGCACGTCCCATCACAGCAGTGTGTTGTGGCATGCAGGTTAATGAATGCACAGATGGTGGTCAGGAGGGGGGCTGCGCCTCCAGCCCGAGACGCCGCCCTCCTCTACATCTCCATCCTTCTCTCATTCCTCATGTCTCTCCTTCCTTTAACATCTCATTTATCTACTTTAGTCGCACCACTCTGCAGCTCACTCTGAGATCACCTGCTGTGCACCACCCCTTGCGTGCAAACCATGTGTATATGTAGGTCTCGTAAGCAGAAAGCACACTTGATTTCACAGCTTTCCTAACAAGGGATTCGGAAGGGCAATCACAATAGAGTTATTACCGCCTCCTCACGCAGCGGAAAGCCGTAACTAAGGACCAAGGCGGGGTTAAATATGTTCGTCAGACACCTGCGGTGTGGATCACGAGAGCGTGAAATCTCAAGGTAAAATGTCCGGAAGGACTTAGGCTCGACGTGCAGGGCTCAAAATCAGGAAGTGGGTCCATTTGGTTTTACAGATCAGTTAAGAATCTTAAATATCAGCTCACAAATAAATGATGCTGACAAGTGCTTTTGAAGTTTAAAATGGCACTTGAAGCAACGCTTATATTTTGACCTTAATATAATGTCTCAAAAAATTTTAAAGTGCTAGAGGAACTCTTAACTGAAGGAATTTTCAGCTGCTACCAAAGCAGCCTCAAAGCCACATGACTTTGGTCTCCGGGTCTGTACATAAGCTCCACCCAACCCTTGCTTTACAGCATATGTGGTTATGTTTTACATCATCTTGTACACAAGCTCTTGTGTGTTGCGCTAATGGCAAATGGGATGTAGGATTATATCTTGTAAATGTGGATTTTATCAATGCTTTGGGGCACACTTATTAAATACTTATGACAAACATATTTATACTTAACGGAAAATATCCTTCCATACATGTGTCCCATATATAGGTTCACCTTGAAACATAAAGCCTTGAAGGCATGTGAAAGCTCACTGATTTGTTAAATAATCTGATTCTGTGTATTGTTAAAGAGTATATTTAGTATAAAGACATACTTTATGAAAAGTACTAAACGAGCATCTGAATCTAGAAATCTGAATCGATTATAGCAACAGTCACAAGCGTAAACAATCAAATCTTTATGACTTTAATCGCTTTACAAAGTGAGGGGTACAGCGCAGTGATTAGGAAAGCGGCCTTGCATGAGTATAGCAGAGGGAACAGGGGAGAGCACAGACTCGTGTACGGACTCCCACGGCCCGCTGCACAAAGTGACTACTGTAGGGTTTAATAGTGCCATATGGTTTACATCTCCACTCACACCATGTCTTTCCTTCTGAGCTTGTGTGAGTATTGATCCTAAAGGGCTCTTTCCCTCTCGCTCTCAAATAAATGTCTACCTCTCTGAGCAGAGGTACGACAAGCTTTAACTTAGAGAATGAGTTAGATCTTGAGCTTGCATGAACATGTAATCAGACAATAAATACAGAATTTGCCTTGGGGAGGGCTCCGAGCTCAGAAAGATGGCCCAAGCCAAGTCTCCCTTTATAATCTAGGATGGATGCTGCAAACAAACTGTTCTTGGAAAGAATAGAGGGACCTATCTAGGGTCTACTCTGTGCTGATTGGCTGGAATAAAAATTGAAATCACATCAGATATAAGTAAATATATAAGTAAAATATAAGTATTGATAATGATTTGTGACATAAAAAATGTTGATGATTGTGGAGCAATGTTTAATTTTTATTTCTCATTCATACCAAGCACAGATAGTTGGACGCTTCGACGTGAGTTTGCTCGTTTCATTAGCGCCTTCTCATCATTGGTACAGCGCAATTCGCTTCATTCGTGCAGCGTCATTCGCACAACTCACGCTGCAATATGTCTTTTCGCATCTATTTGTGTGCCTGCATTGACTTGCAGCTGGTGTGTACACGACATTAGGGTTAAGGTATGTATGGCCTGCCTTAGCAAACATCACTTAAACATTTCAATGCTGCCACCTATAAAGTCCAGATAACAGTCACAAAGAACTCAGGTCTGAACTCCAAGGTCTGATGTAAGAAAATTCTTACCCCTTTCTAAAGTTTCCAAATCTATGGCAGATATAATTAAGAGTTCAGAGATGCAGTAGACAGGATCACAAATCATCCCACATCACACCTCATTCACTCATATACTTTTATTTACAGTCACATTATGAACGCTTGAACACACAACATCCCCAAGAGTCCTTGACCGTGAGCCACTAAGAAAGTCCATAGTGTACTTCTGTGTGACTCCCAATGATCACATGATCACTGTTTCATGTCACCAGCTGTGTGCGTCATTATGTTCAGGTGTGTTGGCACACGGCCAGCTCCCCTGCCACCGTAGAGGGTTTAATTAGCCGAGCCTCTGGGCAGCGGAGTCCCAGATGCCTCTGGGAATGGCAGAGGCTGACTCATGTCACGCACAACCCTGTGGCGTGACATAGGAACCAGTTTTGCTTCAATTGTCACTTTCCCCTTAAGAACTTGAGTAGTTGGCGGTGCCCGTTTGGCATCTAAATGCTATGCTGATGCAGCAGAAATGATCTTTGAGTGAGGGAGCCTAATTCAGCCCACACCCCTGGCCTTGCTCTGCCACACACTAATGAACAGCAGCGGGTGTGTGGATTGTGCTGGATCAGTAATCACCTCTTAATGTGTGACCAACCGGCATCCGACCCACACACACACACACACACGCACGCACGCACGCACGCACGCACGCACACACACACACACACACACACACACACAACACATGTTATCAGAGCCCTGCGTGTAATCTTGTCCTTTTTTTCTATTACAAACACACACTCACTGGAAAATAATGCTGAACGGTAATGCAGTAATGCTGAAAAAACTGGGTTGTTGGAATTACCCAAAAATAAAAAAAGTATTTCATCATTCATGATGCACTTCTGCAAAACGCAAAAAAGAATTGTAGAGAAGTGCTTCACTGGTTTTAGGTTTACAGTGGAAGTCAATAGGAAGAAAGTCAAACAGTTTGACAAGATCTGTAAATTATGCATTTCTCTGTGATTATGACTTTAACAATAATAGAGTTGGTCAAAATTGCTAAACAGTTCACAAAGACTCACATGAGGTTGAACACAAGCACTCATCACGTATGTGCATATCTATCCAATAACACAGCTGTGAGTTGCTCTCACTGCCTTTCTATAACTTGCCCTCATACTCGCTCTCTCTCCCAAACACACCCCCCTCACACACACACACACTAATGGATTTCCTTTTTTGTAAGGAGTAGCGCTGAGTGTAATGGATCTGTCTGAGGCTGTGATTGAGAGTGAAGGGGGAGAGAGAGAGAGAGAGAGAGAGAGAGAGAGAGAGAGAGATTATTTTTTAGATTATCTTTTAGAATATTAACATAAGTAGGAGAGAATGATAAAGTTGCTAAGCTGAAAAAATACCCATAGAAGTGCTGCAACTGTCTTATTTATCTGTACAGGTCTCCTACTCATCCTTGCCTGATGGACGTTGCTCCTTGCTAAGCAGGAACCCTTGACACCGTCTTTAATTTAGAAGACTTCTAATAGGCAAACTGCATCCCCCTCATGCCTAACCAGCGGTTGCATAGCAACAGAGAGTTAAGAGCACATAAATGCTAGAGACAACGAAAGAGAAACGTCATAATGCACGGTTGCCGCTATCGAAACTATAGTGGGCATTACAGTAAACTGCTGCGGAGGTCATTTTCTCTCTCAGCTATGGTCAATAAAAGAAAGGTTGGTAAAGCTGGTTTAAGTGTCTATGGCTACTTTGAATCAATAGGACTTATAAGGTATGACAACAATTATTTGTAAGTTTTAGCTCCAATCATTATTATGTCAATAAATAAGTATCACTTATCAATATGCATGAATTAAAATAACAATATGACATATCACATAACATGTTCTACAATGGCTTGATGACCATCACACTTATAGCTTAACAATTCATTCTCAACCTCAAACCATTGGTCCGCAATCATGTAAATAACATGATTTTTTCACCATGAATATAGAAACTCAAAAAACACAATTCTTGGCCAAAATAAGGTACAACTGTGTTCAAGAAGTGTATGTAGTCTTTGAAATTTGTCCTCCTGCACCTCATACATGATTAACAGAGGAGTGAAGTGGGCGACCTTTCAGACCTAAAACCACCCAGTTTGTTTTGCTGGGTCATTTATTCTTGCACAAAACAAAACCATTTAATACGGAGAGCCCACCAAGGTCAGCACACGCGTACACATCACATGCCCAAAACATGTCACAAAGAAATGGAAAGAGGAAATTGGTTTTCCGCAAAACACAAGGTCTAGAATTCTTATGAAAGAATATAAAAGGATATGATTCAAGGTCAAGTAAATTATATAACTGCTACACACACAAACACACAGATCAGTTGATGGTTCAGACCGGCTAGCAGATAGAAAACAGCAGTAAAGATGAATCAAGAGAGAACGATCTGCAAATTTATTTGAGTGCAACAAAAGTTTATGGGGTTATTTTCATTTGCAATGCTTCTCTCATGATTTTGTCTTTCACTGATGACATTAAGTAGAATTAAAGAATAAACATATTTGTGTAACATTATAAAAAAATGGAAAACTACACTACAAAAGCTAAACAATTGTGACCGGTGCAGCCAAGCAAAGTTCAGCTATTTTATGTGATGTTTAGGGGCAACACCATCTGCAACACCACAAGGATAAACCAGCATGCTGCAGTAGAAACAGCAGATAATGGCACAGCTTGGTACATTATAAGAGATTAAACAATTGATGGGGGAACAACTAAAAACGAAAACTACATTGAATCTAAAAGGACTGATTGGTCATTTAAAAAAAATGCAATATTGTCACTGTACACCAAAAAAATACATCAGTAAGAGGGCTCTTCTTATAAGGATAGGGTTTTCCAGCTCTACGCATATAGTGGTCCTTGGGACAATCTAGAGGAGCATCTAAAGCCATCATTAATCAAAGTGCTCAATCAGACCAATTACTTCCTGTATTAAAATTCCCTCTGAAAGTGAGCATTTGCACATGAAAAGACCAGGTGACTCATGACTGTCTTCTTGTCTTCAGTCTGACAGAGAAAGAAAGGAAAATCTGCCGCCTGCAGACTTCATCCCTGTGTAAGTGTGTGATATGGGTTTGTGTAGTTACCTGTAACGGCCAAATATATTTGAGATTACAAAAAATCTAATATGTATTGGCCATGGTGTACACTCATAATTGTAACATTGGATATTATGGATATGATTAAAAGTTGCATAACTATGTTCATGTATAAATAAACATGTTGTCATGATTTACTCACCCTCAAGTTGTTGCAAACCTGTTTAACGTGTGCGCAATAAAAATATATCTAGAAGAATATTAGCAATTGAATTTCAAGGGATCATCAAAACCATAGTAGAAAAAATGCTTCCAAGAATTGTTCCCCCAAAACTTCAAAATCTCTTCTTCTGCCACAACAAAATTAATCAATGGTTCAAAAGTGTCAGTGGCTCAAATGCTTCCAAATATCTTTTTTGTGTTTAACGAAACACATGAATATAAAGCTCATGGGAAATATTTGTAATTTACCTCTGCAAATTGAAATTTAGGAAGAATACTTTTCACAAATCTATGATATGCATTGATAAAATACTGTAACAAAAAACGTTATTAATTCCCACAGGTCTCTGACAATTTCCCATAAAAGCAAAGTGTTAAGAAGTTGACAAAATGCAGGCATGCACATTTTATTCAGAATAGTCTAGATTCATCAAAATGAAACTAAAAGTTAGTGTGTTTGCACTTTTCATGATTGACAGTAACTTGAAAACTTTTTCTTTGTGACTTCTTCCTAATTATTTTAATACTGTCTTAGACTCATTCTCAACTCACCCTCTCTCTATAAACACAGCCAGAAACAGCCAATTATCATATCTAAGGTAATCACGACCTGTCAAGCACATTTTTTGGAAGACCCGTAAAGTTTTATCCATGAGCATGCAGGAAAATTTCAAGTTCCTTATCTGTATTTCCTGATATTTGTGTGTGCATATGCAGGGCAATGTCATTATGGTGTCTGTCCAAAACCATCCCCTGTATTTTTGTCTCGGGGATCAGCAGTGACAGCACTGGTTTATGGGTGTCAGAAACCTAGACTGTTGCCATGGCAATGCCACACTGCAATACTGAGAGCTAGCAGACTGCGCTTGCCGCAGCATCGATGCGAGAACGGTGAGTGTTTCAGGAGGAACCTGCTGAATGTTAATCAGCCCCTGCATGGTTTGTCCTTCATCAGACCAGAGAAACACTCTGGATTTACATTACACTTCTCGTCCTTTTTTTATCCACAACGCATACCAATATTCACAAGAAACATGAGTCAGTCAAAGCTTGTCTGATCTGATGCAATGCTGTATTCTGTTGGACGCATGTTGACATTTACTTGAACATGTTGTTTGTCAAAATCAAGATTTAATATCATAAAGGTCAAAGACGAAATCAGGGATTGACTACTTAGATCTGCTAGTGTCAATACTTGTCATGACAGCTTGGCTTAAAAATCATTAACGAGGCTTAGATTTATTTTTTTTTTATAATAAATTAATAAAATCTTTTAAAAACACTAGTGTATTTTAAGTGGGACGTATTAAAAGAATTGGTTAAAAATTCAATAGTTACATTTTCTAAATTCACGATTATTTGAGTTTATGTATTTGGGGGTCAGGTGTGGTCTGGTGGTTAGAGAGTTGGACTTGTATGCAGGAGGTTGCTGGTTTGATTCTCAGTGCCCTTAAGGCACCTTACTAGTGTTTGCCCTGGACACTACTTTAAAGTCGCTTTGGATGATTCTTTAAAGCATCTGCCACATAAATGACTAAATGTAAATAAATAAATTAAAATGTAATTAATAAAATAAAACTTTTATTTAACAATACATTTTATTATACACCTAATATTTTGGAAAGTCCATATAGAAATATCTTAGTTAATCCGATTTACAGTTTTGTTATTTCCATATACACAAAATTTAAACAGTATAACATTTAATTCATTTCAAAGCTTTAATATTAACTGATATTTTTGTAAATTGTTTCACAGAGAAACATGGTTAACCAATTTAAGTGTACAATTAAAGGTAATTATTATGGCTTGGTAAATGTCATGAAAAAAGTTATATTAACTTGATTAAATCATTTAGAAACATTAAGCAGATTTTTAGTGGGAAATTAGAGTTAACTTCTTTAGATTTTAAATATATAAATATAATTTGTTATGTTCAGCAAATTTTTTGGTGAATTCTAATAAAAATATTTTAGAAAAATTGGATTGACTTGTGCTTTTACTTAAATGTAGATAAAATTTAAATGTTATAACTCCTTTCAAAGCTTTAAAATTGACTCTATATTTAAGTAATTTGGTTTTAGTAGCATACTCTAAAACAGAAGGTCCAAACTTAAAAATGATGTACAACTCTTTGTTCTGGTCTATCATAATGGGAGAGTTCTATGCAGCAAGAGTGGCCTAGTTTTAAAGGCCTGTTACAACAAATGTCCTCAAGTTTTTAATCTGGATCAGAGAAGGCACAAATGGAGCAGGATACTTTGCTCTCAGCGAGGGAAACTCTACACATCCAAGTTTGCAGAACCTGAAAATGCTATCCACTGAACTAAAAACCTGTTTATGTTCTTCTGTTTCAAGTCCCTGACTGGCTGTCCATTTAAATTATCTACGGCTTCACATCAATCACTTACAGTAATTTAAAGAAACACTCATGTAGCCTCTCATATATGACACATTATACACATACACCTTAAAGCTAAGCCACAGTGCCAACCACAAATAAATTGAAAGGTGTTAGTGAGCAAAAAGTTTTGCTAACCATAACAGATTCATCTCAGCTACATTATAGGAATCTTCCAGACCCATGACATCTCAAAACAAACAATTCTCCTGTTTTTCCTCTACGTGAGGTCCACAGTTAACCACATACAATATAAGACGGGTAGGAGGTGGACGGAGACACTCTTCAAAGTACCCGAGAGTGATGGCAGAGTTAATGAGGCTTTTCCCAGCACCAATCAATCTGTACTAATCTTCCTGCCTAGAGTTCTCCCGGGAGGTGGCGGCCATGATTCCATCAGCATGAGTCCAACGACCACTCAGTCACATCAGCACATATTGCTGCCCATTCTCTCTCTCCAACTGCACTCTCTTTCCATTCACAGGGTACTAGTGATGGAGCTTGAACTGGAATCCTACTGGGTATTTCCACTGCAGGACTAGCAGTACTAGTGCATAACAACTCCGTTACTCTTTAGAGTAAAGTGTAGTATTTGTACATTGAATTTTCTTTGTGCGTAAAATGGATATGCTTTTCCTTATACATACAGTGTCCTACAGTGAGCAAAAAAGGCTGTGGTATTTGATATTAATTCTCATGTGCAACAAGAAGTTATGACTGACATCATCATGTTTCTAGCCACCTTTTTGTGCTATGGAAATGTAAATATCAATTGGCATGTACTTGGGAGATATTTAACCCATAAGAATTTCTGAGGGCGCCGATAATTCTGGCCAGGGTGTGTTAGAGAAAAACATTTATTTCATTAAGTGATTTCGTCCCCACTTCAAATTGTTTTATTTTATTGAGACTGTTTGAATTTTGTAGATTTTTTAAATGAAAGATCAAAAGATTAAACAATGCAGATTTATATTAAAACCTTCTTTGCTCATATTTACCTATATAAGTGGAGGACCCTATGTGTTCACTGCAGTTTAAGAGTTTTAAAAAACTGAAATATTTCTCATGACATTTAAAATAAGTTTTGTAGAGAAAATTATAAAATGTATCGTTCCAACATGTATATTCCTTGCAAAAAGTGGCAGATGGCATATCCTAGGCAAAGGTTTGCCATTTTATTGAACTAGAGCTAACAGATTTGGATTTCCATTTAATGTTTTTGTCACAAAAATTCCTAAAGTTACACTACCAGTCAAAAGCTTTGAAACACTGAATGTTTCTGTTAAACCTTAAAATCTTACGGTACATGCCTATATGTTTGAAATTACTTTTTTATACAAAAAGATACTGATCCCAACACATCAATTTCTTCCATCTTTTAAAACATCTTAAATATTAAATGTATGACATGGACCAAATACTGAAAACAAGCCGCCAATAAGAGACCTAAAAAGACGGGAAACCCTTTGATATTGCAAATTAGTCTAATGAAATATCTAGTTTCCAATTTGAAAATGCTAAACAATTTTTTTGTGGTACTCCATAGTCTTGATGCGTTTACTTATGTTATATTTACTTTTAAGTTGTCTTATATTCAAATGTTTCTAAATCTCTGTACAATTATTTTATTCCCAATCTTAAATACATTATTTTATTCTAAAGTGTGGGAAAAATCTAAAAAAAAGATTAATTGTTTAAAACCTTTGAATCGTAGTGTATGTATAGTCTCCTGAATATGAATCACATTAGCCTTAAAAACTCTACATACATAAAAATAAGCTTTGATGATTTGATGTGTTCCCCAACTATAAATTGATTTGTGCTGATAGAAAAAATGTAAATGTATATTATTATTTTTGAAATGTAAGTTGTAAACACTGATAACCTCTAACTAAGGAAAAGCCATTAAAGCACAAGTGCTAAGAAAAAAAAAACATGCTACGATAATTTTCCAAAGAACTGTCATCCGCAACTTTAGATAAATAATAATCGAAAAAGGCCTGGCACATGAAAAATACCAGCTGAGATTTACAACATCCAGTCTATTTTGATGCCCTGCTCTATGCCTTGTCACACACTCCTCCCTCTTCATGTGAGCAAGGGACGGGCTCTTCCTTTTTTCCTAGCAATTGTGCCAATGCCTCACAATTCAGCTTGAATGAAGAGGCGGGTGGGGCGTCACACTTCCTGAACCCGAAATAAAACAGATGGCAATGAAACCTTAGCTGTAACATATTCGCCAATGACCGCACGTGGATATGATTGACTGCACTCGATCCAGATAATGGAAATCTGCTTCATCTTTACACATTACATTAATAATAAGCAAATTAAGAAAACTCGCCTCCAAGCTGTACTCTTCCACAGTTCTCTTCAGGGGATCCACAATCTGCCAGCATATGAGGATGCACAAATCAATCAGCAACATCCCACCCACAATGATAAAGAGCTTCTGGTCCTTGATGATCTGGAAAAGAAAAGCGAGAGAAGAGGTGATTAGACAGTGAGAAAAAGAGCGAGACAGCAAGGACCCATCAATGGGCCGCTCGCTCGATTCAAAAGCGTGATCTTCTCCTGCATTCAAAACCTTTGTGGATGAAAGTGCCGCTCCTGTCTGATCTTTTTTCTTCTATTTAACAGCGTTTGACCTGAACAGTGTCCATATCAAAAGAAAGGTCACGGCGAGAAGGCCTGCATGTATTATAGAGGAATCAAATGAGAGAAATGCACAGATGCTTTCATAGCACCTAAGGTGTGATTCATTGTGTTTTGACATTCGGTTTGCGAAGAAGTGAAAAAAAGACTCAGTTTCTGTCTCTGCAACGTGAGGTGTTGAGCTGACACATTTCAAAGGGCCAAAAGGTCTCCGAAAACCCACAAGATGTTCGGGGTCTCTCTCTTTGACCACTGAGTGTCACGGATAATTCCTTCGGAATGAAAACCTTTCATCCTCAATCGAATCGAAGTTGATGGTTCTATTAAATGGCCGGATATTTGAAATAACACAGGATCACGACACCTCACAATGCATTAACACAATCACTGCAAGTAATGGCTGGCCACATGGCAGCTGCGCTTTGCTTTATTGGAAGAAATCTCCTTTAAGGGCATCAAAGGGTAGGAGATGATAGATCGAAAAGTAATCGTAACTCAAAAATCCAAACTGCCATATTTTTGGCGTTGTAAAAACAAAAGCAATGCTTCAATGATCCTCAGAAGACTCTGGGTTGAGTTTACGGTTTACAAATACTACTTCATTGTAAAAAATTTATCTTATTGTATTTAACCATTTTTAAAAATATAATGTTTCTGTGAATCAATTATATCATCATTATAAGCTTAGTATTGTGAAGCCTTGTAGCCTTGAAACAATAGTGTCAATGAGCTCCTCTGGCTGCTTTTTTGCTGTAGGAAAATATTTCAACTTTGCCTGAGCGAGTTTGCGTCTATTGCATCAACCTACTATGTAATAGCTTCAAAATTTGCTTTCAGATTTTAATGTAACGCAGCATTAGAGGTGTGGCTTCAGTAAAGCTATTTTCTAATAATCATCTGCTTTTGTATGATTCATATCAATATGAATTATCCATCTCATAAAACAGTTAAATAGTAGATCAAGGGGGATTGTTCAAGTGCTTTCTTATTTACTCATGTTGGGTTAAAGGGCAAAATATAGATTGCAGTTTAAATAATTATTTATAAAATTTGCAGATTTGAATATATTTTCAATACACATAAATTTCAGTAAAGTGCATTTTTAAAGAGCTGAATTAGGTTGTTTAATACTGTATTCCCAGTCAGATGGCAATGTTCGTAATGCACCATACATTCCCAGTGTTCACACTGGATGAAGAATGTCTAACTTAAAGATGTTTATGCCCATTAAACTAAACACAAAGAAAGAATCTTTAGTAAAATTACACAGTTCACCTTTAATGCTCCTCATCAGGAGCTTTTAAACCAATATCACTTGGTTTTAAGAGCTAAAAGCTCGGTTTAAGCTTTCTTTCAGTTTAAATTGCACACTGTTTGTAAAAGATTATTGCTTCGGGTCTACAACAGCACGTGGGTGCATTAGTGTCAGACTGTGTTTGTGCTTTCTCTAAGTTATGCGGAACATCATGTGCTTGTGTCTGACTGAATTTACCAATGCAAACATCTCTGATGGATTCTCTTTTTGAAATAGGTAACAATTCCATAATGCACATTCGAATGCATGTATTTATGTATATAACAACAGCAAATAAAAATAAACCAAATGCATTGAATTGTTCAATTGTTTTTGAGAATGCTCTATATTTGTGTATGTGTTATTGTGTATCTGCTTCCTCTCTTTCTCAGATTTGGCAGAGACATATTCGCTGTCCCTGCCTATGATTGACAAAGTACCTGCTCGCCCGAGGCAGGGTGAGACTGTAGCAAACCCCTCGGAATGCTGGACGCGCATCGAACGCTGGCTGATTTGCAACGCCAGTCCTAGGAGTCACATAGTGCTAGTCTGCTTCTCAGCTTGATGAAGAGATGGCACACCCACATACACACTCACAAAACACTGGCCTGACAGCAGCCATCACTTTAGACTGCCAAAACCCAGCGTTCCATCACTGTGTGGAGCGGGAGTCAGGTCAGCGGCAGCTTCCTGAACACCGAAGGGCCAGAGGGAATAAAAAACCCTGAGCCTGGGCATTACCTGTCTATGGATGTATTTATATACAGGTATGCAGGTCATATACAACTAGTATCTGTAGAACAGAAGAGTTTGCGAGTGAAGTGAGAAAAAAGTATACGCATTGGTTAAAAAATTACATTACGTATTCCTAGCAAACCGCTTTTTGAAACCTTATTCAAAAGGCCAAATATTGTTGCCATTTGAACTGGCTTTTTTGTATTAGTTTTTGTATTAACAAACCGCATTGCATTTGTTATTTATGACTAACTTTAATGACAAATTGTGCGCAAGAAGCTTTAAATAAATGCTAAATGAATAAAAGAAATATACAATTCTGACCCTGCCTGTGAATATCCAACTTAAATAACTTTTGGATTTTCTTTTTTAATACATACTGTAAAACCCTTGTACTCAATGTAAGGAAAATCTTTAATATTGGCTGTCTTTAATAACATTTTGTGTATACGTAAGTAAAAAATGAGTAAACCTGATACAAATATTGGGGAATATTACAAATTTATATTTGTTAAATGAATACTTTTTTTCACTATAATGTAAAAATATTTTAAGTTTATGTAAAGAAATGAACTGTAAGATTTTTAATCAATTATTCTAATATTTTCCAATTAAAAATATCTATTTTGTGTTTTAAAAATAACCTTTTTAGATAATATAAAGTCTATTTTGTGATATTTACAAAGCCACATAAAATAATTTTTACAGGGCAGGCAGGGTCAGAATTGTACTATTTAAATGGCATATTTTTAAGGTATGTACAGTAAACCTACAGTAGAGCTACAGTCAAGGTACGGTAGAGGAAGGAGTGTGTGAAAAAAAAGTGTGTTTGTGTTTGCGTTTTTATTAATCTGTCTTTAAGAGTATTACAAATGTGCTTGCTTTGTTTGCATAAACCAGCTTGGTGCATTTTTCCTCACACAGCTGTAATATTTTATTGTCCCTGAGATGAACAGAGAAAATAGACTTGTTATGTATAGCATGGAGAAAGGATACAGGAAGAGATCGGACATATATTGGTTAGTGCCGGCAGTCTTGCTCGATTCTGAATTTGTCAGGAAATGGTGCATGAAGCTGACAAGCTGACCCAAGTAAAGAAAAAAAATTCTACATTTGAGATTTTAAGCAGCAGAAAAATGTGAGACCTGATGGGCCACAGGTTTTTGGAGTTTTCACTGAAAGTATGTACAGTGCTGCAAATAGACCGTATATATATATATTTCCAAAAGGTTGTTGTGTTCAATGTGACCAGACTAAACAACTTTTTTTATTTTGAATCCTAATACAGATTTAAACATCTTAAAAATTAAAACATCTTTAAAATGCTTTGACCACACATAGAGCTGCTCACCTTTTTCTTCATCTTTACGTTCTTGAAGATAGCGTGCACTCTCCAGGTCTTTGCAAACATTGCACCAAAAGCTGTTGTGTAACCCACAATGAGTATCCACGTACGAACCTAAAAATATTACATGAAAAAGAAACACAGATATTAAATTGATGTGAAAGCTCTTTAAATTTTGACATGTACGTAAAGCTATAGAATAAAAAAGCAGTTAAACCGATAAAAAGTAATGATCACTGGTCCAAGATCAGAATGCAAATTGGAGGTTGAGGAACTCTTAGTTCTCTGTTCCTCTTCCTTCATCAGACTTGATAACATCTCCCAAAATCATTGCAGTCCCATTGAGTCTCATTATACAGTGCAAAGACGTTATATAGGTGTGGTTCAAACACGTTTTTAGCACACTGTATATATTGTACGTTTATTAATGTTTTAGAGTTCAAGGTAACTTCTGTCCAACACTCTCAATCTAAATCTAAGTCACGTGAGGATAAAAACACAACAAGAACACAATTAACAGTCTTGTCTTCTAGGCCAGAGAGACTAGACCTGTAACATGTCATTCTTAACACTTAAGTGAGGTATTTCTCCCAGGACTCAATCTAATGCATTAACCAAAGCCATGTAATTAAAAGGTGGATTATGGTCAAATGCAAACAAGAAGTGAAGACATGACAAGACACTTTCAATTGTGCACACTCAGTCAGTGGAGACTGTTGTTTAAGCAATAGAGGTAAGAAGCTTTCAGGATTATAAATTGGAATGTACTATAGGAAATGTTAGGAAACTAAAGAAATGTTATTTTTCTCTAAATTTTTATTTCATGTTGTTTTTATAAACCCTGAAAAAAACACCATTTAACATAACCACTGTTGATCAATGTACAATGTGAAAAAATAGGGCTGTTAAAAGATTCATCACATTCCAGAAAAATAGTTTGAGTTTGCATCACATACACATTACTCAACATAAATGTGGTTCTCGCCACCTTTGACTCTGTAGCGGCACGGCAGAATCTGTATTGACTCTTGTTACAGCTCAGTGTCAGATTTTCACTAGTCATGGAGGGAATGTTGTTTTTGGCCAGGCAACAGTCTAAAAAAACTTGAAGAAAAGATTTGGCAAAAGAACCATGTGTAAAATCAGTGTTTTTAGCATCATTTCCTGCTATATATGTTATTTGATTTATAATGACAAACGAAAGGAACTTGATCATTATCAAATTTCGGATGTATGGTAAATGCTTTTTATTAGTCAAGTGGTTAATATAAGCACAATAAAACATATTACAAACTATAAGACTCAGATATGGACATGGTTGTGTTTGTCTAATTAAACTTATTGATGAGCACATGGCTAATTCAAATGTATTGTTCTTGTTTTCTTCAAAAATAGACCCCAATACTTATTATAAAACAAATACTTTTTATAATAAGTAAAAAAACGTATATTTTGTTTTAAGCATTCATTTCGTTAATGAGAGTTCTATCTTTATGCTAAGGAAATTTGACATTTTAATTTTTATATAAGAATAATGACTCGACATTTTAAGTATTAAATTTTAACTATGTAAAATCCAATGTCAAAGTTAATGTAAGACTATATAGTTAACCCAGTTATCGTTTAATTTTATTTATCAGTAACAAAACATAGAAAAATAAGGACTTTTCTTACCATGTTGATAATATTTAAGAATTTTTTTAAATGTTTTGGGATGCTTACAATTTTGGGATGACACAATTTAATGCATTGAACATGTAAAGACTTCTCTTTCAAACAGACACATTTTCTTTAGTAAGTGGAAGGCCATTATCACCTTAAAGATTATATCCCCATTCCCATTCCGCCTGTGCTCGATGTGTCTGAAAATCCTCAAGATTAGTCTTTCTGTAGTCCTTTAACTCTGAAGAACCCTCGTTCTAACCGACTCACTCTATATATAATAAAAAAAACTACTTAACCATTTTCCCCCTATAGGATTTATCTCGCCTTGTGAAACTTATTAACCTCGATGTAGCTCTTGTTCACCTATTGTTGTCTCTGCTATTTACTGCTTCACTGTCGCCTCAATTCTTTGTAAGTCGCTTTGGATAAAAGCATCTGCAAAATGCCTAATTGTAAAATTAGATTTGTAATTTGTAAAAAAAATTATTACAGAAATATTGGGTTTATGGCCAAATATATATATATATATATATATATATATATATATATATGTGTGTGTATACATAAGTTGCTGTTATAAACGATTTTCACATTGTAAATTGTTTAATTATGTGGTACATTGCAAGCTTGGATCTTGAGCGTAACCAAATTTAAATATATATTACTAAAATATATGCAACATTAAAACTTCATCTCAGTATTTCACTGTATAGCTCCACTGTCCAAACCATCTGAATGTGGTCAATTTAATTTTTGCATGCATCTTTTAAGGCGATTGTGCCAGAGAGTCCCAATGGCCCAAAGAAGCTCATCTGTATTTGTCTTTATTTATCTTTATTGCTTTGACTTGCGCCTACCAAAGATCAGAGAATTTAAGGTTCATGCATGTACACACATTGCCTTTAATAGTAAACCTACCCTGAGTAGAATTAACTGAAGCGAAAATATTGAAAACTAGCCCCAGGCACCCCAACTGTACATCATGTTCCCCCTTGCATCAGAAATAATTTACTGTAATACTTACAGTGCAGAGGGTCTCAAATTCCTTGTCCGACACAAAGGATCCATCCAGACCGAACAGAAAGATGGAGGCGTATGACAATAGCCCTCCCAGAATGATTAGATTGTTCATATAAGGACTTGACATTTTGATCAGCCTGCAGATAAAGCACACAGCTGATGCGTGAAATATTCACATTCAATTCATAATTAACAACTGCTTTAAATTTGCATCCATGCCCATGATGTATCATATTAGTGATACTATCTGAAGCTTAAGTGAATGGTATTGAATAGTGACCCATTTTCGTTAAACAGCATCTCTTACTTTTTGTTCTCATAGGATGTTGTGTTCTTGTGAACCTTTTCACAGATATTAAAAAGAATCAATTGAGATTCAAGTTAATTAAGATCAATTGCTAACCTGTGGTTGCGGTTCTTGATGTTAAAGAAGAGGAAGGTTCCTGCCATTAGCATGCCCAGTATGGTGATGGTGGACAGGATGCTGTAGAGGGGGACGTTTATTTGCCGGCGCTGCAGACGTACAAATGTCCGATCCTTTGGCGGTTCAACACCTTAAAGAGAATTACAACAATTCCCTGTAAGTTCTAAATACGCCTTTAATAATTCCTAAAAAGCACTCCCAGTTAATTCGACAGACTTTAGTTTTAAAATGCCATGTCAGTTCGGACTGAATCTATGGGGTTGTGTTGTCACTAACGTGACAGATTAGGTTAATTTCAGCTAAAGGTTATATAATCATATTTGTGGACGTGTTTGGAGACTGTGTAGGTGGTAGTGATGTAAGATGCGATTAGATCTTACATCATAATCAGAAGTTGGAGAAGAGAACAGTCGACCACTTAAATCAAATGACTCACCAAACTGAGTCAAGGGCTGTTTGTGTGATAAACCAACTCAAGGAACTAAGTAGCTGCTACAGACTTGGAAGCTTAAGTGATTTAACTTTTAGTCTAGATTTTAATGAACTGAGATTTTAAATATACCCTGATAATACTGTGACTGGGTATTCTAAGGAGTTAAAGGCAATCTGAGAACTTTTCATAATGTCTTGACAAAAAGGAGCATAAAATTGACATACACTCTTAAAAATACAGGTGCTTCATAATGCCTTGGAAGAACCTGTTTTGTCTAAATGGTCCCATAAAGAACCTTTAAAATCTGAAAAACCTTTTGGTCTCAAAAAAGGTTGTTTGAGGCCAAAAATCTTCTTCAGATTGTACAAAGGTAGTAAAGATATAGTTCTTTAAATAACCTTTGACTAAATGGTTCTTTGTGTAGAAGCCTTTAAACATCTTTATTTTGGTGTTGAGTGTACTCTATCTAAATTCCCAACTAAAGAAATCAATTGTCTACCACCAAGTTTATCATTTACGATACTTTTTAAATTTTCAATATTTAACTTCTACATAACAGCAAATACCAAACTATTCCCTCTGATTATTTTTGTCTCTTAAGTTCAATAGGAGAAAGAGACTTTCCTGTACAACGAAAATAATTTAACAAACAATTTTACTTTCTCAGACAGGAGGCAAGGGATATTTGAAGCATTACATACCCTGGATTGAAAATTACAAACAAAGCATGTCAATGTGTGCAAACCGAGAAAAAAATCTCTTCAATAATTCAGCTGACCACACTTGGAACACTAAGAACAAAACATTGGCAGCCATACGAACCTCTTGGCTCTTTCTCAGTCTTACACTGACCCACAAACACACACAAACAAGGTTTTTCCTACCTTGGAACCTGATGGTGTGGTTAATAAGGTCCAGTACATCGGCGATGGCGTTATATTCGCCCACCTTCACCTCCTGGCCCTCTGTTAAATATAACAAGAACAACAAAAACTGTTTTAAGACCGCTGTGCTCCAAGCCGGAATCCCCAAAAGATAGAAAATAATTTAGCTTCAGTCTGGCAACTACTTAACCAGTCCAATATATAGTATTGGGTATAACTATGTTTCTTAAAGTATAATACTAACCTCTCTCATGTATGTTATGTGAGCTTTAAAGTATGAAAATCACAACCTGTGCATTTGCAATTAATTAAAATGCTTAATGTGTGCAAAAAATATTTGCCAACAGGCACTCGGAAACCAAACTTCAGCGGCAGAAGTAACAGAGGATAAAATAATGGAAGCTACCTCGTATTCGTTCTGGTGGTTCATATTAAGGTTATGTGTCCATAGATGCACTAAAATAAAGCTTAGCGTCAATAAATCCCAAGCAGAACAAGATTTACTCTCAGAGGCCTCATTTAAAGCAAGCCAATTGCAAAAGCTATCTCCAAACTCGATATTTCTCCCCTGTGTACGCTTCAAGACTGCCTATGTATTGACTGTCACACAGGACCAAATGCATCCTTTTAAGGATGAAAACTCACTTAAAAGACAGTGAACATGGAAAAAGGGATATTTATCATTTAGCTCCTGGAAGTGTTTTCCAGGGTGATAACACAAAAATCTCTTCTGTTTCTCGGAACGGAAATGCAGTTCCGCGCCAAGCAATCAGTTTGATGTAAAGCAAAAGGATAGGGGAAACACTTTTTGTTGTAAATACAAACAACAACAAAAATAAAATAAATATTAAAAGAAAGCCAATGCAAGAACTATATTTGAACAGGACTAGGTGTGGACTTGGTGTAGTTTGTTTTAAATGCACACTATAAAAAGTACACTCACATGAAGGTGACATGTTTAGAAACTATGACAGACAAAACATATGTATCATTTTAAGAGTTCAAATTCACTTAACTCTGGTTCATCTATTTAACAGATGGAAAGATCATGACGTCACTCTCTTAATATGGTCTGAACCTCTCTAAATGTTAAATCACCTTTGTTTCATTCATCATAAACACCAACACCAAACTGTTCTTAAATCTGTCCCACTTGTTGGTTACGGTTGCACTGCCTCAGCTATCTCGGTCATAGCAAAACCATAAAGTGATCTACCTAACAATACTTATTTTATTTAAGGCAAAATCACAATTTTACATATATTAGATCTACAGTTTAACCTGACATCAACTGTAACACAGCTTCGGTTTTCATAAGCTTAAAGGTGCAAGATGCAATAGAAAGAAGGATGTTTTGACAGTAATGGAATATTATCGCATAATTATACAAACCCTACATAATAAACCGTTTTCTAAGAATGAGCCCTTTTTTCTACAAAAAGCGTGGGTCTTCTTCCACTGTGAAATATACCGTCATGTTTCTACAATAGCTCTAAATGGAATAATTACTCTCAAACATGTGTTTTGTAAATATGTTATCTGAAAGAATTTGGGAGAGAATAAGCATTTTTAGAGTGAAATATAAAGTAAATTGTGAGAGAATAAGTAAGTGTATTATTAATTTAAAGGCTATAATATTACAAGTTTATGCCTCTGTAGGAAGCCCTTTGAAGGGATGGCTTACCTAAAATTTTAAATTCTATTAGAGTCATTAATAACTAATTTTCTATTTGTTCCAAATCTTAGTTACTAGAATTCTTCAAAATATATTTTTTGTGTTTATCTGAACACAGAAATATTTACTGATTTAAACAACTCAAAGATAAATAATGACAGACTTTTTATTATTTGGTAAGTTTTCGTTTTAAAAAAAAGTGTTATTAATTTTTAAATGTTTGAGATTTCTGACTTACTATTTAAAAATCTATATGATAAATCGACCTAATTGTTTATCTTAAAAAAAAAACAAGAGACAGTAAAGCAAAAAGAATCTTAAGAAATTGATTTCCTTAAGCTAGAAAGTCCTTCTCTTCGTCTTGACAAATGCTTTTTCATTTTTCATTATTTATCCCGTCTGCTGCTTTCCTTCATAAAACCAGACAGTTCAATCACCCCTCAGCCAAACATCTCTCAGTTCCTACCCACAAATACAGTTCAAACAGTAACACAATAAGTTGGGGGGACACCTCTGCATCAAAACAGATAAGACCGAAGAAGGTGGGTACCGCTGGCCTTTATCTGCCGTAGGGTTCCAAAAGGGAATCCCCCACTCTGCTATTAAAACCCACAAACCAGAGTTAATCTCCCCATCCCTCAGGAAACACACACACACAGAGATGAGATTAATCACATCAGAGGGCCGAGCAAGGGTATCCTCTGACCCCATTAAACCACTGGATGACAACAAAGCTGCCGCTGTATGCCCTGCCTCCATATGTGATGGATGTTACAAACACTAGCCCAAAGTCCTGCAGAGATATTCATCTCACACGAGAAGGACGCAGTCATGGATTGAGATCAATTCATTTTTGGACTGATTTGGTTGAAGAACAGAACGATAAAAAGCATCTAATGAACTTACCTTGAAACTGGGTGAACTTTATGGTCCCCATACGTTCTCCGTTCCTGAACATCACCTGACCCTGCAAGACACAAAACAGCGCTTAAAACAACTGCGTATGAAACATGTAAACCACACAGTGTGCTGAAGTGTACTGCAGTTTAGATGAGTAATATCAAGCCACACACCACAAGTTTGGGCAATATGTCTTACGGGATCGATTTTCAATCTCATTGCCATATCTCTTACTCTGGCATGGCAAGAAATTACAGTGTACATCTTGAAGTCTGGCACGGTGCTTGTTTTTCCAACCATTAATGAGATTGAAGATCTGTGAATTTATCTTTTTTTGAGACAAACAATTAAAAGCAGCCAAATTAATTTGCTTATTAAAAAGACATGAAGATCGGAGAGAGCGTTAGATCGGGCCAACTGAAGAGTTCTGGGGTGCAGTTTTTATGCTTTGTAAAGAAATTTGGAGTGATGCTTGGGTGTAATGGGTGGTTCCTAGAGTGTTGCCATGCAGTTTACTTTTACAGACTTTCTTAAAGACCCCTGTGGTAAAATTAAGTTTTTAATGTTGTTTATATGTTAATGTGTTGCTTTGATATGCTTTAAGACAAATCATGTGCAAATCAATTCTTTTAAACTATTATTAAGTATTTTCCCCATGAAACTGATGCTTACCAAGAACAGTTTAAAAAAACTGGTAACCTTTAACCAAACACATCAACTTACTTGACCCTGTGGATTAAACCCTAGTAAAAAGACTCATAATGATGTTCCTATTTATGAGTACACTTGAAAAATAAAGTACACATTTACATATACTATCTTGGAGCTAAGTTAGTCAACTTTCTAGTTTATAGAAGTATAGCATTAGAATAGTTTTATCAAAGTTTATAAGCTTTTCCAAGATTAAAATAGTATACTAATAGCACACTTTGATGAACATCTTTTTCTTAAGGGTAAAGGTGCATAGATTTGGGCTGACCTGTTGTCAGCTCTCAGGTTCATTTTCAGTTTTAGGAGCATCTGGAACAGCGGTTTGATTGAGAAGATTTGGGGCTTTTTTCGCATATTCTTGTACCTGCTTACACTTAAAGATGTGGTGTAGAGTAGAACTCAAGCCATTTCAAAGCAGGAACATAATTTCCACAGGATAAAACATTTAAATATGATGGTCAAAGTTTAGTTTTAAGGCATAAAATTATCAATCACAGGGGGACTTTATATTGTTTTTAAATTATGACAAGCTTTAATGAATGACTTTACCCAGTCACAAAATATAATCATTATTAGAACGATGCAGTTTCCCATTAATCATTATTCAAATATGACTCATCAGACTTTGCTGACTAATCATAGATTGCTGATCAAAGCACAGACAGGTATACTGTGTCTTTCCATAAGTGCCTCATAAAAGCTCATCATTAAATCCAAATAATATCTAGTTTGCTCATTATTTCTCAAAAAGGAAACATGGAAATGCAGTTTGCTGTCTTCCTGCCCCCCGATCTGCCTAATGAGCCATTTAAAAAGATCTGGGATCACTGGCCCCCATAAATTCACAGGTGAGAGACGCACTTCATTACCATCGCAATAATTAGAAGCCCATTAAAACTATGGGAGGCAACCTAGCACTGATCGCACTTCTAAAAACAGTTGGCTTTAAAGTGTAAAACACCCAAAGCCACACAAATCATTGTTAAGTTATTCTGGTGTTGGCACACTAGGTAAATGCATTCGCTCACAAAATAATATAGGTCTACATTTCAAAGTTATTTGTGGAATTCGTATCTAATGAGAACTGCAGAACCCTGTTTAAAACAAACCTAAAACACTGACCTAGTTATGTTATATAGACTTGCATTCCAAGAGCATTTGTTTGTATCATTGATTTCTCTGTTAAGTATGATTCCAAACTACTATAGATCCTTTAAGAAACAATTTGATGGATTATGATGAACACAACAAAGTGTTTATTTCCCATTGGAAGTGAAGGGCAACTTGTATGGGGCAGCAGTGTATTTTTATGTGGTTTTTTCGCAATTCATCCGTTACATTGAGCCTGTTTTGAGTTTCATAATATTCAAATAATCTCACACCCCCAAAAAGTAGCTGTTCTGTTTCACTGCAGGGGTTGGATTGTGTCAAACATGTTGATAACACCTTTATGAGTGTGTGCAGATGTGTGGACAGGTGTGCAGGGGGCCTGATGGAGGTCATACAGGTGTGAATGGCACCCTCAGGCCTGCAAAAGGGGCTCAGGGTGGAGGTGAGAAAGATGATAAAGGTAAATGATGATGGTGTTGTCAGACCGACCATACAGGCGCTAATAATAAAACCCAAGACTCCAGCTACTCTCAACATTTAATATCCCAAACTTAAAGTATATAAGGAGGTACCAGTGTTACCTGAACACTAGCTGTATGAAAATGTATGAGACGACCTAAAATTCAATATCTTGATACAGGAACATCCCGTACCGTCCTGGATATAAAACATGCCCCTTATCAAGATGTAGTTTTTAGGAAAATTCTTTTTGAAGACCAAATTCATCTACAAAAGCATCTACCTGAAAAAAATGGTAAAATGGCCCAACCATCACTAAAAAGAACAGCATACCAGAAAACAAATATTTAGTTTATTAATCTCTATGTGAAGAGCATGTGGCGTACCAAAATTTCTATTAACAATCTTATTGCTTTGTTTACTCCTAACGCAAAATAAGTGATTTGCCCAAGCAAATTACATACAGCCATACAAGTCAATGCAAAGATGCGAATATAGATAAACTTGTTAAGTCAGCAGAAGAAGGTGGCCATGTCAATCATTTTTCATCTTTATGGCCTTTACTGGCCAGACACGTAGGGGAGTACTTTGACTTATGTGATGGAGTGTTTTCTTGCATAAAAAGTCTTCTTGAAAGATGCAGACTTTTCCCCATATCACTGCCTGAAGAAAGAGTCTTCTAAAAGTTGTCAGGAGGTTTGTGAGTTGATTTTGAGACAATTTTCTACCCGAAAATTGCAACTTCCTCCTCTTTAATAAAATCTGCCCAAACCAGTACCCCATCTCCACTTTGCTGGTATCTGAGTCAAAGTGGAGCTCTGTGTCCGTTACTGATCCAACCACAGGTCTTCCAAATGTTACTCAAACCTTTAAAAAGTCTGTCCTCAGATACTTCTTGGCCAATACTTTGCGTTTTAACTTATGGATCTTGGAGGCGGTCGTTATTCAGCCTTTCTTATTTGGCCATGTCTCTGAGAACTGAAAAACTCATACTTATTGACCAGCCCAGGTAGGTTGCAGTTGGAAGAAATGGTTTCTGGTAGCTTCATGTTTGATTCTTTTCTAATCTTTGGGTCGGTTAAAGTGTGTCTTTACTTCTCAACACGTTTATTAAAACCCGGTTGACTATTCGTTTGATGGTTCTGTGATCACGTCTCCATATCTTAGATATTTTATGAGTGCTGCATACATGAATGACACGAATGGGCCTAAAAATAAATTTTACAGAGGAAAACAAACTGCCTTACAACACTTCCCTTATAATTCTACACAGTGCATGTAACAATCAGATTCTCAATATTTTACTTTATTCTGCGACCATTTCACTAGCATTTAGCTACTGCAAGCACATACCAACACTGCTGAATACAGAGCTAACATTCTCCTGTCCAAATCAGCCCAGAGCACTTCTTACTCAAAGTGATCCACAGAGGCGACTCTAAGCTAATGTTTTACTTCCTGGGGCATGCTGGCACTCGATCGATACTTCCACTCACAGAACTCGAAATCTGACGGAGAAGAGAGAACAGCTCGTTCTGCTGGACACACAAACCCGGGCAGGAGACAAACCTGGACCTCAGGGGAGCACTAAATCTGCTGAAGTTTGATCGCAAATCACAGACGTGTCTGGATTTCTGCGACTGTGCTCTGCAAGATTGTGTGCAATTATTCCACTAACAGAATGAAAATTTCATTCCCAATGCTGCGAATAGCAGAACCAAAATGAACCTTTTTTGATCGGTCGAACCCTGTGACAGACACACTAAACATCAGCTGTCAATCATGGTTGTTGTCTGACAGCTGTAAACAACAACCACAGCCGAGATGTTAGTCACGACTGTAAAACACATTAGCCTTTACACCTTGTTGTAGTCGAGATATGCATCTGAATGTCTCAATGCCGTCAGCTCTACACCACAGACGCACTGTAATGAATCAGACTGTCGAGTGTGTTTGTGCCGATGTATTTGGTAATTACTGTACCTACAACAACAACGCTTTTAGCATGGTCTTGGTTGCCTTTATGCTCTGATCTCTAGTATTGAAGCAGTATTTTGCTCTTTTCTTGTGTTGTTGGGTTTTTCTTCCTCTCCATTAGGCCTCCTCCCTGAGATCTTAAAGTACATGCATTGTTAGCTGGCAGTCATAAAGCCCACTCAACATCACACATGAGAGGTAACTTCTATATAAAAACTGAATAAGGAGAGCTTGAGGACACACAGATACCCACAGCAACCATTAACCTCTATTTTTTTACTAAACCAACAACCTTCTCTTCAATGTGAGATCTCGTTACATAGAGAAAGGTAGATTTCAAACAAATAATTTTTTCACGTTTTAACATAATCTCTTTTGGCAGCCCGAGGAGTTGTGTTCTCATAAACAAACGTACGCGACCAGATATGCATACATTCAGTGATGTCTGCAGACAGGATACTCCCTGCATACTAAATAAACCATTGTGTGTAAGCACCACCAGTTGGTTTCTCTGCCGCACTTAAATCTCGCACCGGCAGCACATCTGGCAATCGCAAAATGGCCTTAACAATGCATTCGCTTTGGGAAATGTTACTTGACAGCTTAATGTAAAGTGACATGCATACAGTAGATCCTGCTTGATACGCTGGGTTGTAGCCTTCGGTAGTACAGCTTGAAGGAGCACCAGGAGGCCCTTCAGACCTTAAACCGGCCCTGAAGAGATCACAAAATCCATTTCCTTGAAGCACATATGCTTCAAATGCATCTACTAAAGTAGTTTTCCACATGTGTCCTAGAACATAAGTGCTGTTTTTCACCAACATGTAAACATTTGTGCAAGAATGTTCTTGAGGGACAGGTTGCAATCTCAATGCTTGACTTACAACTTTGGCCCTTTTAAGTTTTAGAACTCCAATAAATTAGTTTTCCATCCATTGCTCATCATATTGTCATATAGGTTAAATGGCATGGGGTGAGTAAATAATGATTGGTATTAAAACTCACTTAATAGGTTTCTTTGTCTTTGTCTTTCTCATTTGTGTTAAGCATAAGTTAAAATCATATTGTTAGATCACAGGGGGGACGAGTGAATAATGATAGAACTTTCCTTTTTTGAGTAACTATAACATTAATTACACATATGTAATATCTGGTTGGATGTACAATGTGTCCTAAAGTGACGGTTTACCAAAAACCAAAATGCTGTCATTATTTACTCACCATTTTGTCATTTCAAATCTGTATGACTTCCTTTCTTCTATAGAAAACAAATGAAGATATTTTAGGTAGTACGTTCCTATTCACTTCTATTGTGTGGACACAAATCCAATAACATGTTAATTATTGCCACTGACGTTTTGTTATCAAAATTCTTCAAAATATCTTCTTTTGTGTTCTGGGAAAAGTCATAAAGGTTTGAAATGACATGACAAGAGTAAATGATGACAGATTTATAATGTTTTGGGTGAACTTTATCTTTAACTTAAAACATGTTTTATAGCAAGTATAATTGATACCGTGGGTATAAAAACTCTCTAAATAGCATTTTTTCTTTGTCTTAAAGCACACAATTGTTTATTTTAAAGGCTTTAACTAAAGAAATCATGGAAATACTTAGTTGTGTAACACCTGATGGGCAATATATTTGTAAATGAAATCCAACGGGATGCTTAACAAATGTATTCTTTAATGTCTGGTTATTTATTGTTTTTACTGTAATTGTAGTCATCCTTGGTGTAAAAGAGGTCTTTACAGATTAAACAATGTCAATTTCTAAGAAAAAACAGAAAAATACAAACTTACCGTCACCCCAAAGAAATTGGTCTCATTCATCACATCCAGAACCATCTTGCCCACCTCACGGTCATCCACTGTAAAGTTGTGGTACATATCGTGTCTCTCCTTGTGTCTGAGGAGCTCCATGACACGCGTGAGGGTCTTTGCTATCACCCAGATGCCATCGTATGCGAAGCCGTGGAATTTGCTGGCTTCTACCCCTTTCTGCTCTCTCTCTCGATTATATTCTCTTGCATATTCTTGCGGTGTCTAAAGACGAAGACAAATGTGTGTAAATTGATCTGCAGCATATTGATAGATTCATGAAATCAACCAAAATATTGATGCTAGTATTAAGGAAGGCATGTTTCCTTTTTTTGATGTTTTATTTTTGACATTGCATCAGAGACGCTCACCCTTCCTGATATTCCTTTAATCTGTTTGGCACTGAGGGGCTCGAAATCCACGCTGATATAGCCTTCCATGGCTGTCAGCAGCTTCTTAGTCGTGCAGTTAGTGGAGTTTGCCTGCTCCCACCAATTCCCCTGATACCATCCCGGGATTATCCACTGGTACTTACTGCCGTACATGTTGAGGTTATAGGCCTAAAGTACACAAAGGCACACATTTTTTTCTGATTTATTAATTGGGTCGACAATTATCCAAATCCACTTTTCAGTATTTCGTAGAATTCAAACCCATGACTCCTCTTCCATTTATTTGTACGATCAATCCCAAAGGCTATTTTCAGATGGCCTTTTGCTACACGTTGTTCATAGAGCTATAAAAACCAGACTTACGCAGCAAAAGACTTTAGCGGCCAGATTCTCATCAAATTGACCGATGATGATCCGAACATCATTGTCCTGCAGGATAAAACAGAGAACTGGATTAAACAGGTAGTTAATGTAAGACTTTAATAATATATATGAAACTCTAATGACACTTAAGCTAGATTTTAAAATGTAGGAATGTATGCATTATGAATTAAATATTGAAGCAAATGGCATTTTAATAAAGGCTAATATAAACAGACTTCTAAAACCAAACATTGTGTATAATAAAACAAAATAGATGGAGTGGGCATATGTAAGACATAACATAGAAAGGTCAATATACACTGAGGGCAAAACATATGTTATACGTCCATACGTCAATAAGTATTTATTTCAAGTTTAATCAATGTAAATTGCATTTAATATCATGCGTTTTAAATCATATATTGTATGATTGATAAACTGACTTTAGCTGGGTTTTGACAGACAGGGTCACAATTGAAAAATATCTTATAAGCATCCCCACTCCTAAACCAGCGTGCAAAACCTGAGTAAGTAGCAAATAACTTAAATGACCAGCGATGTCATTTAGTGATGTGAATAATGTTAAAAAGAAGGAAAAACATTCTGCAAAGTGCACACTCTCACATATTTTGATATCAGGACAGATAATACACATCCATTTCTTGCTAATACCTACTTTTTTTCTCTTTATTTCCCTATCATTTACAGTCTGTTCCCCTACTGTTTCTATCAATAAAATCCCAAAAAAGGAAGTAAGCAAGCTTTTCATGAGAGCAGCCTGACTTCCCATGGGGGACCACAGTACAAGAAATGCGTAAGCAATTTCCAAAAGCGCAGCTTGGGTGTGTTGCTTTGCAGGGTAGATTGCATTATGTCCCAGTGACTCCATCAATTACAGAGTGACATTAGTGTCAGTGGCGTGAATAGTTTCATAGCCACGATGTTTCCTCTGTGTCCGGCATGCGGCCTGCACGATTGAGTTTCTAAATAATTCAGCTCAATTCACAGCACCGTGTTTCTACCCTGACCATTTCTGCATCGCTGAAGATTAATCTATCACCGGAGCAAAGTCTTGATGTATTACGCACGGCACGGGGCCTTCAGCCACTCCGCAGCGCTGTGGCAGACAGAAAGAGAGGAAAGTTGATGGGGAAAGGTGTGAGATCTATTTCAAAAGGACTCTTCACAGATCTCTTTTCTGGAGACCTGTAAAGAGTTTATGAATTCATATTATAGTCAAACAAAAAAGTACTGTAATCATCTACTCACTTTCTTAACAGTTAAACCTGAAGGACTTTTTAATGCAAAGGATAGAAGGTATTTTGAAGAATATAACTTGCATTTATTGCGTGTCTATAGAATATAATAGATGTGCATAAGAAAGTCATAAATGACTTAAAGACATTAATCCAAAAAGTGTCCTTTTAAATAAAAATTAAATAATATGTGAAGCTCAATTGTATTTAAAGAGATGCAAACCAAAACTGCGTATTTGGCCTCACAGTCAAAAATGGACATTTAAGGAACAGAAGAAAGGAAGAATTGAGATATACTGAGTTAAAACTTCACAGTTAAATTTTGTGGACGTCTAAGATTTATATTACATTTTGTAAAATGGATACATTTGTGGCTCGACAAGAGCGAGAATAAATGATGAGAGGGATTTCATTTTTCAATAATTTACCACTTTAAGACCGCATGAAAAGTAATAAATCGATTGAAAACAATACCTTTGATTCTCCCACACATTTCTCAGGTAGAAGGGGTGCAACTTTGCTTAAGGTATGCCCATACATCCATAAACTGTCATATCTGCAAGGCACCCTCTCAACTTACTTTCTGGCTCCTCGAGTAGAAAGCAAAAACATTTAAAATGCACAACTAATGAGCTGCTCAAGATGAGAACTATCATGTTTAAGTGCGAGAGAGAGAAAAAAAATAATGACTCCAGTGGGTGGGCCATAGATTTGTCATCTGCTCACAAACCGCTTGCATCTACATGTAAGATCAGAGCATCAATGGGTTTTTAAGATTGCTCGAAACCAACCCCAGACCTGAAATAAGGGAATTCTGCAACAATGACTGTAAACAGCATTGGTGATGGGGCAGCATTCAGAACGGGTTGAAAAGGAAATGCAGAATTAAACAGCGTGTGGCTTGTGGCAAACAGTTGCTCAGAGTCATCAGCGGCTTCTGGTTTGCCTCAATACCACCCCTGTGCTGCTTTATTGCCAGATCGCATGCTGGGACACCGGAGCGATTGTGTGAAATGCTTCCATGTCTCTTTCTGGAACAACTTTGGATGTCTTAACAAACGTGCCTCTGAAAGCCTGCCAACGCTTCGTGCAGCCTGGACACATAACCTGAGCCTTTCTCGTTGCTAAGGCCATAAGTTTCTTCAAATCAAACCTGGATGTAAGCCAAGACGCCCCAGGACATCAGTCAACACTGCAACTGTCACAAGAAACTTATACTTACGCTATGAATGGGCCACCTGGAGGGGATATTATTCTAATCGTGGTATTTTGTTAACCGGATCTTCTTTAGGGAAATGTTTGTATTCTCTTAGAAGACTTTAAAGGCATTACAAATCTTCTTAATAATGGATTTTGTTCCCTGAGAGTTTTTAATTGCCTTTTCAGATTTTGTATAATTAACTTAAATTACATTGCTGTCCCCATCAAGCTTTTAGCGATCCCAATATGTTGAGCTTTATTTTTTATCCTGAGCTCCTAAAGGGATTTTTCACACATTTCTTTATTTATGCAGACACGTATCATGTCAAACGTGCTAATTGAATTGGTTTTCTTTCTTATGGGAAACACAAGAAAGATATTTTGAAGAATGTTAGTAACCAAACAACACTGCCTGCCTATTGACTTTTAAAATATTCTGTTATTAATTAACAGAAGAAAGAATCGTGTGAGGTTTTAAAGCACATGACATTATCACAGAAGTTGTATCTGTTTGAAGCAAAACTCAACCTTGTTAATAGAATTTATAACCATGATATCCATCTTGCCAAAAATCTGTGTATTATTAATTTTAATGTCGAAAGAAATACAGTGTTGTGAATAGAATGTGATTTTATAGACCGGAGATGTGTCAAGTGGTGAAAAATCTGACCCTGCCGAATTTGAAGAAACTGTTCTTCAGCAGTTCTCTGCCATTTGGGGAATTGCGGTAATGGAGGTACTAAGTCAGGCTAGTAATAGAAGTCAAAATGGTTTCATGGTGTGTGTGTAAAAATGCTGTGGAAAAAATGAGTCAGCAAAAAAGGTAAGGGAATAAACCTTTAGCTGGAGATTGCAAGGTAAGAGAAGGTGCAAACAATGGAACAATGGCTATTCAGATGCTTTCCCCCTCCACTGATTACAATTATAATCAAAAACAAATTGTAGAAAGTTATAAAGTTATAGTTCACCCTAAAATTTAAATTGTGTCATCATTTCTGCACCCTATTGACCTGCATTATTTTCGTTCTTCTGAACACTAAAGAAGATATTGTGATGAATGTTGTTGAAAGAAACATGTTTTACATTGCATTGGTTTTGTGTCTAAGCAATATAAGTGAATGGGGACCAACGGTTTCCAACATTCTTCAAAGTATCTTCTTTTGTGTTCTGCTGAACACATAGGTTTGAAATGACATGAAGGTGAATAAATTCAGTTGTGGTGAACTACCTACCCCTTTAAGAAAAAAGTTCAAATGAATAATTAGTTTATTAAAAGTTCCCAAGTGCCATTATGACAAATTCTTAAGAGGTTCTCAAATATTTAATGACAGACTTTGACATTGTGTGATTAAATACTAGCCTACTCATGAACAAATTGAATATTTCAACATCGGTGGATCTCACATCTATTAGCATTTTAAAGGAGCAAGCAACTCATGCGCGAGATTTGTTAATTTAATGACATTAAGCGTCATAGAAGAATTTATTGGCTGGTAACCATCTGGCTCTCTTTCCCTGCTGATAACCCATGGTATCTCCATCTGGAACATACACATCAGGTGAGCCTTCAGACACACTGTGTACTATAGTGGGAATTGTTACAGGTTTTGAGGGCCAGTGCAAAAATAATTGCATGGGTAAAACACACGACCCTGCCTTTAAAAACAAGGCCAAAGTCTAAAAATCTAAATTTGGGAAAACGAGCATTAAAGTTTGATTTTACCCATTAAGCTTCCTGTGATTTAAATTTTTGACCTGGTCTTACTCAACGTTATGTTTTCGTTATATATTTACAGAATGTTTTTTCTTGTGTAGAATGGTTATATCTGAAAAATATTTTTTAGAGGCAGGTTCACCCGTTAAACCAAAATAAATGAATTAAAATTAATATTTTATATAAATATAAAAAATATAGCATTAAAATAAATAATAACCCATAAAACTGTTTTTGATATATTTGTTTTTGCAAAATGCATATTGCTTTCAGCCAGCAAGTAAAAAACATAATATTTTATACATAATAATAATAATATCATTATAAAGAAAATCATCTATGTTTATTTCTACTCATCTGAGTGGGACATTGTGAGTTGTGTGCTAGTGATGTTTCTTAAGCAGCGACTGAGAGCTCTCTTACCTTCAACTTCTTCACATTCACACAGGGATCATTAGAGAAACTCTCTGTGTCTGCAATCTGGATGTCTGCCTTCTCCAGCTCATTGGTCAAATCATTCCGCACCTGTCAGAGACACACACAGCACCAGTGAGCGAGTGAGAGAGGGAGGCAATCGGAAATGAAAGGAAACACAGTGAGAACAGGGTTTGCGGATGGTGAACCACCCAGAAAAGTACCCAATCAAAAGCAACATTCCCTTCCTCTGAAATACGTCTCAATTCACTCTAATCTCCCGCCGATCTCACATTTCCCCTGAATCCCAATCAGCTCGGATACGGCAAGCGTGTTTGTTCTCCGATGGTATCCCATTCCCCCACAGGGGTTTGGGTAAAACACGACTCCACCGCCGTGTGCCTCGACGCTCTGTTCCCTGCAGACTTCATCCACCCTTGTCAATGGATGCTTTGTGAAAAATGGCCCAGTCCTTTGCAAATAAAGTCTCAATACCTCCTGTCCTACATAAAGATTTATGGTGTGAAAATAAAAGCCAAATATTGTTGAGCGATGATGCATTGTGTAACACAATAGATGCAAAGAAAGATCTTTTCGAACCTCAATTCTACTGCTCGTACAACATCAATAACACATCTATGGTTTATATGCATTCCTCTTTAACTTTTTTAAGCCAATGACTTCTGCCCTTAACATAGGAAGTGTTCATTTGATGCACACTTGAGCAATATATGCATTATGCATTAGCTTTTTTACAATGTATTTGAAGAATTCATTTGCATTTAAGTACTAAATAATAATAATTGGCTACATTACATTGGCTTTTTACTTTAGGATTAAAATTTTTTTTGTTGGAATAAATTAATTGGATCATGTTCATTAGTGCAAAATAAATAAATTAAGTCATTTGAACATATATATTTTTTAAATAAATATTTGTTAAATACTTTTTTTATTATATAACATAAAAATCATAAATTATTTTATTTTTTTCCACCCAAAAATGTATAAATGTGATTTTCGCCCAGCCACATGAATTATTTTAGCATATTATACTGTATAGAAAACTTAAAAGATAAGTTTGTTTTTATTCTTAAATTGTACACTTTATTTTATTTTAACAAAGTATCTGTTATTGAAAATGAACTCTTGATTTACTATCCTATGTATGCAGATGTTGTTGTTGTTGACCACGTGAAAAACAAAGGATTACAGAATTGTTTTCTTGTCATTTTATCAAGCAGCTTCCTAAAGTCTTACACTGGGATTCTTCTTAAAGAATTTTAAAGGAGTTCTGGTATATTTTGTCTTCTCACTGTTTTTTCTTCAATATTTAGTTAATGTCATACATTTCAAAATCCTTTTTTAAAATAAATTTTTTTTTTTTCTATTAAACTAATTTATGCATACTTTCAGATCCAATAGTTTTTTTTTTAAGAAAAACAAAACTTAATTGTCCCAAAACCTTCAACCGGTTGTGTATTATGGTAAAGTACAGTATATTTTATACTATATTAAACTAGTATTCACGTAAAACAATTTCAAACCTTTTTTGTATTATGTAAATATTTGATATCAAAGTTAACCAAATTAATACAGTTTTATATATTTTTGGGTGAGCCTTAAATTTTTTAACATTTTGAAATTTCTGTCTTAAACACTACAGTTTACAGTTTGCTCCCAGATTAATTCAAACATTTCATGTACTGTCAATCTTCTCTCACCAAACACTTGTGATCAGGTCAACTTTAAATCTCAGATAGTAAAAGGGCCTCGAAACCTGACGTCACCCCATCAGACTTTACCTGAAAAGCCCTGCTGGCCCACATTGTTTTGATTAATGCAAAGAACATATTTGCAGCTTAATGCCGGCGGATCCTGGAAACCCCTCTCCCCATGAGCATACGTGTGTGGTCGTCGGGCAATAGTATAAGTGTGGATCCCATGGGCATTCATAAACAACTCGAGTGTGTGGGCTTGCGTGTGCTTGTGTGTGAGCACAAGGCACCTCCTGATGGGGAGATTTAAGCAAGAGAACGAGAGAGAAAGAGAACGAGAGGAGGGGAGCTGTGAAGTAAAGGAGCTCCGAAGGATTATGGGATTTGGGAGCTGTCCTAAAGCTGAGAAAAAATGAGCATGATGTGATGTGAAATGCATAATGCATTTATGCACTGACCTGTCAAATGAACCCAAACAGTAAACAGGAAGTCACATGAAGCAGGTAAACAGAGACGAGTATATAATAGCGGGTGTCAGAATGTTCTGCGGGCTAATTTACAACAAAAGCTTTGTGTTTCTTACCCTGAATCGCAGTGCCACTCAGCATGGATTACTGGATTAATGCCAACAATTTAAAGCAGATGTCTGCTGTTCAGAGTTTCCCATATTTCTTTGGATTCATTGAATTATATTTATGCAAAAACAATAGCTCAAGAGAGTAACATGCACTTATAGACAGAGAACCGCACAATGTACATATGGACTAAAGTCAAACGGATTGATTGAATTAAAATAAGAATATTAAACCAAATGGATTTAGTAAAAATAATTATAGATGTTATATAAATATATATATTATGATAAATAAAAAATAATATTTTCATATTTTTTTACTTTGCAATAGTCTCTGTAAAGGGATAGTTGATCTGCAATGAATTGCTTGTTCTAACCTGTATTAATGTCTTTGTTTGGTGGAAAAATTAAAATATTTAATTTCTATTTGTCTTCTGTTACAAACACAAAAGAAAGATTTTTTTAAAATATTTAGGAAAGTAAACAATGCTATGGAAATCTCAGTTGTAAACATTCTTCAAAATATCTTTCTCTGTGTTCAACAGAACTTAGAAATGTACAGTATACAGATTTTAAACAACTTGGTTAGGGGGGTTTCATGACAGTATACTTCTTTGGGTGGAGTATCCTTAACTTAAATGATATTTGTAAAATGTCTTTTGTTTGTGGGCACCATTGGCAACAATAAACACAAAATGTAATGTTCTTAAGAATATATTGGTAATCAAACAGTGCTCCAGAAATTTTAATTGCTTTCATTCTTTCAAACTTCTCTTTGTTCAACAGAACACATTAATGTATACAGATTTGAAGAAACCTGAGATGGAGTAATTTGTGACAGTTTTAATTTTTTTGATAAGTGTCCCTAACTTATTATTATACATTAAAAAATTATTTCTAAGAGTTTCTGGGTCACCAGTGGTTACTGGGGAATGCTATTTTTGTTCTGTTGAACACAAAAGATATTTTAAATGGTTTAGGAAAACAATCAGCGCCCTAGAAATCTCAGGTGCTAACATTCCTCAAAATATCTTTCTCTGTGTTCAACAGAACATAGAAACATAACTTGAGGGTTGACAAAAGGACAAAAATGTGGGTGATAAACCCTTAACTTAGTTTTCTGTGTAACCTTCAGTTTAAGAAGTAATCTTCTACTTTTTGTTGATTTTATATTTTAATACATAATGCATTTTATTTCAATCAATGTGTTTTGTTCCACAGTGTATACAATACTTACACTCACTGAAACTCCTCTCACTTTACTGTTCATCTAACAGAGATCCACTAGTCATTCTGACACAGAGAAGCAATATCATCCCCTTACAGCTGCCATGCAAGGCGTGTAGATGATGAATTAACAGGAGGAGTGGGTCATGGTTTGCCGTGTTACTTGCTTATATTTCTTGCCTTTTTTAAAACCCACAGCAGTCTATCATCAGCCATATTTCCTGTGCTATTCGGGTCCCCATGCACCTGGGCTCTGTGAGTCTGTGACTGGCTGTGCTGTGATATATGTATAGGAAGGTGAGCGAGTGTCGGCAAGGATCTTTTTTTATGCTGATGGTACGATAAGGCCTTATAGATGACATTGGCCTGACTTGTAACTGACAAATTTAGTCTGTATTATGTGGATCATTTCATCTCAGATTAGACGTTTCTTCTGCAGAACAAATTTTTAAGAATGTTGTTTATGAAACAACAAATTATTTTATATGGACGCTTAACTGATGCAAGCCAATATACTGCAATCAAATAATTTATTAAAGTATACAAAGATAAACAGTTAAATGAAGATAAAAAAATCTTTTAAAAACATTCAAAATACTTTTTGGTGGGAAATATCGAAATAAAGGATTAAACATCGAACAGAAATGTACAAATATTTGTTTATGTAATGAGATAATTTTTCATTTACCAAAAATGTATTTGTAATAAACACCAATATATTCTGTTAATTCTAATAAAAAATATTTGAGTCAATTAGATATACTTTATTTCCTTACTTGCATTAACAAAAAACTCTATCAGTATGTTGAATTAAATTTCTATTTAAATTTTTAATGAAATAACCCAGTAAAAAAGGTAGGCACAGCTTTTGTTTGATTCCCAACATTCTTCAAAATATCTCATTTTGTTTTCTACAGAAGAAAGTAAAACAGGTATGTATTATCAAGAGGGATGGAACGAAAATTTTTGGTTGGACTGTCACTTTAAAACTAATGAACCCATGACTACAGAGAGTGAATAAATTAGACACGCTTGACGTCTACATTTCTATGGTACAGACGTCCAATGCTCACTTTGTTTTATTTTTGTACCACAATATTCCCACTGGCCACATGCACCTGTGTTCTGGGGTACAGATGTTACACAAATTAACATCCGGCCTCATATAATTACGGACAAGTCTATACCGGATTGAGCCGTAGCACAGGGATTCCCAATCTCCAGGAGCAGCAAATGCATTATAGAGATTGGTCGGACACAATGCCCACAACAGCAGGGAAGAGCTGACGAGTTTGCCTTGTTTCAGCAGAGGGGACGTATGCATCTATTTATAGAACGAGTTATAACGAGCCTTTAAACCGAAGCACACGTGAACAACACACAATGGCTAGCATGTTCACACAAGCTGATGCCCACAGATAGGACTACCTATGGGGTCGCTTTCTCGAAAGGAGAATCAGGTGACTTAGATGTGCTTGAATCCTCTCCTTGGGGAATGCAATTAGCTCAGTTGAGCCGACCGATTGTGCTTGTGTTGCCTGAGCGTTTAATAACTGATCAAACAAGCAGAAACATTACAGGTGCACATATGAACCTCATGCATTTATATAACTTGAAGTACCATGTTTGGATTCATGTCACTCAAAACCTATATGGGACTCGTTCCTCTGTAAAGAACAAAAAAGATATTTTGAAAAATGTCACTCTGATTAAGAGTCCCTATAGTTTAATTCACCAACATTCCTTAAAATATCATCTCTTCTGTTTTGTAGTTGGAAGTCAAGGTGGTGTGGCTGAGTAAATTATAATATCAATTTTGTTTGAACTATCACTAGGTGTTTGCATATGAAATGCATTTTATTTTGTTCGCTGAACTTGTCAACAGCACTGTTGTGTCCTCTGGAAGTGACATTGTGCTCACATACAAACCCACACACATGCTACACTACAGTAAATAATAGAGACCAACCACTGACACTTCTGGAGTGTATTCCGTGGGTCACTAATGGAGCCCATTGGTGTAAAAGAGAACAGTACATGTATAGTAGAGACCACATGGTGACCTGCTTTGAATGCTCACTTTCTCTTTTTATTTTCGCACATGAAGAGAGAGAGTAGGAGGGTGAGGTTTGGTCATACAAACCCAAGCAGCCTTTTTAATCATTTTTAAAAAATATTTCTGCAGTGTGGATGGGCACAGGTAAAGCCTTAAAGAAAGGGTTCGACACATAAGTACTTGTTAAGCATGTTGAGCTGTTACGTTCAACACGGTTCATTTCTTAAAAATTGCCCTGTAAAGAACTGCGCATGCACCAATCAGGGAGCTTGAAAGAGCACAAGCATCAGTCTGTTGATTCCAGGAGAAGTCACCATTAGGAGATTGGTCACGAGCGCTGCTCACGGCCCCCCCTTTAGCTGGGCTTGTTCTGGAAACAAACGTAAAGCTGTTTGTGTCTTCTGTAAATGTGGGTAAAGACTTTTTGGAGATACAAACACAACATTCTACACTACATGTACTTAAGACAAAAATAAGATTGACCGAAACTGCCTGTTACACCCCTCCTTTAAATGCTTCAGTCTTTCATTTCCAGACACATTTACAAAGATTTGCATTTATTTCTAGCCTAATTATTGCAATGTGTATGAGGAAGGAGGATCTATAGCGAGGATGGAGGATATATAGGGAGGAAGGAGGAAACATCAAGTTTTTCTCCCCATTTTTGTAAATATTTCACCATTGCATCAAATAGTCCCACTGTGTTTTTACCACAACAACTCAAATATATATTTTTTTCAAATGGTTCCAGACTGCTGATATGCTGCGAATGCCTCTCATTCCTATGCTGGCTTTTTTTTGATTGCGTCATGGAAAACGTCATTATTCCTTAAAAGTATTCATCCTTTAAGTTGTCTGCCAAAGAACGTCATTTTTTTGGTATTTTTAAATATAATTTCAATCTACAAAAATTCTTTGCATCCCTACATGACAATATCTTTGTTGGCCACAGTTGGGCCTTGAAAGAAAGGGGTAAGCGGTGGACTGAGCCTTTGGTTGCGAATCATAAGCTTAGACTAGATACTGGCAAAATCTACAAACTAGACCTTGAAAGTAACTTTTTACCTATAACTACTTTGAGTCTAGTGGGAATTCCATACACACAGTCTATATAAAGTATATTGTTACAAATCCTTAGAGGTGAAGATTTGTGGTTTTTCAGGAAAAATAGTTGATAAGCATTTTTACTTTATCCTTTTAAATAAATTGCGCAACCCAGTGTAGAATACAAAGTGTGACTAAAAATAAAAATCATGAAATAAGGACATTGAAGGTTTGGGAAGGACAACAGTGTTATATATAATTCCGTAAATAATACACAAAATCTTTTTTCTACCATACAGATACCAAACTGCTATGGGACACACAAAAGCACCTTTAACACAAAGATAAAGTGTACAGCAGTTTTCTGCCAAATTCAATACACACAACTGCACAAACCTACACAATCTCATTGAAAGCACCTGGTCCTTCCAGCCTTAAGTCATCAAATATTTAATCACATAAACAAGAAAAATGCGTAATCTGTCAAACATCATAGTGAAATATGATTCTAACTGGATTGTGAGCAGCCCATAATCAATTTATTGATAGAAACCAAGGCAAAACACAGACACAGACTCTTGAATGTGTCAGATTATCTAGCATGGTGCTAAATTACTTCATCTGAACAACCAGAACGAGAGCTGAGATAGAAACCCAGAGGCCTGGAGCACAACACATGCAGATAAAAGTCTCCCTCGTTTATTCAAGCAGTCATGTGAGAAGAGTTTGAAGCACACCTTTAGTTTCAGAATCTGAATGTAGAAATCCTAGAATCATCAAGCAATGGCCAGGTTATGAATAACTTCCAACAATCCGTGACACAACAGATGCACCTCCTCTGGGAATGTCACATCTTGCTGCGCGGGCAGCTATCCTGCGGTACAGCATCACCGGGGTTAGAGAGCGTGACACTGGTATAGACATGCTTATCAGGTTTCCCATGCCCTCCAGAGGCACACTGATGTGATCGGATTTATCCGCCAACAGAGGTAAAGATAAAGGGATTTATACTTTTCTACAACTCTCACTGTGACTTTTTATCCCCTTGAATCCTAAAGCAAAATGCCATTCTGTCATTCACATACATAGTGCGCTTTCAAATGCTTTACAGAGTTTTTTCAATATTCATATCAGATTTTACACAGGTTGCTGTCCAATATAATGTGCTTTCAATTTAACAGGACAGGCAACTGATTGTTCCTTTCATGCCGGACCGATCAGATCTACTTTCTGAGTGGTGATTGACAGCCGACTCAATTTATTTTTTTCCAGATATAGGAGTTGTTTAGCTGTGATGGGGTTGTTTCCAGCACGATAAACAATGACAAAAAAAAATCACAAATTAAATCTATGCACCCTAATAGATAAGCAATAAACCATGTTTATTTCATACTAAGTATAGTTTAAATGTATTGACATGTTTTCTGTGTGACCAACTTATATAAAACTATAATATTAAACTTTATTTAGAGCACTACTTGTGTTAAATGCAATAATATTAGGTCTATATTTTTATAATTTTTTTATTAATGTTGCTTATTAAAATCAATCTTTCAGTGCAAGATAATTAATCATACCTGAAGTATACTTTCAACCTTAGCATAATCAAATACCCTTAAATATTTTCAGTTGGACTATTATTGCATAGTTTAAGTATGTTAAGAACACCATTTGTTGTTTCAATTTAGTAAACTAAGTATACAAGTTATAAAGTTATAAAAGTTATAAAGTTATAAAACAATCAATGTTTTAACTAAAATTGAGAAGTGACCAAATTGAACCCTTTTGAAGACCTAGAAAACTCAAAACGTTTTCATTAAAGTTTTTGTCAAGATCTAAACTGCACAAACTCAAAAGGATTGGAAAGGCAGCTTAAGTAAAAATTTTAATATGAACTTAAGCATTTGTTTACCCGAATTTACCTGAACCCAGATTATTGAACCCATGTCTTTTAAAAACAATCTTGTTTGTTTTGTAATATTAATATTACTAAAAGATATTTAGTAATATTAGAAAACACCTGAAACTTAATTGGTACCTAAATGAGAATTGAGAATGACCAACCCCGCACTGAGTAATAAAATAGATAGAAAGGGATCATAGTGTTCTGTTGTATCCAACTTGTCTCTGCCAACATGCAGCAATATAATAAAAATGAGTGAAAAATAGTACAAGAAATTGTCAGCATTCTGGAAAGGCATGATTCATCACTTTTATAACATAATGCATTATATGCATGTAAGGCTTATACAGTACCACAACCCACAAGAAAACTGATGTCCTCTAAAAATAAAATGACAATAATGACATTTTCAGTGATCTGATTTTGAAGATCCAAGCAAAATATAACCACATTTACACTAGTAACCACAAGTAAAGCAAATCTATAGGCCTTATTTAATGTAGTTATTGTAATTTACTTTATCTATTAACATTGATGCAACATTCTGTCTTATGAGCACTTAAAACTGAAGTTCTTTTTAAAGTAAATCAAACTCTGCAGGAATAACTAGAAGTACATCTGATCCATACAGATGGATCTGTAATGTTGATCCTGGTTTTAGATCTATCACCTGAGGAATACTCTAAACTCTTGCAGCGTTTTGTTACCATGGGTGGCTTGTGTGAGAAAGTGACGCTGATATCTGTTCGCCCCTGGAGGGTTTCAACTACATGTCCCACTGGAGGAAGGAATTTCCAGAGGCTTACAATAAACATACAAACATGTATTACATATATCCACAATCCAAATCCAACTTATGTCCTTGTCTTTTGTATGTAATATGTATTTCTATTTCACACATGACTGTATCCTTTTGTTATACAGAGAAGCTCTGCTGAGCAACTGTATGAATTCTGTTATGCACAGCGATGTTACATTTTATATAATATTTCATTTCTCTGGTTGGAAATGCTCATGTAAAAAGTATTTCTTGGGAGAAAAGAGACACAATATAACGTATTCTAAACAGTTTATATAAAAGGAGATTTAATAAAGCACAACGTTATGATTAATTTCTTCAAGCATCATTTTGTTCCCTGTACTGTTTGTGGAAAGTGCCTACTAAAAATTCACTTCTGTGTTTAGTCATACCTCAGAAAAGCGCTGGACGTCCTGGGTAAGGGTTCCCACTCTGCTCCAGTTGTAAAAGTTAAGAAATTTGACTACAGCAGGGTTTACGGCGTTGTCTGAAGGGACTGTCCTGAAGAAGTTTGGATACTTCTTCTTGTCTGCCAGCACAGGAGTTGTGGCCGCAAAAGAAAGCTGGAAGAAAGAAAGAATCACGTTAGAAAATCATGCATGTTCCTTTAACTATATCTGTATCTAGTGAGACAGGGACAATACAAAAAACACAATAAAAAAATCATTACTCTCAATACAATTTAGGCTAACTACCTGTTTGGTTTTTACTTTTTCAAATGCACTCCAGCTTACATAAATATACTATTACTGCTATAAATGCATTTAAAAGTAACTTAAATCTGGGTGTCAACAAATTTATTGCAAACATTGAAAAGCACATAGAGTGTAAAAGATGAGCATCAGGAAGGGTTTTTGAACGAATTATCGCAATTAAATTCATCCAGAATAAAAGTTTGTATTTACATAAAATGTTTAATATGCATGATATTTTATATTATGAAATACAAACATACACTGTATGAGGATTTCTTTTACAAATTGTAATAATGGAAATGAAATTTTTTACTTGGACCAATACATTTTTGTAAAATTCCATTTATCCTTTTAAAATTGTATGTTATCTCAGTCTGAGCATGTTAAACATTGATTGTTTAAAACAATATAAATTCAAAACTCTATAAATCCACCCTTTGTAGGTGTATGCATTTATGAAAAAACAAACACGACATGACATGAAATGAATGACATCAGTTACCTTTCACTATAAATATAAATAAAAAAATGTCCAGTTGGACTTTACTATCAAGTGTGTTGGTGGCACTGGCTCTTCTAGGCCATCAAAAGAGTTAATAGAGTTAAAAGCCCTCATTTTGAAAGATTGAACACAAACAAACACGTTAAAGCATTGCCATGTTGGATTGCATTGAACAAATTATGATTGGTTAAGGGGACGTTTCTGGATTTATAGTGTTTTGGAAAATGCATTTTGCAGTACATTTTAAACAAAAAAAATAGCGATTTGGTAACTTCACTACACAACAAGATGGCATGACGAACTCCTATTTTTTCAAATTTGGCACTCATCTTGTTTCAGAAAAGAGCTCTTCATAAATCCATTTAATATGTACAAATATTTTTTGTACATATATATATATGTATATATATATTCATAATTACAACATATATATACATAGCAGTAGTCAGGGTGTAATTTAAACATTTCCACACAATTAGAGAAAACATTTTCACTATGTTTTTCTGTTCCAGCTGTAACGTTAAGAAGAAACAGGGCAGAGATGCAGATCCACGTTCAGTCTGATTTAATATTAAAAAAAAACAAAGCACAAACAAAACCAGATATTATGAGCAGGCCAACATACCAGCACACCACATCCAAACACTTTCAACAACTGACACTGAAGAAGTGAAACACAAGGACTTATACACACACACTGGACCCAGATAACAAGACACACATGGGCAACAATTAGCAAAGGACCGATATGCAAAAAGAACTACAAAAACTACAGAACACATGATTCATGACAGGAAGTGACAAAGAAAAAACTAAGAGTCCAAACAGACTGGGGAACACAAAATGGGAACATAACATCAGCGACAAAATAGAACAAAAATGGCAATACACTTAAGTATCAATATTTTGATAGAACATGCCTAGTTTAAGTAGTTACACAACTCACAAAAGCAACCAAAATGTGTTTAATTAACATTTAACCTAACAGACTAACTGAAAGTAAAAAGATTTCTTTATACAAAAATATATAGATGGATGTTATGTGAGAAATGACAATATGTCATATGTCTAAACAATATGTCGTGTTTATATGCTCTCTCTGGCATCAATGCATCGATCCATATTACTGTATAACATCAACTTTAATTCTAGATGTGTTTAATCATGATTAATCGCATAAAAGTCCGGTCTTTACTGTCTTAAAGAAACTTTCCTTTCCAAACACTACCGAAATTAGTGGAAAAAGTACAACCAGTACACAAAAGAGTTTACACAAGTTGTTTTAGTTTGCACAGTATGCTGGATAGAAGGTAAGCGGGCGGCCCGCAGCCAGTGCACAGACACTCCAGGAGTCTAGAATGTGGGTGTGAATGAACACACTTACACGTCTCTATAAAAAGACAACGCTCACACCTTTGGAGAAGGTGCCCATGGCGACAGGATCTGCTAACGTCTTCCTGCTGACGGTCCACCTCTGCAAATCAGCTTTTGGATGTATGCAAGTGCGTATTGAGATGCATTACACAGCCTAAAAGTTTGTGCTTTTTTTCTTCGAGTGGATACAGCTCCGGTTCAACAAAATCTATAAATGTTAATAAGATCCTGTTCAGAAAGCCTGTTCAGATATTGCATGATAAGCATGTTTATAGCTTTTCAGGATTTGAAAGGGTAGAATTTGAAAGAGGCTTCACACTTTTTGCTTTAAACATGCCCTCTTTCATGTTGTCAAACACCAGACACAGCTTTTTAAGCCGCAGCTGGAGCAAAAACAAGCCTTAAACATCTTGGTATGATTTTATATGCCAGCGCTCTGCCAGTAGATTAACAAATGTTCCTCCGGTTATAATACATCCTCGGGGTTGTTAGTCTCACAGAGATAAACATATGGAAATGCTTTGAGTTCAGATACCAAAAGCTGTCTTACACTTGCTAAAGGAACACATTATTCACTTACAGTCGAAAAATGTCTGCCTGCCCGTACGACTGCACATTCAATTCTCACGAAATGTTCACATCAGAGCAAAAAACGAAACAGAATGGCGAATGCAAATGTAATCTTTAAAAAGCTGGATGTTGATGTTTTATGAAAATTCCTGTGGCTGGGTTCTTGTATTTACATGCAACACTATCACAGGAAACTACATTAGAGCACAAGGAAGCGTCTTAATATAAAAACCTGTCAAGTTCTATTCTGTTCCAGTCCGCATCAGCGGTTTGAAGTCAAGGAAATCTGAACTGTCGGTTTCTTTGCTTGGGGTTGTATCTGCTAAATTACTTCTGCTGTGAATAGAATTGGGAGCGCGACAGAATTGAGCTTTGCCCTGGAGAGTGCAGTGGCCGTGACCTCTGATCTCTGGAGGGCTGCGGGAACAGTGTCTCATCTAGTCTCATTTGTAGCTCCTCTGGTGAGGGAAACTGGTGTTATATTCACAGGAACACTGTGATTAAGGATGTGCTGTTCACATCTTTGTTGACAGACCAAGATTAAGGAGAAAGATCTGAAAAGAAACTAAAGGTTATTTATTTTTGTTCCGTTGAACACAAAACAAGATATTTTGAAGAATGTGGGAAAGCAAATAGTTTGGGACCACCAATTGTCTATAATAGTTTTTTTTACCATGGTAGTTATAGTAGTTGGTAGTTAATATTCTACATTAACATTTACATTTATTCATTTGGCAGACATTTTTATCCAAAGCGTTTTACAAGTATTATACAGTAGTCAATCATCACTGCAGAGCAAACAGGGGTATGGTGCCAAGGACACTTCATTCATGGTCTGCTGGCATTAGGATTTAAAGACGCAACCTTATGCTTACAAGTCCAACTTTCTTACCATCAGACCAAGACTGACCCCCAATCTATAAATAGATTAAAATATCTTTAAACATTCTTTAAAATATCATCAAATATAAATATCTTTATAGTATCTTCAATTCTTTTTCCGATCTCACAATGTCAAGCTGCTATACAAAGACTCTGACAGCCAGCAAACAACAATACATTTAACAATACATTTAACGTTTCTACACAATCCATTACAACCCGTCAAAAACATTAAGAACTGTGAACATTTAGACAAGTGAACAGGCTGGTTTGGAAAAGTTTATTATTGTAAAGGAAACATGTGAAGCAAAGGAATAACCAACAGTAGACATCCTTGGTCCATCTGCTTTGTGTTTAAAGGGAAAAAGACCAGAAGGAAAAAGTCATATGACATTATTAGAAATAGATTCCATACGCACACCCATACAAATGCACAAAATTTAAGGTCACGTTAACAGGCGCATTCTCATCATCTCATAATCCCCCTCTCTCCTCCCCACATTGTCCCTTCATCCTGTTGCTTGCGCCACCACAGAGTTTTAATTGCCACCCCCCGCCGGCGGCAAAGCCGTGCCGACAACCCGCGTCTTCTTTCCATCAATCTCCCAGTGCCAGTGTTAATTAAAACTACACAGAAGAGCCACTGCCTGTCACACCTCTCAGCTCCACAGCCTTGGGACTGGAAGGTCACAATGCTCACCTAATAATTCCAATGAAAGAGAGCAGGGATTTGTACCGCAGAAAAATACCAGATGACTTTGAGGCCGCGGAGGTGAATGGGAAGAAATAAGTGCGTGATGGAATGAGGCAAGAGTGGAATGAATTTCTGGGATACACGCATAAGAAGTAAAACCCCATGCTATATTATTTTCATTATTCACACCAGTGTCTATGAATGAAGGTACTTTGCATTCTGGGAGCATAACCTGAGTGAGGTCTGGTGTAGCCAACTCTCTTGACACTCGAGCTGAGTCAATAGACAGCATTTCATTCTCATTTAGATTTTCTAGCCAATTCCACAGACTATGGCCTTGCAGAATGAAATATTGACAACACTGCACAACATTGTTCTATGCAACGCTGGCACCGACTCGCAATGAGCTTAGCTTGGTTGCTCTTTGTAAGCTGTCTGCTTTATGGAAAATGGAAAGATTAACAAACAGAGCGTTTAGACTTGGACCGTGGTTTTATCTCAATCTTGAATTAATGGATTTACCATGTTTCTTTTAGCATAGAACATTTAAAAACATGTAGTATCTGCGAACCTGTAACCACCAGCCTTTAATTCTACTTACTGTGATCTATTCAGAAAATCTAAAATTATCTGAGAGTCTTTACTGTTACAGTCACTTCATAGTTATTGTTTCTTATTTATGACTTTTTACATTGTACAATTTTTTATAAAATATAAATGAATACATAAATGAAAATAAATGAATTGGTCATTGAGGAGTTGGTTGATTTCAACAAAAACACAGGAAAACATTACATACATGTTCAGTCATAATAAAGTTATTCTATCATTATCTACCATCCTCTTTTCATTGTAAACCTGGAAAGATTTCTTAACCAGAACAAAGAAGAAGATATTTTGAAGAAAGTTGACAGCAAAATAGCGGAGGCTCTCATTCTCTTTTATAGTCTGATCACAAAACCAATGTGAATTAGTGCCAGTTAACAATGTTCTATAAATCCTCTTCTGTGTTATGCGGAAGAAAATAAACTCATTCATGTTTTAAATGGCATAATTTTTGGGAAAACTATCCCTTTAAGTCTGCAGATTTAAGTATATACTGCATTTTGCTCATGGCTTCAAACTCTATATTGGATAATTTGTCTTTTTCCGAATTGAAAAAATATTATCATAAAAAGGATGCTCAAAAAGTGGGAGGTCACAGTTGCTCTTTATAGCTGATAGGACATATTAACACAACAGCATTGCTTTTCAGCAGTTTCAGATAAACATGTTGAAATTAACACTGATCATTTGCAATCTCAGGTTTTAAATTGTGTTCACACATTATGTGTGAATTAAACATTCCCCTTAGAAAAGGAATAACTCAAAAAGTTATTGTTTCTTAACAGTTAGGAAAAAACATTCACTTAGAGTTTGATGAGACTGTAGATACAGATGATGTTGTATAACACTACAGTCAGGCTTGAAGCACAACTGTACAGCTAAACCGGGATACTATAAAAATAAATTGGTAATGCCAACATGCGTCTCCAGAGGATAGCCAGCTGCTGGTTAACTGGATCTAAGGGTTAGATGAGGCCCAATTAGTAAAAGGGAGTTTTAAAGTAGACAGCCACATGGGAGAGACTCAGGTTCTCACCCCATGACCCTTCAGCAGGAGACGCTGCCATCTTCACCATAGACTCAATCATCAATAACATTAAGACTCGCTAACAGAGTGCTCCTCAGGGAGTATGACGGATATATGTTCATTCTTTACAGGTTCCATAATTTCAAGCCATTTATCCTAACCTGCGCTGTTCCATCCATAGATCAACCGGCACGATAACCTTGGCTTGTGGTTGACAAACACCTCATAAATCAATCCAAGCTGGAAAAACACTTATTAAACACGAAAGTAGTGATGTAAATACATATATAACATTTTAATACTAAAAATGTGTTTCATAAAATGATTAAATGTACTAATTTTGCTCGATGGATGTTCATCAACTTGCACATTTAACATTTTTTATTTAAATATTTTATATAAAAATAATTTGACACCTTTTTTACAAAGAATTTTATATTTATTTTCTTATTCTTTCTATAGACTTAAATTAAGAATGATAAATTTTCAGAGTATGTTTGAGTATAAATCCCATTCCCATCGGTACTGATCAGATATTCATGGTGGGGATATTCACACCGGCAAAGAGGTTTAATCTGCTGCAGAGGATCATGAAGTCCACACAAAGGATGCTTCTTGATATTCAGTATTCAAGAGAGGCATTTGGCACTCGGCATGATAGCTCAGCATGATCTACTCCTCAGGAGGAAGCCACACACGTACCCCAGTTCATTAAATCATAATGTACACCAAGGGTAAGATTCCCTGATTGTGCATGTGGAGTCTTATTTATAAAAGCATTTGGGTAATATTAGGCTTTTATTGACCATTTGGTAAAGCACTATCATCCATTCAAAACACTGTTCTCATATAATAATTGGTTACATATTATTTCAGGTAGGAACCTGGGATTGTGAATTAGAATATTCCAGAGTATCAGTAAAAAAGTAATTAGTAAGTACGCATGCTTCAAAATCATGAAACACGTTGGGTTTTATTGAGCATTGTAACAATCAGAGTTTAAGTTTTGTATGGCTTGGACATTGATAACAATAATACAATATAATTACAACATATTTGTATGCTTATCTGTAATATGTCACTGAGGCAAATTCCTTTCAGTTATGATATAGATTTCTGGAATATTTACTATATGTAAGATGTTTGTTCTTTAGAATGTATACAAAACTGCTTTTTAAAGATATGAATCACAGCATATGTTTTCCAGATCCCCAAATCTTTCACAGAAATTATCTGGGATATTAAGTTAGTAACTCTTCTTTTCTAACCAATAATCAAATTAATTAATTTTATTTATTAAATATAATCTTTGATCGTCATGTTACATATTTAAATGTTCTTTCCTTTTAAAAATAAAGTTTGCTGCCTTCAAAAAAACTTGAATGTGACCTCGGCTACAATATATATACAATATATGAACATGTGAATATACCCGCCTCCATTTGGTTGCATATGGCAGTTTTAGAGGCTACTAAAACTGAAAGTGAAACTGAGAGCTGACATAGCAGTGCAGATTAAGTTTGACACTATATCTATATCATGTGTTAGGTTGATGATGTCAATTTAAACATTGAATTCCTTTTTATGGAGAAAATATTCAGCAATGGTTAAAAATGAAACATACTGTAGTTTGTCTTAAACCATAATACACAAACATAAAAACAACAGTAAAGACCTTAATATTAATTAATTGATATTTGTATTTATTAAAACAACATTGCTCGAACAAAATTACATACCAATATCAATAACTGTGCTGCCATCTTCATGCATTACCATGTGTCTGCTAAATCATAACAAAATAACTAACCGACATGGAACTGACTGCTTTGATATAATTTCTTTATGTTTGTGTTATTACACCAGTCCCACATTATCACATAATCAATCTCAGCTTGGAGAAATTCGTTTAGTAAGCAACAAAAACAAAATCACTCCCACGTTTGGAGGCTTTTTAAAGCTACCGTTACTCACCAACACCTTTCGCTTTGACACTATAGTAAAAGTATCAAACTCGAAGTTAGTCACTCTGGTAATCAATCTCACGCTGGCATCACTGGCCGATGATTAGAAAATCTCTTTCTCATCAGTAGCCGTCTCAAACCAAACACACACCCACGCAAGCGCAAAAACCCATTAGAGGGCGCAGTTAAAAAGAGGCCTCTTCTTCTCCATCTGCAGCCGCATCACCCCCTTCTGCCCCGCATGTGGACCGAGATGATATGGCAATCGATTTTGTATGGAAGCCGGCGCTTCATTCTCCACACCGCTGCGAGTGTTAGCGCCACATGAGTGAGTTTGCAGAGACCTACACCTGTACCTGAAGCCCCCCCTCCTCCTTCTGCAGGGGAGATAGAAGCGAGCCGCACGACTCCGCCAAAGTACTGCTAATTGAGGGCATTTAACCCCAATTACAGTGATCCATCCGACAGGTTGTTTAGATGCCCGTCACAACAGAAATGACCAGTCCTGGGCCCTAGCTTTGCCCCCGTTATTTTTCGGCGACGTTGAAGGTGCGTGAGAGGGCAGTGCGTTTTTAATCTTATCAAGAAACCCGGTGCTATGTTCAAGAGCTTTCCATTCATCCATAATTCATCGGTGCATATGAATGCATAAAGGCACAAATATATTAGGATTAGAAAAGTGGTTGTTTTGTAGTAAGAAAGGGGAGGCTGCATGAGAGACGAACAAATGCTTAAGTGGTTTTGTTGTCGGAAGGAGAAGCCTCAACGATTTTAATACGAGTTGAGTACGTTCTTCAATATTCATAGTCGGCAGTTGTGTTTTGTGATTCCTTCAAACAGCTTGGACAAAAAAATTGGGCATTGTTAGAAAGAGTCATTATCAGAGAATACCGATCTTCAGTTCGTAGTCAGACAGTCATAACAGAGCAGGCTCAAATGCTGTAGTTCTGTTATGCAAAGACCATATGGGATATAATTAATCAATCAATGTAATATTTCAGCATTTATCTTTTTTCAACAATAAAGCTGCATACACTATAATTCTACAATTACTGTAATTCCATGTACACAAGTGGATGCAGTTCTTGAATTGTAGCTAAATAACACATCTTAAAGCAAAAATTTACAGTATTAATCACAAGACACACTTAAGCTTCAGCTATTTAACCACCCTAATGTCATTTTAACTTGTTTGACTCCTTTTTATCAAGCAGACCACAAAATATGATATTTTGAAGAATGCTGGTACTTAAGCAACCCTCGTCCCTATTGACTTCCACTATATAGACTCAAAGCTACTAAAACTAAACTTTTGTTTTTTTCAACATTCAAAACCTCATAATGTCCTTACAATCAATTGCATGTCCAGCCACTAATATATATATTAAACAAACGCTGATAAAGAGTTCAGTTAATCACTTCATTCTTACACACTGGCAAAAACTATTCCATATTCTTTTCATATCTCCCTCACTCTGCAGTCTCTTCTTTCAAATAAGGGAATTCATTTATTTAAGACATAAAATATCTTTTTCTAAAGTTTCACTTAAGAAAGAGTTAGGAATAAATGACAGAATTTGAATTCTGGATGAACCAACCCTCCAACCAAAGACATACGTTACCTATTGTATTTAGTCAAATCGTCCGTATCACTCACAGCACAATGACAAAAGCACCTCTAGAAAGGGGCGTTGAAGGACGATGATCCCTCCCTGTCACAATCCCATCAAACCCAAACTTACAAATGCAACAGAGTAAATGTAAACCAAAATGAAGCAGGGAAAATTCTTCATTTGCAATACAACAGTCAAAGAATCGAAATGTTGAACGATGATCCACAGCTCTCATAAATACGCCCTGCCAGCCTAGTCTGCTCTCACAGCAGGGTAATTCATCTGTGGCATTGTGTTTTCCAGCACGTGTCTGGCATTGGCGATGTGACAAGCTGCAACATTAATCAATATCGAGGAGTTAGCTGTCATCAACACTCTTCTGGATGAAAAGAATGGCGGGGGGGGAGGCATATGACCTGGTTAAACAGCCCGGGTTATTGATCATGTGAATCAGCGTCCTTCAGACTTCCAAGTTTCCTGGAAGATGGGGATAGTATTCCTCCAACACACAGAAAGTAGGAGCTAAGGAGCCCTCATTTCATCTGCCTATTGATCTCAGCAGAAGAGCTGTGCACCAGCACGACCTGCACGTCCTACGCTTTTGAATGCCATTATAATCACCTCTAAATTATCCATGAAAGGAGATTTGCGCTCGGGCGCCGGGAATCGGTCTGCCATTGAGGATAGTGGAGCACTAATTGAAGCTGAGGGGTTCGATAAGGACAGTTTGATACGGAGCTAAACTAGCACATATAGCTAAAAGACAGTGAAGAGGTTTAAATGATTTATGATCTTGTGATCGGAATTTAAAGGTGACCAGCCTTTCTGCTTAGAGAGTACAGTCAGATTTCATGCAAAAAAATTAAAATTTATAATAATTAACTAACCCTCTTGAAATTTGAAACCATAAGTTTTTTCTTCTGCAGAATACAAAATAAGATATTTCGATGAATGTTGATAACCAGATCATAATTTACTTCAAAGCTACTTGAAAAGAAAGGTTTGAATACAATATAAAAGTATGCTTAAAGTAATTTGTTAAAGAGAAAACTTACATTTACATTTAGGCATTTAGCAGATGCTTTTATCCAAAGCGACTTACAAAGAATCGAGGATACAATGAAGTTGTAAATACAAGACGACAATAGGTGAACAAGTGCTACAATGAGGTTACTAAGTGACACAAGGCTAGATAAAACCTTAAGGAGGGGGAGGTAAAGTTTTTTTTTAAATATATAGAGTGAGTAGGTTAGATGTTTATTTGTGGGTTAGGTTTAGACGAAAGAGATGAGTAAATTAACAGTTCACCCAAAATTTAAAATTGAGTCATTAACTCAACCTCTTACCACTCAAACCTTGACTTTTTCCTAATGCAGAAAAAAAAAGAGATTTTGAAGAATGATGGTAACCAAAAGGCACAGGCACACTTTCACTTACAGGTATATACTGTAGTTAACGACATTCTTCAAAATATCTTATTTATTTTTAGGAACGGAAGTCGAACATGCTTGAGTAGTAAATCAAGACAGCAATGTCATTTGGGGGGGAACTCATCTCCTTGCGCAAAACATAATTTACACAATATAGTAATCTATGAATTTGATGTAAAGTACATGGCCAGTATAAAAACTAAATACGACTAGTGGTTCATGAAAGTTTCTTGTCAAAGCATATCTTTAACAACTACAAATGTGCTATTCTTAAAATGCTGACAATTTTCAGGGATACCAAACTAGGAATGACTTGCTTATTGCCGCCGTCCCTATATAAGGAGAGGAAAGAGCATTAAACACCTTTAATTCCATTAAAACACCAAGAATCAGGGACCTCAAATCAATATCACACACAAAAACAATTTGGTAAATTAAGAGGAATCCATAGCAATCCCTAAAACTAAAGCTAACTTTTTAACAATCAATTTGCAATTATCAGCAACTGGCAGAGAGTATTTTGTTAAAGCTGCCTTGTTTCATTTCCCAGATCCTAAATGGACTAAACACTTGATGGCTTTTTCCAAACAAGCACATCAACATTAGTTTACTACATAGCCATGTGAATTCATCCCATCTGATTAAAAAAGCAAAAGTTGAAATACTTTGACACAATTTGTCATAAAGACAAGCTCAATTTTATTTGTTCTTCTATTCATGTCTGCTCTATTGATGATGCCAGTGGTTTAAATTACCTGTTATCAGTGCGCTAGAAACACTGACCCCTGAACAGATGTTTAAACCGAAAGCAATGCACTCGGAAAGATGAATGATTGTGTTCCATCACACTCTATATAACTCTCTCTATTTATAAATTGAGATTTGATAGCGTAACCTGAAATCTCTCTGCGTTGATGCTGCTGGCAGATCACTCTGTATGAAAGATTAATGAGCAAATGCTGAACTGTAGAAACCATTATTATTCTTTTTCTTCTTCTCGTCACTCCTTCCAACAGGGCGAGAGAGGATTACAATGCATGTGTTGCTTTCTCTCCATGCTGAGCGGGATATTTTTCAGAAAAAAAACTCCCCATTAGCCAACCACCCACCTATCACTGGAGAAGTTATGTTTTGTCATATTCTATGAATATGGCACATGAGAGTTTAAATCGAGTTATTGATGTTTATTTTCATTTAATCATTTACAGTGCATGGTTTTCATGCTGTAACTAAATAAAGATCTAAACAAAAGAAAAAACACTATGCTTTAGACAAGGAATAATAGGTTTGTGATGTAAAAACCTGGCGCTTAAAGTGATAGTATACCCTAAAAAGTGTCTTCTTTTACTCTCTTGCCTTTCAAACCTCTATGAGTTTCTTTTTTTTCCTACAGAACACTTGCTTTTTGTTAATACAATAAAAGTTAATGGGGACCAAACTTTTCAGTTATCATTATTCTTCAATCTTTCTTCTTTTGTGTTTTGCAGAATAAAAGTAGCCAGACAGGTTTAAGACGAGGAAATGATAGCTGAATTTCCATTTCAGTGTGAACAGCACCTTTAAGGCATGTTATTTTAGCCAAACTTTTTCTTCCTTTCACATGGCAAGCGTACACAAAATAATAAGCAAAATATATGCGAATACATACATAATGTCTCTATACTTTAGGGTGTTCAAAAACATACACCTATGAAGGCAGTAAATTGTGAAACAGAGCAGACGTGATGTACATGGGTTTCATACTGTAGGCAGGACAAAGTCTTTTTACTTTTAAATCGGTAGTGTTTGCAATATACAGTTTGTTTGTCTTTTCATTTACATCAACATATTAATAATAATAATAATAATCATATTCATATTAATAATAATAGCAGAGGAAACATTGTGTTGATAAAATTGTGGCTCTTGGCATGGTATTGTCGTAAAAATTTGGCCCTTGATGAACACCAATTGAGGAACCTAATACAAACAGGGGAATCTAACTTAAAGTAGTTTGGCTCCTTTTGCCCGAATACTTGCTTTTCCCTCTTTCTTTTAAATTGTTGAAGGCAGAACAAACACGGAACGAGTAAAGACAAACAAATGCAAGTGCATATCTTGAGTGCAGGGGCTCGATGTTTAAAATCGAAACAGCGAAGTACTGACGGAGTATGACTCAGTGTTGCCAAGGTTACTTTGAGGGAAGGAAAGCAACGTGAAATCTCGAGAAAAGAAATTTCCTGTCTCAATTCGATCAGCCAGAAAGTACAGTGGACTGTCGAGGTGTACGCACATCTTTCTCTTCTCAGGTAGCAGTAGAGTGTGCTAAGGTTTTGCATTTGCGGGCAATTGAATATAATGTTCTTGAGAAGTTACAATGACTTGACAAAGTCTTGGAAGCACAGGCGGTAATTGGTTATACACCCATAGAAGTGTGCTCTTGAAATCAATATAACTGGCAGGCCCATTTCCTTCCCTCCATTCAAAAAAACCCTAATCCTCCATTTTCATTTATAATGTCATGGAGCTCGGGACAACCCTTACTACACATTATACATTCCTCTTAGCCGTTGTAATTAAATTTAGAGTCCATCAGTTGCGTTCGTGCAAAAGGATCTGTCTAGGGCTCATCCGGACGTCTCGCAAGAGGTACCGGTTAAATCTAACCAAACTGTGTTTCAGAATTATAATCATTTGACAGGCTGTGGATGTAAAGACACTTTCATGTTTTTAAATGAGCTATAATTTAGAAATAATGTTTAAAACATGCATAGGCACACTGATAAATGCTACAATATATAAAACTTAAAATGAATTAAATTGAGAAAAAAACATCCACACTAGAAAATACCTCTACATACATACATTTTTTATACATATATACATTAAGTGAACTGGTTAAAACATTAAAGGACTTTAAATTGATGCATCATTTTTCACATATGTTTTGCATCAAGTTTAATTTGCTGCATAATGTTTAGTCACATGCTGCTGTGTATATCTGTGAGCTGTCTAAGCTTTTTAAATAGGAGTGTTCTCTAGTTTTATTTATTGTAAATGTATTTGGTAATATATGTACTGACTGCTTTAAGCAAATAATATTATTAATATTATGTATTTTTCAGCTATGTAGTTTATTTTATTGCTATTTCATTCATTTTTCAAATTAACTTTTATATTTTTAGTTTTCTTGAATAGTTTGTTTGTTACACAATATTAATTGATACATTTTTTAATAGCACCCCCAATTTGTCTTAAGCTCTGACCCAGGGGGGCTGCAGAACCTTGAGCACCCTTTTTCGCGGCAATGTGCTCATCTTGTATATACAGTACAGAGGAATCTTGGGGAAGGAGACGCACAAACATATGTATTCTAATGCATCTGAGTTTGTCTTGCAAAGGTTTACAAAGCATCTTATTTCCTCCTCAATTGCCGGTAAAACACAACAAACGGAAGTTACCACAGGTGAATTTCCCCAAAAATCCCAAAGGCATGCACAAACGTTTTATATGCAAATTCAATCTAATGCATAACATGAAATATACCATAAGCAAAAAAACAGTGTGGTCCTGTACCAATGAAGGAAGTCACGAAATGAGTTAAAAATGGAATGACATGTTTAAGATTAAAACAGAGTATGTGACATGTTAGGATAATTGAACAAATACAGTTTGATTACGCTGTTTTTGAAAGATATTTATACTTTCAAGGGTGAAGTTAATAATCTAAATTGGAAAAAAATTTCAGATAAGTTGAATAAGTAGAATCTAGTAACCAGTTAGATTTTGATTGATTAAATTTAATATAGATTAAATTGCCTTAAACCAATTGGAATATTTATTAGTCTTAAAATAGATGAAAACTACAATCATGAGGATGATTAAAATATGACTAGCCAAGATTGTAATTTCATTAAAAAATCTATGATTAAAACTAAATCAACATTTCCTGTCAAAATACAAGCGATTTTGTGCCTTTAATATTTTTTTGTTTATTTTTGATGTTGCTATATACAAATATTAATTACCGTTTTATTTTAGTTTTTATTTATAAAAAAATCTTTTAGTGCCTCAGCTTATATGCATTTTAAATAATATATGAGGCTAATTTCTCATTTTGACCAGTTCATTAAGGCTCATATTATGTGAAATTTATGTTTATACTGACATTATGTCAATTATTAGAAATGATATGAAGTTAATATTTAATTTCAATATTAAAATAATACTTAGTTTTACTAAATTGGTAGCGTGTCAGCATTACATAGGCTGTATAAATACACTGGGCCTATAAAGCTTTCAGTCAACAAAACAAACATCCTAACAACAAACACTGTCAATCATTTTTACACATTTACACGCTACTCAACTCAGAAGAACATCAGGAAATCGAAAAACAAGTGAGCAAATGAGGAAGTCCTTATCTCGATGGGACAGCTGGGTTGTAGTGATGTATTCCGCAACTAGGCATTACCACGAAACACCATACACACACATCCGACCCTGGAGTTTAAACACAGCTATAACATACGAACCTGTGCAATGCTGTTTAGTGAAATTTGTTATTGGAGCATAGACCAGAAAAAAAGCATTATTAAGCTTTGGTGAAGAAGCTTTAAGGAAAAAGCCACGGAAAACTCTTGTGAGCACATGAATAATGGATGATTTTAATATCTAACCGAGGCACTCATGTTTCCTTCACTTCCGAGCCACGTGCTTGGGCCTGGTGCCGTGGATCATGCCGGTTGGATAGTCGCAGCAAAACGTGGTTTGAAGTCCGCTTTTAGGTTGTATGTCACTCAGCGTGCAGACCGACCTGAGCCATAATGTGATCCTCACATCCACCTGAATGCTCATATAAATGTGCGTTGGTTTAGTTCAGCTTAAGATGAGAGCTGTGTTCCAACCCCAAGAAGGTAGACTATACAGACCACCAACAAACCGACTCAAGGCGGATGTGCGAATCTTGACCTTTGCAACTCTTGGCACACGTTTCCAAATGCATTATTATAAACTTTCTAAAATCCTTTTTGGGTAAGGGGTGTAAATCTGGCAACGTGATGTGTGCCGCGCAAACTATCTTCCCAGTGATGTAAGCTCACGAATCGGACGGCAGCCTGAGTAATTACGTAAGATCGCGTGTGTGGTGGAGAGAGGGGCTCTGGAGAGCTTTATTTTAGGAGATGATGAAGGGAATTTGCATGGCTGCTGAGACAGCGAGCAGAAGCTGAAAAAGGGCGGAGAGTATCAGATGAGGTTCACTGCAGGGACTGCGAGAGCGTTTTACATGAAATATTCAGCAGTGAATGATGAGTGATGCTGCTACTTCCACCCACCTGTCCATCGTCCATCCCAGCCGGCTAAAAATGAGCATTAAACGGAGCGGGGATGGATGCGCTTGGCTGCGTGTGCGTGAAATATCGCGCCTCGTTCAGGTTGTTGTACATTTCCATCAATACTCTGAACAGAAAGAGGAATTCATGCATTGTTTATGGTTTCCCACACTGTAGTTTTGTCATTAGAACTTACAGTCTATTTCAAGTGTTGCTAGGAGAAATAACTGAGACAACAATTGAGAAGAAACAAGGAGATGCGATTTTCTTTTCTATGAGGAAGATTGCATGTAAGAAAGGTGAGTTCAAACGTAAGAGATGGAAAACTCTGAACATTCTCTCCACATAAAACATTTCATTTTCCAGCGGCTCCTGTGACTGGAACCTATACAGAATTGATCACACTGATCTGAATCTGCAGACACATTGTGATTGCGTTTTGCAGGGTTATCGACTTTGTGTTAAATCCTGGGCCATCACACAAACTCCTTGCATATGTCTCCCTCCCTCACTATATCACCATTACTTTCCATTTGTTTTTCAATAAATGTTCTTCTGAACATTTCTCACTGGCAACACCACACTTTTCCTTGAAACCCAGAATTACGAATACAGAGATTAAAATAGGTATTACTACCCGAGAAAGTGACATCGTCGATTGATAAAAACAATAATTGAATGGCTCAAGATATCCAAAAATGTCTTGGGATTGCTTAAGGTGATTTTAATAATACAAAAAGTCTCCAGGACTCTTGCATAATAGCCCCACGATACAAGGAGATTTTCAATGTGGGACTGAAACCGGAATCAACGTCTTACAGTCGGATTAGAAAGTATATGACACATTCCTAACAACACAAAGAGCCCTTAAAGCAGTGGCATCTATTTACTACAGTAGTGCACAGGACCAATGTAAGTCAACAGGTACCAAATGTAACATTCTTCAAAATAACTTATTTTGTGTTCGCAGAAGAAAAAGAGTAATACAGGTTAAAAAATAACAAGAGGGTGAGTTAATGAAGACAAGCTCATCTAAATGCAAGAGCAATCTGATCTGATGGAATAAAACAATGTAATTGCAACCATTTGTGAGCATATCTACATTTACATTTACGTTTAGTCATTTAGCAGACGCTTTTATCCAAAGCGACTTACAATAGTCGAGGAGACAATGAAGCGGTAAATAGCCGATACAACAATAGGTGAACAAGTGCTACAACAATGTTACCAAGTTACACAGAGAGAGAAGTTACAAAAGTTATCTGTCTAAGAACACTCTGTGAGAATAAAGCATTGATGTCTTTAATGTTAACTGAGTAAGATCATGTCAAAGATTGAAATCATAATGAAACGGATAGACCAAAACAAATATAAGGCTGGTTCTCTCAGAATTCGGCTTTTTTTGTTTTTATTTTAAAAATAATAACAAATGTTGTCTTTTAAAAGACAACATTTTATAACTCTTCAAGCTTTTCCAGAACAACTGATTCATTGAAAAGTCTGAAAATAAAATTTCATAAACAGAAAATCTGTCGCATGTTCTAAGAATTGCAAACTGCAGCAAACAATTACTTTATCTTCAGTTGAGGTTGCATGTCAAGTAAATAAAAAATATTAGATTTCTAGGTATTACTACAAGAACAAAAAATGAATAAAAATGTGTTCATGACTCATCTCAGAGGCACTTTACAGTTACAGTGTTTTACAGTCCTGATGAGAGCAGATGTATTAGTTTTAGACTTGCTCTTTTCCCCTGTGCTTTGCTTCTTACAGCTTTGTGATGTCTTTACTAAGCGATCACAATCCTTATGCAGAACACTCAGAAACATCCTACACAGTTTGTTTATGTATAGAATGTTATCGCATTCAACACATCCAGATAATTACATTGCTTTAGAAGTTCCCTACAAACGGCACATAATCATAAGTTTTCTATTGCAGCATATCAGCAGTTCACAGGACAGATATTGGATGACCCGATCCCTTTAAATAATTGTACTTTAATAGTTTTAATATAATACTTAAAACTCTCATCTTTCCTATTTTCCTGGTTTCACGTGGCTTCGTAAATATGTCATATTTATAAAGTTTATGCAATGAAAAAGTAATTAATTTACAAATTTCAATAATACAATTCCATGAGCTCTTTTAGATTTCATTATTTTTATGTTTATATACACAAAATGTAAACTGTTTATTTACTGAATTTCAAAGTTTTGATGTTTTGATTGTACCGGGTAATAAAGCACCGAAGTTCTTGTCTTGGTGATGGTGACTGAAGAGTGAACATGTATTCCCTCGGGCATCTCACTAAACAGAATTAAGGGCCAGACTTGTATGTTCACTTTTAATTTGTGCGAAACTCAAAGCAAACCTCATGACACCATATTGTAGAAAGCAGAGATGTTGAAAATGTCTTGTTGACATGAAGTGAAAAGAATTGGGAAAAGAATAGCTCACTCATGAATAATATACCTGTGATTTACTTACGCTTAAGACGTTCCAAATCTACATTTGAGCTGCTACAGCTGTCAAGCTCTTAATGCCAAATTAAAGAACAGATAAAAGGTTTGGAATGCTAAGTAAAAAAGTACTTAAAATGAATTCTGGTGATGTCAGAGATGAGCGTCTAAGCGGCATAACAAAGGAATGTCCTTTTATGAAGGTCGTGATGCGGGAAAACCACAAATGACAGAGGAAATACCACTTTGCAAAGAGCATGTCAGTAAAAGACAGACTTCATTAGGACTACACCCCCCACCCCCCCGTCCCGTCTCCCGAGCTTACAGCCCAGTTGCTTCAGCGGATCCCTATTCAACAGAGCCCCGCTCTGCCATCTGAAGACATAGCAGCGTGCCAAGCTTCTAGAAATATCTTCTCACGAGGGAAATGACTCTGCCTGTCAACCTGAGAAACCAATGTTCCCCCCAAGCTCAGGCACATTCTCAAAATAGTCTGTCTTTCTTCAGAGAAGAAAAAAAGAACCTTTCTGTGATTCTGCTTGGCATGAAAGCTTAGCCCCGTGGCAGACACAATGGGCATGGGCAACGGCGTGTAGCGACAAAGCAGGAATAATTCCCAAATAATCCAAATAATTTGAAAGAACCTGACGGTTCAATTCAGTCAGCCAGATCTTTTTTGGCCTTATCTTCAAAAGTTTGTCGCACGTCGCTCTTTGTTTAGTTTGTTTGTAAAGGTGTGCAAATAAGTGTATTTGTACTTTTTTTTAACCATAAAGAAGATCAATGAGTGTGTGTAGTCTTTGGGATAGTGTGTTCTGGGTGGTGAAGCTGCCTGCTGCGAATTCTTTGTTTTCCAGCATGCTCTGCAAGTTTTCCCCTACAGTGGCTCAATGATGCTGAGATACAGTCTGCTACTTTATACACGCTTTATGAGTAAAATGCACGGCAGACATTTTGCACTTTAATGCAATGCAAAATACCCACAAAGCGCATTGAATCTAATCACGTGTCGGCAAACAGAAATTATGAGCAAATGTTTCTGTAGGTTCGTGACAATGAAGGCAGCGTGAATCTGCCAATGGAGATAAGCACGCTTTCATTTTTCACAAGCATCTTCTCTCCACACACGCCTTTCCATCAGCACTGAACTGAAACAGCTCATGATTCATAATTTATATGAAGTAAACACTGGCCTAGAGACAACTCAACAATTTTGAGTGAAATTTTCATAGTGAAAACAAGTACTGTAAGACATTATATTTTATTATGTGAAATTTTTTTTTGTCTCTATTATATTGTTTATGCCAAATGCTAAAATATAGGGATTGTATAATGTGAAAAATATAATATATTACATTTCTAACAAAGTTTCACATTTTGACACATTTACACATACATATACACACATAAATATAACTTTGTTTTGTAGGATGGTGGAAACTGATTTTGCAACCTTTGTGGCTCAAATGCAAAGTTTTAATAAGTTCAGTTAAACAATTGTCATATGTATTGACACATATCGACTCTAATAATATTATCATTATTGATATTGATAACAAGGTTATGGTAAATATCATGGTTAGAATAAAAACCGCTTTCTGTGTGATATTAATAGTTTTTAAAATTAATTTAAGATTTAAATTATTTAAGTACAAATATATAATTTCATATTTTATAAATATACAATTTCAGAATAAATATATTCTATAAATAATAATATATAATGTGTATCGTACGTACAGTACATTGGATTTTTGTGTCATGTGCCATGTTTATAACAGCACTCTCCGTCCTTCAAAATTAAGCCAATTCATGGTGTCCTCCAGACACCGGATTGGAGCGGGTGATGTGGTTAAGATGATGGGCTGAGAGTGGACACAAGCACTCTCGTGTATGTTTTTCGTGGGAAATTGGTAGGGGGGGGCTGGGGTGAAGTGTGCTCAGAGAAATGAGTATCTTAGCGGATGACACCCAGCCCAGCTGAGGCAGACACCTGCACTTCCTCATCCGCTGGGCTCTTCGCGGAACCATGATTACGTCGCATTAGCTTGGTTCACAGCTGACGTGACCGGGCTGCCAATGGAGTCTGTTGTCCTATCAGGGTATCAGAACTCATCTGCAGCACACTGGCGCCAAGGACTCTCAATGTGAGACGCGCCATCAGGCTTCTGCGCTGGTGCACATCTGTCTGTAACAAGCTGTTTGTTTTAGACAGTCTGGAGTAAAGGACACTGGTATGGCATTGAATACAATGGGGTTTTCTTGCAGAATCAGAACTATTGAAGGTTTGTTTCATAGCTTTAAATACTTAATTCTTTGCATATGTTTATGTACATCATGATTGGTTATATAAACACCCAGGTCATGGGTTTAAACAAAGTTATAGCTAAAACCATAGCAAATACACTCCTACAGTCTCACCTCACGTGACCCTGTCTGTGAAAACCCAGCCAAAGTTACAGTATTTTTTGTGATTTACTTTCTTCCACATAACATCATTTGACACAATGTCAAGGGCATTCTGTAAGTGTTTAACATTGACATCTAAAGGTCAAAGATGGAGATCATAGTAAAATGAATAGGTAAAATCTAAGTTTAAGGGGCCTATCAGATTACAACCCTCATTTTACATTTCCTTTGTGTTTCTGTGTGTGTTGGTATCTGTAAAAAATCTTTGAAGTTACAAACTCCAAAGTTCACAATAAAGCGAGTTACACTCTTATCATCATTATCATCCAGATGTACCGGACTACAGCAAATGCCAGGATTCTTGGCCTCCAGTTACTTCTGTGATGTGCTGTCAGAGACTCGTTTCGGAAGTACATGGTGTCGCTTCGTCACTGGTGGTGATGCAGTAACTGAAAGCCGAGGTGAACAATAATAGTTCACTAGACCATTTGATAATTCAGAGTACAACTGTAGGCAGGTCCTAAAGAGTTAGAAACTAAATGTGAGTGCTTTTCAGACATGAGGAAAGACGCAAAGCATCAATTTAAATGTTAAAACTAATAATGCATTCTTTGAACATTTTATGGCATTTATGTATAGTTCAGGTATGGGTCTCCAATAGGTCACTCACAAGTCACTGGTAGGTCATTCCTTTATTGCAAGTAGCTTGCCAATATGAGGGGTTGAAGTTGACAAAAATTAAGTGAACATGGAAAGAGAGGATACGTGCGTGAGAGAGAGCGATGGTTGCCAGAACTGAAATGCGAAAGGTAGTGGCACAATTAATTAATGAAATATTTATTGTTTGTAAGATATGTGTAATAAAATTGCTCTCTTGCACCTTCTTTGCATCTGTTTCTTGATGGCGGAATGACCTGCCCTTTACAACATGTTTGACAGACTCAGTGTCTATCTTTAAAACGCCTAAAATGAATCTTTTCTGTCTAAACTTAACCCACTAAAACCTCTTTTCTTACCCCTTCACGCTTTCAAAAAAAGGAATTAACCTTTTTTTTACCCTCCTACAGGTTTGCCCTGAGTAACTTAGTAAACCCATTGTAGCACTTTTCACCTATTGTTATCTCTGCTATTTACCGCTTCATTGTCTCCTTGATTCTTTGTTAAAAGCATCTGCTAAATGTGTAAATGATGTAAGTGTAAGGTAAAGCTACTTCTGGATTTTTCATTTTGATCTGAGTTCAGCGATGTCTGAAGCAGCCAATATTCTTTCAAGTTGTGCATTACTTGAGAACATTGATAATTCTGTAAATGCGTGACTTTAATTTCCAAACTCAAAGATCAGCAAAGCAGGTGCCGAAGCTTTTTAACTTTTCTGCTTAAGCTGGCAGTGTTTGCCGCCCAGTATTGTTTTTGTTCCGCAATTGCTTCCGATAAGCCAGAACAGGCCCCATCAAGAAACCTACGTGTTTTAGAAATTGTCTTTTTGGATAAATGAAATGTTTATAAGATGTGATAATATAACAAAGTAAAGGGCTGGATTCCAAGACAAGATTTAGACTGGGAATTAGAGTAAATTAGAGTTGTATAGCTTGCATTGACAGATATTAAAATATATTAGCATTTATGGCAATAATGTTTGTGTGTAAGTCAAATTTGTAAAAAAAAAAACTGAATATACAATTAACAAGAGTCTAGTCCTGTGCAGGAAAACACCATAGGGAGTTTCCAAAGAGTATAATTCTTAGTTTAACATAACATTTCTGTTCAATTTAATAACTTCAATTAAATGTTGGGAATCGATTCATTCTTTTCCTGTAGATGTGCATTTCAAGGTGCTTTACTCATCACTTTTTGACACTCAACTTCAATTTGCGACACTTAACTTTATTATTGCTTTTAGCTTAACTAATGTATTTGTCATCAAACTGTATTTAACATTGAACAATTTACAATTGTTTGTTTTTTAGTTTAATAAGTACATTAAAATGCAAGTAGCTGGAAGTTACTTTCATTTTTTTGGAATGAGCTCTCAACTCAAAAAAGGTTGGAGATCCCTGAGTTAAGGACTCAAAGAATTATCAATTTACAATTAATTAATATGGTTATCACAAGCAAAGATGCAATTTTATAATTGGTTTCGCAGTATTAGATTTTCTTAACTTGGTTTTTACAAGCCGGTTCATGTTTATAAATGTTTAATATTTCAAAAAGAACAGTTGACCCCAAAATAAAAGTCTAAGTCTAGCCCATGTATCCTTCATAAAGGTAATCAATTGACACTATTTGTTTAATGTCTCTGGAAAGCAAAACTATGGGTTTATGTACTCATGAATAAACTCCAGATGGAATTAATAACATGCACGTTTTCAACGGTTAAAGTTAATGATCATCAAAGCTCAACAAGTCTGAAATATATGTGAAACAGTAGTATAAAATGAACATCTGCTGTGTGTGTGCTGCTGTCACAATGACTTCCACTTTTCTTCCAAAGCAGAATGAAGCTGTTACTACTGTATGTAGAATGAGACAAATTAAAGGTGTTAACTGTGCACATGTGACAACATAATGTAAATTTTTCATAACATCATATATTCAATCAAGGAGTTAGAGGATCTCATTTTGCTATAGAGCTAACACTGATTTTAACTCAACTTCGTGTTTATTAAAACCTGTATGACTTTCTATCTTCTGCAGAAAACAGAAAATATATTTTGAAGAATGTTGCTTAACAAAAAGCGTCAGCACCCATATACTTGCATAAGTTTTGTGTCCACACAATAGAAGTGAATGGGTGCAGATTTTGTTTGTTTACCAACATTCTTCAAAATATCTTCTTTTGTGTTCTGCAGAGGAAAAAATATGATAGAGGTTTGAAATGACAATAGTGAGTGATTGTAACAGAATTTTAATTTTGGGGATAACTATCCCTTGAAGGCATTTTTGAACATTTATGCATTCAGAGCTCATGTTTCATATGTCATAACTAATATGTGTTTTAACATCTTTCCAAAATAACGCATCTGTAATAGACCATGGGTTTCCAAACTTTACGATGCCAGGGACCCCAAAATGTTAAGACCTGTTGTGCAGACCCATTTCTAAAACAAATGTCCAACTAATGTTATATATTATAAAGATGCATTTCAGCTATGTAGATAAATATTGAGTGTGTGAAGAATATGATAAGAAATATGAAATTTAATATTAAATAGTTAGCTAAGTTGTATGATCCCAAAGATAAAGAAAATCCAATTTACAGTTTTACTACTATTTTAAAAGACATTCATATATGCTCCAGAAAGAAACACAATGTATTTAGAGTTGGTTGAGGGAACTTGTTGAATTAGAAAATCTATGTAAATTGTTTTAATTTGTCTTCCGAGAATGATGCAATTATCTTCTATTGCTTCCGAAAGGCGGTTCTAATGGAATAAAATTATATTTGAACAAAAGAAGAAACTTTTGAGCATCTTCATTCTCTTCAGAAGTCCGCCATCCCCTGACTCTAAATGTATCATGTTTCTTTCTGGAGCATCTATGCATGTCTAAACTTTTACAGTATATGTGTTTGAGTCCCTTCATTTTCCTCAATGTTAAAACAAACGTCTCAAACACATACGGTCAGTTCTGGAAATGGTTCAAATATGCCTAAGATGCTGGAAAACTGAAGAATCTTAGAAGATTTTTCTGAAAAACGGACACTCTGTTTAACTCTTCAGAACAAACAAGGCACTCGTGAACAACCCTCACAGCACACAAAACATTCTAAGATCATCCAGGAAACCAAACACAATATTAAGAGACATGTTTTTGGTCTTGAGGAGTATGTGTAAACATATTTTAATAAATTATGTCACTCAAGACAGTACTCAATAAAAAATAACATGCGTTGGAAGGATAACTCCTTTGTGATATGATAACTCTCCCCCTTGTGAAATTGTTCACATTTTCACAGAGGGGACCAAGGGGGTGCCTAAACGTTTGTTTACCCCTGTATTTATTAAAAAGGAAGTTTCCAACAGTTATAAAAACCTCACTAGAAAGATATAAAACGTCAGAACTCAAATAAACGTTAATAAATTCATTTGTCTTTATATTTATTATTTTTAAGATTTTCTGGGGAACCCCTAGAACCTTTTGGAGTCCCTTGCACAAGACCACACTTAAAGACGTCCTATGACAAGCCTCTACAGTCTTATACAAGCTCAAACATCTAAATTAACCCCTTATCACAGTCTATCATAAGCCAGCTGGAATATACTGCTTTATGACCGTCATTCAAACTCCAATTACATCCCAAATAATCTCTTGTCTCCTCATTAATTGTCTAATCCCTGCCTCTCTTGTTATTTGCTTGCAGACCACACAGAAACAACCGAGGGGTCACCCACATAAACCATGTCCCCTCTCACACCTATGCCACGGTCATAACAGAGCATTATGAGGGGATTGATTCTCTCTGAACGGGGGGCAAAGATGAACACAGAACAGAAAATTATTAATCCAAGTCAATAAGTCTTAGTTTCCTCTCTGACCGTAGGTATTAAAGACCAGGAGCCATTAAACTCGAGAGGTAAGCATGGCACTCTGATTTAATTTTTCTGGGGGTATTTGAAAACTGTATCTGGAGTCTTTTAGAAAAAGAATCTTCCCTACAATACGCAGAAGTAGGTTGGGTTTCTTACCCAACGTGGCTTTTCATTCTTCTGGGGCCTTTGGGAGCAGCCGAACTAAATATTTAAAATCCACTCACCCTTCCTCTGAGCAGGACACGGCTAGGGTCAAAGGTTTGACCGTGGTGAGAAATCACAGTCACATGAGTGCCTTAAAAGTCTGAATGGGTTGTGTTTTGATTTATGCCTCCGGAGAGAGAGCATGCAGAGAATGTGATTAAAAGATTATTAGATTAACTGCACAAGACTCAACCCTGTGCATTACATTAAAAGAGCTTAATGTACAGATTTTCACATATACGCAGATATAATTTATCAAGCAATAAAGGTCCATATTTCGACACACTAAGTTTTAATGACTCGTTTCATGGAGCGACTATAAACAAACCCAAATATTCATTAAAATAAAATAATCATGCACAGGCCCGGTGGCAGGACTTTCGCATTGACCGTGCTATTTGAGGTGTTGGCGGATAAAGTGCGGTCGCTCCAAAGAGTGTGTGATAAGATGAGAAGCTTTGGCAAAGCCCCGGAGAGCTGAAGGGGTCAGGCTTTATTCTGACATGCACTATATCAAACCACTGACCGGTGAGGCCAAACAGAAAAGCTGCCAAGTTAGGTGTGTACAGGCGAGATAAATGTTTCACAGAAGTACTACATGAGACTCTGTCTACTTTTAATCTCTTACTGTCTGTACTTGGATGTTTATGCCCATTTCAATGTCACTAAAAAAGTGTGTTGCTACGTTCCAAATTACTTAGGTCTATAGGGGAATAAATAATATTAAAAGCACTCATTTTTATGTTTTTCAATTATAAAAACAGTGCATCATTTTTAAGTTATTGTTATTAAAAAAACTTAAAATTAAAAATTTAGTTTTAAAAAATGATTTTTGCATAGTGTTTGATTTACTTTAAAGCATCTGTGAGTTTTGCCTCCACCATCTCAACAAAAAAATGTATGCATATTTTATGTTTATCCTTACTAGGGGATTAACAAATATCAAAGTACCACAAATTGAAATACAATGTCTCGTAGAGCTATATATACTTTTAAATAATATAATTATATATTATACAAATTTATGTGTAAATTCAGTTTTTTACATATCTATAAATTTTATTAATCAATTAATAACAATAATCGATTTAATAAAACCTTTATGGTTCAAAAAGTTGTTAATATTTTGTGAAAATAACTTGCCAGTCAAGTTTCAGCATTGTGTAACACAAAATCTGATAATACTGCCTATAATATTATTTTATTACTTATACGTCATTTTTGTTGATAAAATTTTTTTTACAGAAGAAGATGCCAGAGATGGAAGATACGTTGCTTCCCTTTCCATTTTTTTAGTTTTTCCATTTTTTAAAATAGATCATTATGTGTATTATATATTAATATGTTATCTTTTGGGTTTTGGGCAAAAATTGGGTCGCACACTCTTCGTCTCATTGTTGTTGAATCAGCATGGTAAGGATATGCAAACAAAAGCCTGAACCTCCTGGTTGCACACACATGGCCATAGACGGCTAAATTCAGGCCAGACCGCAGGCAACTCATGCCTGAAGTACAACCAGGGGGAATGTCCAGGAGGAGAGGAGAAAAAGGAGAAAACAGGGCTGGTGAAGAACCCAAAGGAGCTGACTGAGAACACACAGCTGACAGACAGTCCCGAGCATCTGTGCTGCTTTGCCCTCAAATAACACAGACTCACAGTCACACTGATTAATGGGAAGTGGTGGAAGGGGGTGTGTTTGCACGGAGGGGAATTCATAGAGAGCAATCGATAGCAAAAATAAATACTTCACTCCGGTGAAGCAGTGGGAAGGTGAGTACTGCCATGCAAGGATGTAGAGTTTTGGGAAATCTTGAGTTTTTTCCACCAAGTTCTGTGTGAAGCATTGTGATCGCTGTTGCAAACCATTTTGTAGTTTATATTATTTCGATAGTTTAGAATGAAACATTTGCATTAAAGAATAAAAATAATAATCATATTATTATTATTAAATTACTTCTAATAATGAAGAAATGCTAATTAAACCTGGCTTAAAGGTTAAATCTGCTGACATCATATCTGGGGCATCTGTGTAATGATCTTTAATCGAAAAGCTAAAGGAAATGTCAACAGCATTCTAGCAAACTTTCAGCTCGGGCTGTTTGCTCAGATTTAATCTTTTAAGGAAAGTGAAAGTTACTTTCAATTATTTTCTTATTCATTTTTAATTCTGTTTATTGCTGCTAAAGGTCAGGCTGGCTGTTTGTGTGCATTTCCCAACACAAGAAGAGGAAGTCTTGCTGGTAAATCAGTGGCTCTCTTTAAAAATGCACAGGATCCACCACAGGAAGCCATGACCTGCCACTGCTAACCTATCAAACAACAAATATCAAGTTACACAACCAATCAAATTGCTGCTCTCCCACTGGGATGCTGGGCGGATGCGTTAGTCGGGATATAATGGATCCAAAGCATTTCCACATGTTCAGCAGTGAAATTTAAAAATAAAAGCAAGGAGACGCATGGATGAAGCCAAATTATCGTGCTGTGAGAGAACTATTAAAGACAACCATTAAAAAAAGTTTTCTTTTTCACTTTCTTAATGGTATGAAACCTACATGGTTTAAAATGATTATGTTTATAACGATGCAATGCAACGAAGTAGCTTTTGTAAGAAAAAATATGTGTATTACTTTTTATGTGTATTATTTGTATTATTACAATATGTAAAAAATGGTTTTAGATTCAGTTTACAGTTAACCACTTTCACAATTCCACGGAAACATTCGCTGAGTGTGCATGGACCCTCATGATTCGATTGAAATTGAACTAACAGCACAGTCACATTAAAAAATGTTACTTGTAAGCATTTCAATCTGCCAAATCTGTTTAGAATGGGGTTCGGATTGTAAGTGCAAGTATAAACCTATTTTGAAATACCTGATGATTCTTATATCATTTGTTATAGTAACTACTTTTAACCATAAGTAAAACCATGGACCAATCAGGTCAGTTTAATGCAAGGCGACTTTAGCTAATTTGCCTTTTCAAAGTCGTTACTGATGAAAAATGTAAGGATGTTTTAAGGATGTTAATCTGATCACTTAATGGTAATGTTTGGATAAGGAACTGCGGATGTCGGTTAAGAAAATAAAATGAAAAGAGCATCCCTAAATAGACCTTCTTTCTTGTCAGATAAACCACTGGGCTGAGCCATTACACAATGTATAATGATTTCTCCCACAGACATTGCCAAAGCAAGAGTGGATAATGTCAGCAATAAGCACCATCAAACAGAGATAAAAACTTGTTTAAATATCCTAAAACAATGACCAAATCAATATATCTATGAACATTCTCTCCAGTAAATACACCCACTGTGCTCTGAAACTGATCTATAAAGACCCCCTGTGGCGAAAACAAGTTTTTAATGGTGATGGTTCTTAATATTTAGGACAACCAAGTGCAATTTTATCATTTCAAACTATTGCTGAGTATTTTCTCCATAAATCTAAATTCAACCAAAGGAAAGAATGCCCTACTTAAAGACGTCATAATCCTGTAACCAATCACGTTAACTCAATTTACCTTGTGGATCAACAGTTCGGGTCACAGATATGCAAGGATGGTGCTATATTTGATCTAGAAGAACTTTTGTGTCAGCACTCAGTTTCACTTTCAGTTTTAGCAGCATTTGGAACTGCAGTGTGATAGAGTGGCGCCAGAGCTTGTTTGCAAATCCACACATTTGGGTATAGTTAATAAACCTAAGGTGTAGACTTACACTAAGACCAAGGCAGAAATCACATGCAAATCACTCGACAAGACACTGCGTAAAAGATGGATATTTAAACCTGTCTACAAAGCTCAACATGATAGCTTAGAGAGTTTTGTACATGCAAGAAACTCAAACCATTTCCATTACATAGTGATGGTATGCAAACGTCAACTCACATAACTAATAAAAGTTGAACGCAGAGATGAAACCCTAAACACTTCGGTGTGCACCTGAGACCTTTACGCAACACGTTACTGCAGCTGTTCAATAGGAATGGCATAAAAAAGCTTTCTGCTCTGAAGTTAACAGATCACTGCCTTAATTTCTTATCATCACATGGTCCCCACACAACTCTTTTTATATAACTCCAGTATATTGTAATGGTGCTCTGACTTAAGAGATTCTGCACCAGAGATCCAGTTATTGGGAATCTACCTTTAAAAAGTTACCCTTGAAACAATACATCCCACTTTTAGTTTCACCAACGGATCTGGGATGTACATCAGTGCTTGCTTGTGTACAGTACATGTGTTTGATTTGGGACGATGCGGCAGACGGTTCGGTAATGAGGCTCTTTCCTTTTGTCTCCAAGGCCATTTTCTGAAAGTAGCTTCACTGGCTTGCTAAAAGGTTTTGATTAAAATTTAAAACGGGACTGCGTCGTGCCTGCATCTCCCTGTTTATAATAAACTCCATTTAAGAGAGCGCTCGTGCAGTTTTCCACAATTCTCAATGCACATATCTAACATTTGGATAAAACCAGATCACGTTATATTTAAAAAAGCAATAGGTGCCTCAAGGGACTGTTTCCAAAACTAGGAAAATAATGTGCCCATGACAACACCTGCAACATGTGCACATCCCATCATTTAACTGCATGATGGGACATGCTTATGTCACACCAGGTTTTCCCCTAAAGTGCAGGAATGTCGAAAATAAATATTGATGATTTGCAAATGACATCACAATACCTATGAGAATACTTGTTTTTTTCCCATGTCTAAGCACACGATTTACTATCTCTCTGAACCTTTATGGAACATTTGTTGTAATTTTGTGCTTAACAAAGTATGCAACATATTAGTAGATATATGACAACAGATAAAACTGTAGTGATGATGGCAAAGGATTCAGAGATACCTCTTGACATTTTAAACCTGTATGAATTTCTTCTGCAGAACACAATAAAAGATATTTTCAAGAATGTTGATAACTGGACAAAGGAGGCATTCATTCACTTTAATTTTGCAAACACAAAATTAATGCAATTGCCAAGTACATGATAAAATTAAATAATTCCAACAACCAATTTTTTTTCAGTGTCCAACCATTGCATGATTACCAACATTACATCTATACCATAACATCTTGTTAATCAGAGGAAGGAAAGTGATACAGATTTAAAATGACAAGAAACCTTTTGGCCGAACTATAACTTTAAGCTTAGTTTGCATTGCCCCACCTCATATAATGTGATATTTTATGAGGTGTAATGTCAATAATAGGCATGGTGCTTCATGAAAAATGGCGTTTCCAGACGGCATGTGACTTTTTCAATCATCTGCCGCGTATTTACACCTAGTCCCGAGAAAACACATCTCTTGTGTTTGCATCCCTTTAGAGGAGAACATGTATGTGTGAATACAGCAATGCCAAAAAATGCCAACTGTCAAAAAGAACAATTTGGATGAATTGTGAGAACAGAGCTAATCGCTTTTGAAGGTATCATGCGTCTGTCCCACAGGAAAAGTTCTTGTGAAAGCAGTGACTTGAGAAACCCTGCTGTCTTATATTACAGTGGCTAAAATTAGAATCTGACAATGTTAGATCAAATATGCTGGTTTAATTATTAGAATGCGTGACTGTGATGCTGTTTTTAATAGAAGTCAGTCCAGCAGGACAGACTGTTGATGAAGATGAGATCTGATAGAAGGATTCACTTAAGCATATAGCTATGAACGGAAAGGCCACCTACTTATTAACATGAAGTCAAAATGATTCTTGTACACCTAAGACATGCTTCTGGTTGTACAGGTAGAAATAGATTTTCATCATTACATCACATTATACTGGTTCTTGATAATTTTTTTGCTGACCCCTTCTAAACTAGAACTAAGGATAACATTTCACAAACTACTGTTGGATTTTGTTCACTCTAAAAGTCACGTTACACAAGGAATTTATGCACACAGCACTTTGAATTTTACTGGATTAAATGCAAGGAAGTGTATTGTGTGTTTTGTGCAGCCAAAAATTAAAATGATGTCACCATTTATTTCTGCTCATGACATTCATAATGTATGTAGAACTCAGTATAACTCAGTAGAACACAAAAGAAGATAATTTGAGAAAATCTCAGTGGTTTTGTGTCCATACAGAGGAAGCGTCCAATCACAGTGGTCCAATATTGTTTTAAAATATCTTAGTTTGTATTTTTTATAGAAAAGAAAGTCACAAAGGTTTGCATCCACATTTATGAAATTAACATAAGTTAAAGGCCTACTTAAATCCCACTCCATCATCAGTGTCATCACATTACAACACAAATGACAACAATTCACATTATTTCAATATACAACATAAAAATAATACCTACCTCTTTAGCATGAGGGGTTAAAGCCAATTTTAATTTATCTGAATAATTATATCCAAAAAAACAACATGTAAAAAATAACTGTAGCATCCTCTATGTTTGATCCATATTAAAATGTTATGTCTATAAGGGACATGAAATTAGGATGCCAGCAACTCAACTACCAGCTTCACCCAGAAGGTTTTGGAAAATGTCTAAACCTACAATCAAGACACAGATAAAATATTTAGTGAAGGTCAAAATGTATTATGTGAAAGTCTGACAATTACAGATATAATTATTCGGACTAGATTGGGTTGGCTAGGGAACATTAGGTGATTGGTTCATTTATACTGGAAATGCTTAGTTGTGCCAGCATTCAAATCCCAATTTGAAACATGAATGTATCTAACCTCCTTATATTGTGTGAATATTGCTTTTTTTATGAGATATAAGGCAAATATCATACAGTGATGTATTTTCTCCAGGAACATTGAGTACTAAATCATTTAAAACTTTCTTAGGCCATAAAGCACCTAGTGTACTCAATACAGCATCTGCTAAAGAAATGCTGTTGACTTCACTCACTGGCTTGAACCGTTCTAGAAGCAAAATTAATCAGTTTAGCAAAGCAGAAAAAGTAAATGAATGGATATTAAAAATTGTAGCATTACTAATACATTTAAATCTTGTGCAGCAATAACCCCGTTCATAACTAAGATTCCCGGAGGAAGTAAAAATGGAAATCACGGAGGAATCACCCTGCTATCCTGTGAAAATCCAACATGACATTCGTGCAAAACAAGTGTAAAAGAGATGTATGGTGTGAGTGTGGACGTTTGTTCGGCTTGTGCAGTCTACTGTAATATAATTTAGGTTTTTCACTTTCACTGTGAATGGGAGTTTATGTTACAGATATTAGTGAGCTGTGTCAGACGTTTAACTGGCTTTTATTGATCCATGCTTTCGATCTTGCAAGAGCACTTTTTTAATGGGTTGTAATGGATCTGCACTTTGAAGTCCATTGCTTCTGCTTTGTTTGCCTCTCATTCTCAACAATGTTTTTTGCATGAGAGTTTAAAGTGTTTTTTTTTACAGCAATCATTGCATTTGCATTGTCTTTTTCCCGTGAGGCCTTTCCCTTCAATGAGCTTAATGGATGATCATGGGAGGACAAGAATTATCTAGAATTAGTTTACTTAAGTTTGCGGGCTGATGTCATTAGGCCTGTACATTGTGATCATAAAAGTATATATGGGGGTTATTCATTCACAATGACAAATTTTTTTTTACAGATTTTGTAATTCTCAGTTATATTGAAAGGTTCAATGTAGAGTCATTGATTATTTCTTAAGTATAAATACTTAAAGCAAAACTTCACATTTTTATCTTAAACGTGTTCCCGTGCCAATGAAAACTCAGCTAAAGTAATTTTCGGTGATTAACGTTTTGTTCACATAAACCATTCTACACAATGCAATGGATATTCTTTGAAATATAACATTGATGTCTTTAATATTGACTGAGTAAGACCAGGTCCCAGTTTGAAATCATAGTAAAATTAGAAGGTAAATAAAATTTTTAATGCTAGATTCCTCAGACTTTGATTGTTCGACTTTAGCCTGCTATTCACAGTCAGGGTCACAGTCAAAAAATAGACCTTCAAGGACCTCAAACTCTCATTCACAACAACAACAACCACCCAACCAGACATTATGAAAGAGAAGCTCTGCCTTAGAAAGTCACAAAACTTGGTATGCGTTTAAAACGTGACTCTTTTGTAGTTTTGAAACTTGTTGGTCAATTTTTAGGGCAATGCTATTGGTCTAAAAGGATCTATGATAAGAAATGCTTAAAGGGATATTGCCAGAACATGATAACGGCTGAATGGGTTTTTAAAACAGTGAAACCAACTTACTAACTCAGAGGCAGTTGGCGAATGAGCCTATTTCCAAAAAAGTGGAGTGTTCATCCACGCCAGTGTGCTTCTTTTAAACTTTAACTACTCTTTATTTGTTCAAAATATAATTTGACCACACCTTACCTATTTATGTCCAACTATGACTATTGCATGAATCCAATTAAAATTGTATTCTATACATACTGTCCAAATATCAACACTTACTGAGATCACATTGCACTGTCACCCTTGGAGACAACTAAATCTGATGTGTCTGCAATATCTTCTAATTGTCCCATTATAACAAATGATCATATTACAAGCTTATTGTCTGAGAACATCATCAATGCTAAAACCAGCTCGGTTTCTACTGACATGCTTCCACCGTAGGGCGTGATCTGTTTAGAACAAATTTAGGAAAGCTTTTGACCTTCAAAGTCTAATCTTGCATCAGATGGCATCTCTGGCACTGTGCGGCTCTGGCATTCAGAAGTGAATGATGACACCAGTACCCGCTGCGTGAATGAGACCAGAGCATTCCAATGACCACAGGTCTCTGTTTCCCCAGCAGACATGAGTCAACACATTGTCATATGCCTAAACCCATCTGGGGCATTTTTCACAAACACGTTCAGTACTGTAACAGGCTCAGACTCAAAGATTCACTGACAAAGTAGCTCGGTGGCCATAGAGAGAACATGTATCTTTATGCCTCAAGACAATGAAGGATTGCAGTTGCAAATACGGTTGGTTCTTTGGAGGACTGTGCAGACATATGATTTAAATTTGTTCTTTATATTGAAAATATAGCACTATATAAATAAACAACAAACGCCATACAATTATTTGCGCAGGTAAATTACATACAAAGACAAGGCAAAGATGCAAATAACCACAATCTCACACGAATGAGGTGCTAAGTTCTCGCTCATTTTCAACTTTGTGGAGAGCTATTGCGACAAATGTCGCACACTTGTGTCAATGGCGCTCCTTAATTAGGAAACCCTCGACATCCACCTTAACAGCTTCTTTCGATGTAGGTAAAAAAATCACACATTTTCACATAAAGTACTCCCTGACATTTTGTTCGACACAACCCTATATGTTAAATTTGACAATTGTCATTGTAGTCAACTTTTGACAAGAATTTTCAGAATGTTTTCTAGTCATTTTATCAAGCAGCTTCTTAGGGTCTCACCTTTTTATAATGATCTATTAAAGACCTTTTTTAATTCAGTCAAAATTCCATTTCAACTCTTTTTTGGATTAACTTGAAAATCAAGGTATATTTGGTAAATTGATTAAAATAATTTCTATCATCTAAACATACACCTTCAAACCAAGTGTCCCAAACATTTGGACTAGGGTTGTATTGGAATTTACTATAGTACAACCATTTATATGAATTATGCTCTATATAACATGCAAGTGTAATACATTTGAAATTTGTAAAATGGTTTCGGAAAGTTTGTCTTTATTATTCAACTTAAAGGTGTCATGAGATTGAAAAAAAAGTATTTTTATTGGCTATTTTCCCGTAAAATCCAGCCCACGCACCAATCAAAGAGCTTGGAAGAGCACATCAATCAGCATGTACATTTCAGGAGAACCTCTTGTGCGGAGATTGCCCGGGGGAGCTTGGCTTTATCCGGAAATAGTCATAAACCTGTATCTGTCTTCAGTAAATGTGAGGAAATCAAAGAGTTTTTGGTTGATGTGAACAACACGATTCAACACTACAGGTGCTCAAGACTAACATAAGGGTGGGAGAATCTCAGTGTGTTACTTCTCCTTTAATAATTCATTATGTCAATTACTTTTGTAGACAAGATGAGTTTGGATCAAATTTGATGTCTTATCATTTAAGCACGTTTATTTCAGCTATAAAAAAATCACAGGATCCATGCACAGTGGTATTTCCTTGCTGAAAGCCCTTTTTCCAGCAGTAAATAATTCATACTCCTGTTCAAAGTGATGCAGAAAATATGACCTAAATAAAAAATATCAAAGCCAATGTGAAAAAAAAACAGTACGAATAGGGTTGAAAGTAATATGAGAAAGCATCTTTCAATCATGTGCACTAAAGTTTGAATAGTACATTATCTTAATACACTACTCTTGTATTGAGTAAAGAATACAGCAGAATGGAAAACAAGTCACTCTATACCCCAATTCTATTTGACAGTTTAAACCTCAGGAGGTCTGTATGTGTAGGTCCTCTCAAATCACAAAACATAGAAATGTATCTATGTGTGGTACATCCTTCTAGTTTACACAATACAGACAGCTATGACCTCATCACAACAACCAGTCATGTATATAATACTCATCTGAGATATAACGCGGGCAGTCGTTCAGGGTAAATGCTGTCGTATTGAGAACAGGGTGCGGAGCGGCACAGCGTGGCAGCTACTAATGTGGTTAATGAGTGTAAACTGGACACACATCTCTCACAGATGAGTACAAACTCACTGTGAGACCTTACTGCAGTATACATATACACATTTCCTTCCTCTACTACACTGGCAGTTCCACGATCCCAACACCACACTGGTTTTACAGAAGTGCCTGATTAATGAATCAATGTAATACCATTTATAATGAAGTTTTAAAAGAAATTCATCAAGGAAAAATACAGAAGAACAGATAAAAATTAGATGATGTTTATACAGTACATTTAAGTTTATAGTGAACTGTAGAAGACAGTCCTGTAACTTCTGTAACAACGCTGGTTTCCCACTTTTTTGAGATGTAACAACTGCCTACTTATATGGTGTACCACCTGTTCCCAAAAACAAGTACAGTATTAAGAAATGTATACTAACAATTGTAAGCAAACAGCAGTGGCATCCATTCACTTTTATTATATTGATGCATTTTTCATAATATACTCTGCAGAGGGAATAGAGTCATAAAGGTTTGAAATGACAAGAGGGTGAATAACTTGTTTCAACATTTTCCTTTTGGGTTGAACTATCATTTTAACAAATGTATTTATTAACCATGCAAAAGATACAATTATTTTATATTGTGGTAAAAGTCTTTAATTGTGGGGTTCGGCAGTTGTCCTTCCAATGTTAACAGCTTATTAAATCAACTAAATTATTTTTATTTAAGCATGTACTATTTTGGATTATATGAAAGTTAGGTTTAGAGATAATTTGAGAAAAATTCCAGAATTTACAATGTATAATTGTACACATGCATGTGTATGTGAGAGAAAGGTTTGAGCAGGATGGGAAAAAGCAATCTCAGTATAATCATCTAACAGCCAATAACACTTATCTACTGCTTGATCCCACCTTCATTACTAAAGTTTTATTAGCTAGTCATTTGAAAGACATCAAACATCCACATAGCAGCAATAAGAACACAGTACTATTGTGTATTTATTGCTCTAGATATTAGTGCTGTTTGTAAGGGCATGCATTACTATAGTGACTTGGATTTGAACAAACCCCAACACAATAACACAGGTCCATAAGGTACTTAGTTATACCAAAATCAAGGAATAGAATTTAAGACAGAATTTTGACTTGAGCTCGTATGCAAACCACACAGAACACTTATTCAACCACCATGCAATGCTTTAGCAACCACTCATGAACTGCTCAGCATCCTCCTGGCAACCACTTAAAACACATTAACGTGTAACGTATTCCTGTAAAAAGATAAATCCATTTTATTGTGTCTGCTATTTATATTATGTCTGCTACCACTGTTGTTCGCTGATAATGTAATTTCATGTTATATGCAAATGCGGTTTCATTCAATCTTCTACAATACACCGTGACACACCGTCTAGCTGTGTCGATTAGAAACACTGGAGTTTGAAATGAGCTTTTGGTTGGCCTACTAACAGACTGAGTCATTTGGGTCATGCTTGTCAAATGCCCACCAGCAACCCTGCGAAACCCCAACCTGTGATTTTTAAACTTGGAGCCCATGAAAAATGGATAGTGAACAAGAAAGGGTTTTGACGTTAGTGAGCAGCGCACAGCAGCAGCACATGTTTTATTTAGGAGTTTACTATGCCACTCGGAGGGATTGCAGCAAAACTAAAGCTAGTTTTCCGAAAGAATAGAATATCGTTAAAGCAGAAAAAAAAAGTGGCGGTGGAGTCAAGTGCGGACGGACATGTGCAGTAGGCAAAAAGAGAATTCAAAATTGAATAGTGTTTGTTTGTTGTTTGTCATTTATATTGCGCCGAATTTGAACCTCAAACGCATGAAAGGGGATTTTTGCAGTTTGTCAATGCTGTTTTACAGTCAAGCTTTCAGTTTAAGTTCAACTGAGAAATCGACACATGTAACGTTGTTACTTGCTTTACATTATAAGAGAGCTGTATGTGAAAACCATTATAACTCAAAAACTGCGAAGCAGGATCCAACACATTAAGCTCTGAAAGCTTTATGATGCTATAAAAACCTTTTCTGGCTCATGCGATCTATAATGGGCATATAACTTGCAGATAATGAAATATTCACTACTAACAGCTAATTGATCGACAAAGTCAGTCCCCTTTTGAATCAGCCCACTTCCAGGAGTTGGCAAAGATCTTTTAAACTTCACGCCAAATCTTCCATTTTACAATGACACACAGCTGCCCATACAACCTCTATGTATACAAAAGCCAAGATTAAATACCACCAACATTATCACAGAATCCCAAGAACACACCTTCCCCATTGCTATTTTCTGTCTTCCTCTCTCTTCCTCCCTTTTGTAGAGATGTCTGAGAAAAGTGCGGGTAGGGGGGAGTGTGAACCTCTCACTGATTCGGTTCTGGGGCATCATGGGACGTGACTCACAAGCTTTATGTGTGAGAGTCGCTTGCGGATCAGTTGTTACATAAATCCGAGGGCAGATGGTACCCACAAACTGATCACGGTAACACCCACAGTGAAATGTGAGAGGTGTGTGCTGTGTACGTGCGTGTTGGTGCACATTTTGAATTCCAACGATGGAGGCCGAAATCCTATCTGAATGTTTTGTAGTTGTATTAACATTGTTTTAAGGTTTTTGGTTATTCAAAAAATTGCTGCCCAGTGGGTTTTATCTGCTTTACAGATGCAGAGGACAGACTGTCTCTTTTCCCTAGGGTCCAAAACTGAATTCTTAGAGTGATTATTTGTTTGCAGGAGAAAGGAAAAAGAAAGGTATTCGGACGAATGCTTGTAACCAAACAGTTCTTGGACCCAAATGATTCTCATAGTAGGGAAAATTCCATCTGTAGTCAAATGTACCCGGCAAAAAATGATGTTCTACATTCTTCAAATTAAATTATTTTGTGTTTAACAGAAGAAAAAGTTTAGATTTTGTTTAGATACTAATATTTATTTTTAAAGTAATTGTTCCTTCTGTGGTGATCAATGAGGTCCAAGAACAGTTTGGTGAACCCCAGATTCACGGAAAAAAATAGGTGGTTGAAATAGGTTCCACATTATTTAATTTAATAATTTATTTTAACAACTTCTATTGTAAACGGTTGAAAGTTACCAAATTTATGTTAAATAAACTAAAGATTGAATCGTGTGGAACCAATAAACTTCGTTAAATTGTGTTACAAAGGAACCTTTTATTCAGTGTAATATACATTCTTCCAAATATCTTTCTTTGTGTTCAACAGAACAAGAACAAGTTTAGTTTATAAACAACTCAAATGTTAGTAAATGAGGAAAAAATATTTACATTTAGGTGAACTAACCCCTGAATAAAAATTTCTCTGTCTAACCTGTCTGTTTCAATACTCCAGAAAAGTGTCAATTATACATTTTCGTGCTCACTTCATATTTTAACAAAATGTGTTTTAAGCTCTACGTTCACATTCTGTACTACCTTCTCTATGATAGTTTAGGAAGCGGCCGTATGTAAAAAGCCTTTGGGAATTGACTGTTCTTCTCACTCCTTTAGTTGACGTCAAAGAGGAAGACGACGTCTGCTGAAGCACGTCGACAGCAGTCTGGTTCTGGCACATGCCCGGCTGGGAGTAGATGAGAGGCTGACAGACTCGAAGATATATTGCTTGGATCTCAACAATACTAGGGATAATACAAGCGCAAGAGAAAACGCCCATGCAAACATCTCTAAATCATAGAAACACAGTCTATTTATATTTCTCCTGGCCTAATTTTATGACTCTGACGCTTACTATGTTGGCACAGAGTATAAAGAAGCCTTTCAGTATAGCAAAACAAAGAATGTGGAAGTGCCAATGCAAAACACAGACTCCAATTATTAACATTGTGAATATGATGTGATCCTTAAGTCATGGCAACATATGTTTTACGCTACATTTACTCATCAAATAAAGTGTTTTATTTGAGTTAAGCTATTTTAACTTTCTAAGGGAAAAGGTAAAATTTAAAGGTCAATTAAAAAAATTATTTAATTTTACATGAAAAATTAAGTATCAAGTAGTGACATACATTACCGGTAAAAAATGTTTAAATGTTTCTGACGGTCTGGAAAACCTATAGAGTAGGTGTATGCTTAAATGTTTAATACCGCATTATTTTCTGTCCATTTTACTATTTAAATTTTGATTGTGCGCTATAAAACGGTTGACTTGGAGCAAATAAAAAGGAAAAAGCAGCTAATACAAGGCCAGCTTAGATGAGAACTACTTAAGTTGGGAAAGACTTTAAATAGCTGGTTAATGAAAATGCAGGAATGTAATTTTTTCAGACATAAAAACACATTAAAGATGATCCGGAGAAACTATAACTTATTTTTTTTTCACTACTTCTACACTATTTGTGTTACAACCTTGGCCTGGTGGTTCGAGTCTTGGAAGGTTGCTGGTTCGAGACTCGGTACCTGAGGTGAGTCCCTTGAGCAAGGCAACCCCCCCAACCCCTCTGCTCCCGGGCACCGAAGTATGGCTGCCCACTGCTCCGGGTATGGGTTCACAGTGTGTGTATGTGTTAACTTACTGTGTGTGCACACTGGGATGGGTTAAATGCAGGGCACAATTTCCAAGTATTGAACACCATACTTGGCAACACGTAACGGCACATTTTTACAATATTTAATGTACATACTCTGTCAGAAAAGTTAACTAAAGTGTTTTTAACCTGTTTTTTCATTTTACAAAAGACTACAGAACAACAGGAAGAGGGATGGGAATATAGTCATGAAATGACATTATCGAGAATTAAATATTCATTTTGAACCCATGCAGTCTTTACAAAGTCTTCTTCACAAACATATGGACTCCATCAACAAAATGGTCCTCTCAATTCAAAACTGAAGAGGACAACGTTTCTGACACTTGAACAGATGTTTTGTGCTTTATTTTGAGAACCAGAATGCCAAAACCAGAGGTTTACATTATTAAAACAACCCTCTATTGTATAATACGTGTCATCATTTTATCACCCTCTTGTAATTTCGAACTTGCATGACTTTCTTACTCCCAAAGAAAAAAAGAAGATATTTTGAAGAATTCCAAATAAACTAATTCTTTTTTTCTCTATATTCCTTGTGAGTGCCTCAGAATTAATTTATTTGGGATACATTTTTTATTTCCAAGCTGAGGAGCACCACAGGAATACAATGTAACAGATGAACACCCAAATAGACCTCCTAGAAACTCGCTTGTGAATATTTTGAAGAAAGTTTGAAATTGTATTGTATTGTATAAATCTATTGTATTGACATAAACCAATGCCATCGAATGGGTTTCCGTTACCACCATTCTTCAAATATCTTCTGTGGTGTTCTGCGAAAGAAAGAAAGTCATACAGCTCTGGAATGACAAGTGGGTGAGAAAATGATTAACGTATGTTTGATTGAATTATCAGCTTTGTCTCAGATGTTTCTCCTAAGATGCCTTTACAGATATTTTACAGAAAATGTCTCTTCGTATATGTTATCCACCCACACTAGTTTTAAGACACTTCCTTACTTATACGTTCATATATTTTTCACATTTTCGAATAAGAACAAATTCAAATGAATAGATGTAAGACACCTTTTGACTAAATGTTTTCCTGTCATTTTATTAAACAGCTTCACAAGGTCTCGCCCGGAGACGTTTCAATGAATTTTAATGAGAACTAATGTTAGCTTCAGTTTTTTTAAATAATCAGAAACAAAGTTTATTAAAATAAACTGATTTATTGTCTTTCCTTTTAGATCTATCTCTCACCGTCAGAGGAAGTTTGTCTAATTGCAATTTGGCACTGCATATGTAATTGTCTTAACCCGTTTTAATGACTTTTATTAAGATGAAATTGGCATGATTACCTTCATCATAGCAAGATGGGGGGCTAGTTTAAAATTATTGCAACTTTGCAAACAGCATCTGGTCGACAATCAGACCTGCCAATTAGTTGCATAGCACAAAGCAGCAATCCCCTGTTTATCATTTTCCCTGGGTTTCAAAAGACAACTATGGCATGAGGACACAATTTCACCAAGGAGCTTAGGGAGAAAGGAATGTCTCGGCTCAAAATAATCACTTTCTCATAGTCTGGGTGACATTCAATTTGATTCAAAGCACTCAAGTCATGTTAATATCTCAACACTGATGTAAGCCACTTCATAACAGAGGAGCCATTCAACAACATTGAATGCCAAGGGATGATTCATGAAACACAGCGGAATCTCTGCACTTTTTCAAATACAAAGTATGGAATTGCAGAATTCCTAGCATGAGATGGCTCTTGGGGTCATACGTTTATTTTGAGGGGCGCTTGCATGTTGGCCCATTCTAGAGGTATGCTTTGCACGGCTCGGTTTGGCACCCATCTAAATATTTCATCAAATATAATTACACAATCCATCAACCCGATGCCATTCCTACGCCATCTCCCATTCTCATCAAAGACATGCCTTAATTGACAAAAAAAGGTAGATCTTCGGTGTGGATGGAGCTGTGGAATATGTTTCCGTCATGTACGTTTCTCAGGCTTTTGGGAAGAAAAGCAGTTGTGGGCAACCTTCATCCTCTGCAGTTTCCGTCCCGACTTGTAACGCTTGCTGAGGGGAGGGACGCGGAAACGATACGAGGCTGGAAGAGCTTAATGGTGTGCACCTGGTGCTTATCTCCATTGCCATAAATCCAGCACTGGATGTCTCTTTATCATTGAAGACATTCCAGAAGTGAGTGCATGAGGTGGCATCCACGTCCAGCTGTTAACAGCATCCACCGGGATCGGCCCAACTGGTGTTAATACTTAAGTCCCCTAAGTTCTTTTTTTTGTTTGTTCAATTTTGTCATATAAAAGCCCTTGGGGAGCATGTCTCTGCTAATCCCACAGTGTGTATGTGTTCACTTCCCACCACTCGGGCTAATTAGTGATCTACTCTGCTAGGGTTAATGGAAGATTAGTCCACAAATTAGGACTTCTGTAAGATTATCCAGCACTTCAACCCTTAGGAAGATCAGACCAGTGTCACCAACACCAGAAATTCATTAATGGATTTAATGGATAAAGAATTCTGTTTAAAGATTCTGATTCTTATTGCAGTCAACAAATGTCAAAATGACTTTTGTTAAATTATTTGAGCCTCATAGGGGCCATGTCACATCACTTTGATTCAGAGTAGTTTAAAAAATATTCTAAGAAAAAAACTTTCTTTCCATTTTCTGACTTAAAATAAAACAATAGACACAATATAAATATTAGATAAAGTAATGCTATAGATGTTGCCTCTGTAATAATTCCGTAGTTTTGTTGCATTATTACAGTAATTTGTACAATATTTGCAATGAAACTATTGTATTATAACAACTAAATAGTACAAAAAATTATCATCATTTATGTCCTCACGCGTTGACATCATCAATTGAAATTGGTTCATAAGATCGTCCAAGTTTGGTAAGTACCGATTGAATCATAAAATGTGATAATCGGTCGAGCTTGAGCCGATCGATCGAAGCATCCCTAGTAAATTGTGAAAATGTATACTGCAAAACCAAAAAAAATAAGAACCAAACAATGATGGTACCCATTCACTTGTGTGGACACAAAATCAATGCAGTTTAGTGGATACCGTAATTGTTAAGTTATCAACTTTCTTCAAAATATCTTCTTTTGTGTTCCGCAAAAGAAAGTCATAAAGGATGAAACTGTCAAGAGGGCGAGAACATGATGACAGAATTTTCACTTTTGGTAAACTATTGCTTTAAATAAAGAAAAAAACTTTAAATATCAGTAGGAGGTTAGAACATGTTGGTAAATAACAAAATCATATCTTTTTATATTTTTTCACAATGAGCACCTCATAAAAATATAATAAAAATGTATGCTATGATGGCTTAAGAATGCACCCCTTTAATCCCTTTCCAACTTTCAAGGCACTTTGTCCAATTGATTCCAAGTACTGAACATAGAGTCCTGTAATTTCCTTATACTTCATGGAAACTGTACTTTCATAAGATGGTTCTAGAAAAGTGCCAGTGACTCATCATTTGGGGTTACACACTGACCATTCAGAACATCTGCCAAAACAACAGTGAAATTCTAGGTGCCCAGAGGGTTTTGCCCATTGGCATTTCTTTATTCTCCGACATGCCCTTCATCAGAGAAATTCCAACCACTGTCTATTACAATTTCTGTCAGCAAAGCACAAATACAAGATTACAGACATTACTCCTGTAGGTAACGCAGAGATAACAGGAAGATAAGAATAGGAAAAACACATGCTGTTTTCTTTTTAGATCTCAGTATTAATACATTAAACACCCCCTCAGTTCTATAAAAGACAGAACAAACCTCAGGGAGAAGTTTACACATTTTCCATCAGCACTGGGATTACATTTGTGGCCCAGCTTTTCCCATCTTTGATTTAAATTTATGGTTTTTATTCATGTCATAGAGAAAATCATTAGGCTGCAAATTTTTTGCTTTGATTTCTGAACTCTCTTTTTAGCATTAAACATTTAGGGGGGAAGCTGAAGTGTTTTCAAAACAAACATTGCAATGTAAACTTGGAAATAAATCGCATATTGGCTGAAACACAAACCTGTACGAGATTCCAACCCTCCAAAGATTCAGCAATGATTGATGTCACCGACGGGCAAACTCCTCCAAAGATCATCAAATGTTTTGGACCGTAGCAGATTGCATCAAAGAAGGCCCTCAATCCTTTTGCATTGTCACACTGAAGAGAGAGAGGGGGAAGAGAGAGAAGGAGAGAAATTAAGTCTGAGAATAAACTCTACACATAGAACAGCTCTGTCAATCCCAGTTGCATTATTATATGTGCAGGTCTCAAATCAATCCTGCAAAAATAGCACCTTGAGACTCCTTCCTTCATTGACATTCTTAATGCAACACCAAACTGCCAAACCAGAGATCTATTGCATGTTCCCTTCATAATGTAGTCAAAGCAAAAATGGCAAATCATAATTCAGTCTAAATGGGGGGGAAATGTGCACCTCAAATTTCTCAATGTGCAAAACATGCTGTGATGTTCCGAAGAGTCGTACTGCTGCAGCACTCTGCACCCATTTCACATTACTATGGCAACGCTCTTGGCTCTGTAGATGTGCTGAAGGAAGGCAAAGAAGGAGCTGGCCTATTGATTGCCATATGAGCCACTAACTGTTTTATCTTTGATTTTCTCATGTTGGTAATGATATTTCAGTCTCTGGTAAACACTTCCGAAGGTCAATTAATGGCAGTCAAGTTGACCCAACTCAATCTAGGTCAACGCCAACAATTTCTTTACACATCGTGACCAGGTCAAGAATTTCATTTTGGTTTTTGGCTTTGCCTGCTTGGTTTCGAATAGGTATGATTTAGAATCAAAGTTTGTTATAACTATCAAGATTTTATAGCAATTTCCCAATATTCTTTAACAAGAGTAAGTTGGTGATAAAACTATTAATAGTTGAGTCCTCAACTATACATGATTGCCATTGTACTATGATAGGTCAAGCGGTCTAGTCTACAGTTATTGGTCAACTTTGCTTTCAGTGACTGCATCGACACCGGTGATGAGGTTACATCATGTGAACTCAGTTTCTTCTGTAACTATCATCTGAAAACACGTCTCAGAAGTACCTGGTTGAAAATATTCCTGGCATTTGCTATAGCCCGAGACATCTGATTTCTGTTAAAGACCATAACTCGCTTTATTATGAACCCTAACATTTGTGACTTCACAAATCACTTACATGGACCAACATACTCAAATTACTAAACTATTACTACTCAACCTCTCGACATCTGTGTGATGTTCTGTTTACTGCAAGTTGAATCAGAATTATGAATTATCATATAAAAAAGATTGAAATTATAGATATAAACAGACATAAAAAAATTATCTTCTGAGGCACACTGGGTAGTGTTCACTAGCAGGTGTGCTTGAGGGTCAGAAATAGAAGGGTTGAAAATAGACTGTGGTGTTGGAAATGCAAGAATATGTGATGAGGCACTGCGGGGTGAGTCGATTGAAGTGATGGCGTTCGTAATGCTGAATAAAACAGCAGGCTTTTAAAAGATCTAATTTACATATTTCCTCCATATTCACTTAATACTGGTCATCAAGTAAGCACAAAAACACTGAGTGCGAAACAGGCCTTTCTTTTTGTTTAACAGAAAACTGTCTGTTCTCCAATAAGAAGGTAGTTAAGTTTAAGGAATGTGTAAAATATGGTATAAAACATTCAGAAGTGAAATGCACGGTTATGGGAGATGTAAACACGCGTAAAGAAAACGGTTCAAGATAACACATAATCATCAAGTGTTCAGTCTAGATGATTTTTACCACCAAGACATTGTAGGGGTCAGGCTGCTAATACACATTTCTCAAAAGTTATCACGGATATAAAAAGGCAACTTACAAAACCAGCAAACACGAAATGGCCTTATAAGGCGCGTTTGCACAATCTGCCGCTTTGACCATGTTGTCATGGGAACTCGCTTCTCACTTTGAACGCTAAATGAAGGAACAGGCAAGGCGGCATTGATAGATATCCCCCGGATTGGCTGTTACAATCATGAGGCTATTAATCAGCATTCAGAGGTGACGTGGAGGCCTTTATTCTCAATATAGCCGAGCTGGCGCATGAATGAGAGACGTGATAACACATATCACTGCAAATGTATTCAATGAACATATATGATAGTGATATAACACTGATGATGATGTTGGTTTGGGTTCAATAAAAGTCAAGAATATGAGTGTGTGGATTATTCGAGAGAAACAAGACCTTAATCTTCAGAAAAAGCAAAACAAACAGAGACGTCTAAACAACATGTTTAAAAGTGAATATTCGGTTATTTTGAAAGAAAGTTGGTAACCAAACCCCTGGGGTACCCATTTACACCTTTTATATAAACACAAAGCCTAGTGTCAAAAAAGAGTTGTTGGAATTACTTTATTTAATCATATACATTGGGTCCGCATCGAATTAAGTTTCAAGTTCTCTTTAAAAATGATGCTAAAAAACTTAATTAAATCATGTGGAACCGACGTACATGAATACATGTTTGTTAGTATACTAACATTCTTTAAAATATCTTCTTTTATGTTCCGCGGTAGAAAGAAAGCTATACAGGTTGTCAATAAGGTCAGTAAATTATAACAGAATGTAGAAAGGCTGAAACACATAACATTGAACAACAACTTTGTAATGGGTTGTACAATTAATCATTTTTATATTTTATATTTATAATAAAACCATTTATAATACGAATGCAGGTCATCAAATATAGTGAACTATATAAAAGATAAAATATAATAAAATATACGTTAACAACATTCCTTCACAAAGTCAGAATATCTGGGAAATTCTTGGAAAAGTATCAGGTTATCGAATCAGAATTCAGTTGGTCAGTGTGCTCTACACCCTCCTAGCAGAAGCCATGTGTGTGTACTGCAATGATCCGCAAACCACTCTTAAATTCTTGTCAGAAGACCCTTAAGCACAGCATATCGTCCCACCACATGACTACAAGGTTTACCGTTGACACTCTCTCTCCTGTGGGAGGATTCTAGATCTCTAGCAGGTCAGGAGGAAAATATATAAAGCCTGATCTTAAACTACAGAAGCACTGAGAAAAGTGTTTTAAGGAGCTATTTGTAGCTGATAAACTCATACTCATTTTGTTCAAGTGTTTTGTGCATATAGTTCAGAGCTGTTCAATAACATTTTTGACCTACATTAAAATGTATGCCACATATTGACAGTATTTATAGGCTTTCAGTTTTATTTCATCAAATGTGCAGTATTGATTCAAATGGGAATTTATTGAAAATGTCCTTCTGAAATAAAGGCATCAAGAACTGTTTCCCTCAGGAAAAACACAGTGTAACAAACTGGTTATTTATGGCACCAGCAGTAATTAGGAGCACTGGCAGATTTTACATATTAGGCAGATTTTCCGCAGCTCATTAGGATTACTACAAACAAGCCTAAACTATAAAATATGTTTTCATTCTAACATTTTTGTGTGCATCGATTCAACAAGGAAATAAGTGAGGCTGCATGGAAGGAATAAAAATATGTGAAATCTCTCTAAATTATAACAATTAATTGATAAAAACTGTAAAAAGCATTTTAAATGTGTGCAATTGTTAACAATATGTCTATACAACTTATCTGTCAACCCCACCATTTCGTCCCACGGTTTCCCCTTTTTTTACACTCACTTTTTGTAATATAATCTACACTACAGGACATGTTTTTGGAACACATTCATCATTTTGTATATTTCAGAATAATATTAAATTCACCAAATGTATAAAATAAAACAATGAGAAATATGGTAATTATGTTCTACCCCAAATTAAAAAATACAGAAAAACATGTTATATTTTATCATCTTCAGTTTATTTAAGGAGCTTTTTAACAAACTCTGCCCTGCCTATTCTGCACACTTACTGGCTGTTCTTCCTTCCATAATAAGTAAAGTCATCCATTTAAAAACATTTTTTATTAAATATCTTTTCTCTCATGAAAAAATATTTTTATCTATTGAACTAATTTCAGACATTTAGGCATACACTTTAATATAAAAAGTTTTTTTTATTAATAAGAAACATTTCAAGTGTGCCAAAACTTTGTTATTTAAGCTAAGGTTTTACTTAAAGTTTTAAGTATAAATCAAAACGTTTTAGTTAGTCATTGCAGTGATTGCTATGATATTCACAGATTTTACATGCTCATATATCTGTGTGATCTGATGGAAAATAGAAACAGAAGAGGAGATATAAATTTGTAATTCCAGAACCAAATGACTCGGAAAAGACAGTAGGCTAAGTGTTATTAATGGATCTGTTTCCTCTGACATCTTCAGCATCGTAGAATGGCCACCCAAGGTATTGTGGAAACAACAAGGGATAATCACGGCATGCTAACCGTGATGAAACGCCTTTTCAACAACGGTGACGGCCGCAACTGCACCTGTCGCCAGTCAATGGCAAATTACTAGCCGAGTATGCGGTCTGAAGTCTTCAAGACCAGGTGAGAGGTAAAGAGAGAGTGAGTGTGAAAAGAAAGGAAGACAATCGGTCTCATTCAGTACAGAGTATAATGGCCTTATATTTATCTGTAAAAACGCATTGTCCGTTTCAACTTCCAGTTCATCAAGAGCTCATGTGGACAATGCTGCCATTATGACCAATTTCATTGTTTGAAAGTATACAACAGGAAGAGAGGAGCATGGTACTCGTATGCACTGATTGCCCTGCAAAGAAGGAATCAATCCCACCCACAACCATCATTATTATCCTCATCCAAATCAAACCACCAGGACAGCCAATCGCAGAACTACTTTATGGTATCTGAAAACCAGAATACCATGAAACATGATTCAATGGGATACCTTTTTAAAATAGATGTTTTATTTATAGTCCAGTGCTGTATTTCTCATCCACAGATGTTGTGCTGAACTTTGATGTATAGCTGGAAATGAAGCAATATGGTTTAATCTATTCACTATGAATAAATAATTTAGAATTTCATCAAAATATGTCCGCAAGATGAACGAGGAAGCCCCAAATGACAAAAATACTGTATTTTTACTTAAAACAATTTACAAAATGAGCAAATTTAAAAGCTTTGAAATTAAGTGAATTTCAATTTTGTGTATATGCAAGAAAAAATAAGTAACATCTGATTGACTCAAATATTTCTATTAAAATTCACCCAAAAATATTGATGTATATAAAAAATATATATTTGTTCAATGACATAAAAAATTGAAACTTTAGAGAAATTAACTTTTAAAAATATCTTGTAATTAAAAAATTATTTAGTGTTTTTAAATGATTGAAATACGCAAATGTAACAGATATTTTTTATGATATTTACAAAGCAACATAAAATATTTTTTACAGTGTGTGTCAGGTTGTGGGAACCAATAAGGAAAATTTGCTGCAGGGGGGTTCACATGCAATTTAATAAACACGGGAACATATCTGTGCTTGGCTTTCATTATATTACTTTGCTTGATCGTGCTCCCGCTGTACCCTTTTCAAATGTACGCATTGTTTCCACGGCGTTGCTAGATCTTTAGGGAAATCATGAAGCTTATGATTAGGGTCATGAGCAGTTTCCAGCATAACAGTCAATGGTGGAATGTTGCATGTTATTACACACAGGGATGAGGGCAAGTGCAGGTCTGTGCGTTGGTTTCCCTTCACTGAGCTCAGAGATCCATCAAGCTCCACTCACGCGAGTAAATCCATCTCAGGTTTTAAAGACCCGAGACAAGCGGCTCGGGCTTCCAAATATCTCCCTCTGCAAACCGATGGAGGGCTTGCTGCGTGAATTTTGCACGCACCTTTGTGTCAAACGAAACCGAAGCTAGTAGGCTGCATTTGTAACGTTTGTGTGACACACGGCTGAGTACTCGGCTGAGAGGATGCATTGATTGACTGAGGTTTTGTGGTGATGCTGTTAACCCGGTATGGATAAATCATTTATCCTCAAAATGACAATGTGAGCAACTGGACTGGCACATAAACAGCGCCTGAACAAGCCAGATTGACCGCGTAAGCATCCCGCGTAAGCAAAAGCTTCAGGATTCAAGGTAGATCTAAAAAGAAATATATTTAATTACAATTAATAATTATTCTTTAAATATTCTTTTGGTTTGGGAGTTTTTTACTGCACATCTACACATTAATTACACTTTAAATGAACAAATTCTTCCCTGTACTGGTTGTTAAAGAGCCCCTGTGGCCATTTTTCTTATTTCACATTTCTTTTGATTGTGTTACAACTCCAAAAGTTCACGATAAAGCGATTTAGTGTTTTTGACAAAAATGTGATGTCTTGTCTTAAAGTAACCAGGGTTGTATGCATCCAGTATCCAAGAATGTTCATGGGCATAATATTTCTGACACACGCAGAACACATTCTACCAATAACAATAGACTAGGCCATATAACTAATCAGAGTGCACTGGGTGTGTGATGAGTTAGGCCTTAAAGCAAACGGATGTTCTACAGACAGAATAAAAGAGGCAAAGCAACAACATCTTTAATAAGACAAATAATGCATTCTTTGAAGTTTTAATTGCATTTATGTATATTTCAGGACTCAAATAATAGAATTGTTAATATTTTAATAAATATAAAATAGGCTCTTTAATACATTAATATTGCCATTATTATTTAAGTTTAAACATGAGACATTGATCTTGCAGGACCCAAAATCTGTGCCCTCTGGTTTTGTAACAGCAAGCTTCCAAACAGTCATGCCGGATGATTAGGATATGAATAATGACATTCTTAAATTCTCTAATCCATCACCTTAAATAAAGGTTGTGCTCAAGGGTGAGATGCAGTGCAAATCGGGAGAATCCGGCAGGTTGCATCACTGTGACATCAAATGCTGCAAAGGAAATTTTATACTCAAAGATTTTAGGATGTTCCCGCTTGAAGATTAATGATAGATGGTGTGCAAACAAATTGTAGGGTGAGCTATTAGTGTGCTGTTACGAAAAAGCCTTAGAACAATATATCTTTGTAATTGGTGAAAATGTTGAAAGAGACAAAACGAGAAGGCTGACTGAGGAAAGGGAGGCCATTATCAAGTTAATTATTTCTTGGCCCGAGGTTCTCCATTCTCCCCTGGATGTCTCCACTGGAGAATGGGGGGAGGGGGTAATTACTGCCATTTTGGATAATTGTGATGATGGTTCTCTGTATAATATCAGGGCATGATAAAAAGGCAGAAACGTAGCCGAGACGTAAGTTGCAGGTGTACGTTAACCGGTTAACGTACTCATTCACTCACCGGTTTCCCAAACCTCTATTCCTCAGAATCATTTCCTATAGCAGTTCTACGGTTAAAAAACTACCCTTTAGTTTTTTTTCTGTGCATAGACATGGTATCAAATTACATACAGTGAGTGAATGAGTCCTAATACGTTTATGCAGGAATTCTTTACAGGGAGGATATCCAAAAGCTGAAGGTGTCAAGAGTTCTGAACACAACTGAATTATCTTCCTGCCTGCCATGGAGTGATGCATTGCAGGGATCCTGGATAAGGTAAGTTCCTCCTGACAGCTAACACATCGTTGATCCACACTTCTGCTCCGGACAGGTTATTACTTAAAGCACCGCTCACTGTCTGCACAGAATTCCCATTTTCAAGCCTAAGCCTTACCCTAAACACTCGCAATGATTCCAGTTTATTTGTCACTACACCTGTTACCTCACCTGAGATCATTAAACATCCTAAATGAGAGAGAGAATTGTACACAGGCATAGATTTGCATGCAGATTTACAGTCAGATGATCATATGTGTGTTCTGGGATAGAAGTATCGCAGGTGTCGGTAAGGGTAAAAACTCTTCTTGCTCCAGGCCCCAATACCCTCTCATGTGTTCTAGCCCATAATGTTTGGAGTAATGGGTGTCATTCATCAACCTGACTGCTCTCAGACACAGGCCAAGGCAAAGGGCGGACAGATGAGTGACGTGGTCATATTAAAGCCTCTGAGCCTTCCTATTCGGAGTCTGCGACAACCGCGTCCCGCCTCTCTTAGACATAACTCCGTTTAATCAGCTGCATGATTGGGTCATGTCTAGACATTTAGTGTTGTATCTATGCTGTCATCATCAATGTCTGATTGTTAAACAAGCGATGGACTTGTTAAAAGGGTTTTGGGACACTTGAGCATTTTTTGTTATTTAACATTATTTTGATCTGAAGGTTTTTCTGTAATTTCTGAATGTAGGAACAAATATATAATTCAGTAAGCATATATGGCTTGTTCATGACAAAACATGAATTTTATTAAAAAAAATTATATTGAAACTGAAATGGATGACTGTATATTGAAGAACGAACAGACATTAGAGTACAGAATACATAAGGGCTTTTAAAATTCTTTGAAAACCATCTTAAGGTGAAACATCAAGCGGCTTGATAAAATGACAAGCAAACATTTCTGCGATTTTCTGAAAGAGCTAATTTTTTTGTACAAAAACATTTTTCAAAGAAGTGTACTGCGTAGTGTACATTGTAATGTATTTATACATTTAATATCAGAACTGCGATATTTGAGTTTTAAACTTTGCATTAGTTTTATTAACACAAGCATTTATCAGCCTGAAGAGCCATTACGATATATCTGGACGGTCGACTTCATAAATTTCAAAAAGGAAATGGTTTCTGCATTCCTGGTTGCATGCCTTCAGTCAGAGGGTGGTGAAATGAAGCGCAGCCTGCTGATGCTCTGGAGGAGAATTATGCAGGAGTATTGTCATGTGCAACGCTGGAGTGCCTGTTCAAATGGAGAGCTCTGAGTGCTGCAGACCAGCTCCAATTGTGTGGCACAAAGCCGACACCATGAACACGGATGCATTAACCTGCATGTTTACACAACGCCAACAATGACCTTTGCCAATCACCAAACGGTTGCAAGGAGGCACGGCAATATTTGCAAAACAGGTGGCTAGCTAAAATGAGATGTTCACTTATAAATGAAGCACCATTTCAGATCTAAAATGAAATGCAGATTTAAACTTCACAGTTTTATTTTAATGAAATCTGCATGGAGCGTTAAGAGATTATCCTTTTTATGTTTGACTTAATGATAAAGAAAACATCTAAGTTAGTGGAATGGTACAACCTCCTGTGTTACCCTGACAAGCAACATATGCAAGTAACATATGCAAGTATACTAAAGGGATGGTTCCCCCAAAACTAAAAACTCTGCATACATTTATGACAGAATTTTCATTTTTGACAGACTTTCTTTTAGATTAAATAAAACTATAATGCAAAGGAACTAATTTACATTAAATTTATATTTAAATCATTACAAATAAAATATTTTGTTCTTCTCTGAGGGCACAGCAGGTTCTCATATTGTATAATTGGATAAACAGAACGCATTAAACTCTCTTCTGCTTGAAATATCGTTTGAAAGAAAAGTGCTTTTTGGTAGAGCATTTAATCAAGGTGATTGTTCAATTGAGTCCATTGTACACCAAACAAGTGACCATACAAGTGCTGCGGCAGGAACAGGCAGAAAATACTCAATTGAAGAGCTGATGTCTGACACAGGGTTGCCATGACTACAGGGAATGAGGAGGGAGGCAGAATCTTTCGAGAAATTAAAGAGAAGGTTAGTCAGTTTTAAAATTTGGGTCACATTTCTGTCCACTGTTGAAACAAGTGGAACCCTGCTGAGGAAGTCTTAAAATATTTGGTCAATCTCCATTTTAAAGAAAATAGTTTTCCCAAATGTTCATCCTCTTGTTATTTCAAACTTCTTTAAGTTTCTTTTTTCAGTAAAACAAAGACGTTGATGTTTGCACAGTGCTTACAGTCACTATGAGACAAAAATCCCATAACATACCATTTATATTGGAATTAGAGCAAGATTCAACTAAATATTTTGAAGTGAGGTTCTATAAAATTAAATGTTCTTTTCCACTTTTTGAAAATTGAATCAACAAAAATGATGTTAAATAGGGAATCAGTTTGAAATAAGAAACTCCTCACAGTCTGTAAAGATATTAAAGTAATTGTACACTTCAAAATAAAAAACAGTGATCACTTACTCAACCGCTTGTCTTTTTAGAACTTCCGCAGAACACAAAGGAAAATATTTTGAAGAATGTCGGTAACTCAAAGGTATATCTTTGAGTTAATAAATGAATATATCTTCTTTTGTGTTCCGCAGAATAAACAAAGTCAAACCGATTTTCAATGACAAAAGGTTGAGTTAAATACACAAATTGATTACTTTCAGAGAACTCTTCACAAGAACAACCTTTTAGCCTAAATGGCTACGTTTGAATCAACAACTCATGCCTTGCATCTCTAAAGCATGTCAAGATATGCATGGCAATCCAACGACCTAAGTAGGTCATGAAGCCTTTCAGCGACTTCCATATTTCATCAAACATGTCTCCAGCATGTATATGTTGCCTTCTTCCTGATGGATTAATTTAGCAAGTGCCATCTTCCTCGCATAAGCTTAAGTAAATATGCATTAGGCGGTCAGGAATGTATCTTTGACTCAAATGTAAAATTAAAGCGGACGTTTAACTTTACAAAATGCTGGAATGGCTTCGCCATCTTCTGCTGCTATTTTCACACACTTCCGTCACCTGCTCAGGGTCACCTTCCACAAAAGCATCCATCAAGTGAATTATAATAATATCTCTGCTCCACACACACCGAATACGGAGCTCTTAGGCTTACTGTATATAACGACTGTGACCACTGACTCTCCTCTTTCAGATTAATATTTGAAGAAGTGAGCAGGTTGAGTTTTGATTACAGCAGAAACCAAACGGGATGATAACAGGGTCCTGCGGCATCCATCTACCGGAGCGGGTCCGATTTCATCTTGTTATTCTAGCCAGTATCCTCTCATCTTACTTTAGTTTATGGAACCTCTTCCTCTATCCTGCTACACTGATCTCTTCCCAAGCACTGCCGAACTCAATGCCATACTCAACTAGACATATTGTTCGAGAACTTTAACCGCAAAGGTTACATCCTTAGCACGTGGTGACAACAGCGTGGGTTTCCGGAAACTCAGCGGTCCCCTGAGCCATCAGGCTGAGCTTTGAAACCGAGTTCATAGTGTTGTAGATGTGTTGACCAGCTGGGGATGAGGGAATTAATGGGTGCAATCGGTTAACATATGGTGTCACGATCTGATGGAGCTAAACGTGTAGAGAGAAGAATACAGAGAGGGAGTTGCACAATCAAAAAAATTTACTGTGATTTTTAGTTGAATAAAGGTTTTAAATTTTATGTATATGTATCAAAAAATAAGTAAACCAGATTTGCTTAAATATTTCTATTGGAATTTAACAAAAAGTGTAAGCGGTATATTACATATACATTTCTGTTTATTAACTATTTTTTCATTACATTAACTTTAAATTTGAGAAATTATAACATATTTTCTATACTTTTTCTAAATCTATACTTTTAATATTGTCTACTAAAATTACATTAATGTTTTAACAAATGTTATGTTAACATAACTGATTATTTTTGTGATATTTCCTTTGCCACATTCATTTCTCACAGTCCAATGCAGTTGCTGTTCGAGGTCAATTAATTTTAGTTAAAAATATGCTTCAATTTCCTATATTTTACTTTTTTATTAAACAGTACACACCCTCAAAAACATATTCTAGCAATATTTAGGCACATCATGTAATAACCCTTATTTAAAACATGTAATTAACTAATTTGTACAACACAAAACGATATATTTTGAGAAACGTATTAGTGTTTTTTTGTCTATACAATAGAAGGCAACGGGGGCAAATGTTGTTTGGTTAACAACATTGCTCAGAATATCTTCTTTTGTGTACTGCACAAAAAAAGAAATTCATTAAGGTCTGAAATGACCAATGAATAAACAACAAAGGAAACCCTTTAACACCTTTTCTCACAGATGGCATAAAGGACTTCTTATTTAATTTGATAATTTGTAATCATTTTTGATCACTTTAATATCACATTATCATTCATTTTGTTATTAAAGGCAACATAATCACTTATCTTACCATAAAGACATTTATGCTTGTGACCCCTGGACGCTGTGATTCTCAAATCTGTGCTTATAGATTGCACACAGCTGATTTGGAAGAACTCTCCCATTCCTCATAGTTTCAGCCCGGCCACAGGAAGGCTGGTTGCGTTCCCAGCTAGAGTCGGTAAAGCCCAATAACAGGAATTGAGATCCCCCTCACTGTGTGCCAGACCACCACCCGCAAAAGAAAGCACATGTGATCGCACCTCCGCTTGACTGACAGGCTGGAAAAAAGAAGGCCAGTGTGTCCCTCAGGAGTGTCTAACAGGGGAGACAGGGCTCTTTTAGAGCTCACCACATGAGCGCTGGGCACAGTATACTGTAGTTACATATCAACCATATACAGTCTCACATAATCTTTTTCTTTAGTTTTACATATGTAAAAGGGGATTGAATTAAACCTTGAAATAAACTAAAAAGCTGTTTTGCGTGTTTAAAAAAGCTTATAACAATGATCTATATATTGAGCTACTTGGAAGAATCTAGAGTATGGGATTAATTTCCAACCAGTGTGAATTTCTTTGTTCTGCACATCACAAAATAAGTTTATTTTTTATAGAAAGTTATAACATAACAGCCATTGACTTTCTATGGTTTTGTGTCCATATAATAGAATGGGTTACCAACAATCTTCAAAATATCTTCTTTTCTGAAAGTCATACAGGGGACATACAGGGGTAAATAACAGAACTTAGAAAATCAGAAATCACTTTATAGAAATATCTGATGTCATTTGACTACATGATAACCCTGATATGTTATATTTCAGACAGAAATACAATATAAACTCAAAAGTTTAAGTATTGCTTGCTCAGTAATCAACTTATAGCTGTCTATAGCGATCATGCTACAATACATATTAAAGTTAAAAAATATATTTTTAACAGAACAGCGATGACACACATTAACTTGCATTGGTGTTTGTACAATAGAAGTGAAAAAGTTACCAACATTTTTCAAAATCTCTTCAATTGTGAAAGTAATAAATAATTTAGCTGTGTCACGAATAATTGAAATAATTTTCAAGCTATAGTGGACTATAACGATCATCCTATAATTTGTTTAGTGACATAGCAAAGATGTGCAACACACCTGTCATCCATTACCGCTATTTCACAGTACAAAAATTCTTGTGGTTGTGGTACAAATTAACATTACAGAATAGATAGTTACTTCTATTTGTGCAGTTCCAATCTTAGGGCACAACTCTTAAAGCTTCAAGACTTTAATTTCAGGAAGTGTAACTGTAAATAAAAAAGGACACAAGTCTAAAGTTGTGCCTGTGGTTCTTTCTAAGATTGTTTGGAACAAGAAATGTTGTGTGTGGGGCTAAATCCGCAGGGTTCTCGTGTTTCTTCAGCGCCGGGCACTGCTGGGCAGCCAGGACACATCAGTACGACAGACCACAACATCTCCTGTGACTGAAGCCACTGGCCATTCAGCAGCAAACTGTGAGTACACACAAACACACACTACTACACTACTACACTTTTTGTTCTTTTGTCCGGCACACTTGCTCTTATGATACCAAACACACAACCAAAACACGACAAGAGTATAGAGGCATAATTATGTGTGTGGTACTGTACGTGATCATCAGCATGAGCTTCATTTTGAGACCAGGTTTTCTAGCAGCTCTGCAGCCAACAGGGAAGATCTGCACATGTATAATTCACACAGTTTGCAGTTGGATTAAGCAGATGGGATATAAAATGGGCAAGTCGACATTTTAAATGTTTTTTTATGGGAGGTGCAGCACAAGAAGCACTGAAGACATGCCGTAATACATGGCTACTATTTAGAATAGCTTTCTTTATGAACACTGCCATGCTTACGTCATAAAATACTTTCATTAATTTAACTTTGCTTTGCACATTTGTTAAAATACGTTCATGATATCAGATAAAAGATCTTAAATGTTTGGCACGTGAATATTTTTTACCAAATAAGATTTAGTTTTTTCCTAAGTTTTGACCCTAAATTCACAAATATGTTTAGCATCCAGGCCTTATCTCAGTTGACGTTCACTTTTTATCTTTCCACACAGTTCTATAGATTTGACTGAGCTAGACAAGTGAAGCCTACTGTGTACAGCACAAACCGGTGAAGTCTGAGAATATTTGGAAATGAAGCAGAGAACTCTGGGACGTGTCAACCCCTCTCCTCGTTTATTCCTCGCTCTGGTACGCATCGCATCCCGCAGCTCCATCCCCTGAGCGAAGGGGTAAGGGGGTGAAAATAAACCCAATCTGCCATACGTGTGTATCTCCCAAAAAGAAATTGAAAAAGAAAATACCAGGAGGTTAAGAAGCTAGTGTTTAAAGCAAAGAAAAAGTGAGATGCACTGAGATTATCTGTCCTTATGATGAAAAGGTGTAGTGACAGTATGGGTACAAGATCTTTTGACACTTCCATCATTCTGTACGAAGTTTCTCGATATCTTTTTTACTCCCGACATAACTTCTTCATCTCCATTATCTCTCTCGCCTTGCAAGTTCTGAGGATCTAATGAGAATATTTAAAATTTTATTTGCACGATATCCTCTCCTCGATAACAGCTCTGTTCATGTTTCAGTCATACATACATACATAACCTTACACAATACACTGTAATAAAATCCAGTCAAATTTATGTAAATGAATTAGGCCTTTCAAAAGGAATTATGATTAATCGGATACAAAATACAATTTTGCGTTTATAGTATATATATGCAATAGATTAATAATATATATGTAATATAATAATGATATAATAATATATGTCTATGTTCTGGGCAACCTAAATTTGTATTTATCACTGCAGATATGTGTATATATGTATATACATACATATATAATTAGATTATTTAAGATACATGTTTAATAGTAATCAGTTAAAATCATATAGAAAAAAGTATTAACGTTTGTCCTAAATATCTGTTGTTTTCTACAGATCCTGGATGCTGTAAATTGCGATTTATTGTTTTGAAAACCCTTAAAAAATACAAATTCTGTCAGCTGTGGTGGCAAAAAATAAATTTGTAATCTTTTCACATTGTTGTGAAAATTTCAGTCCAATTTGTATTTGTTTTTTTTCAAAACATCACTTGAAATCCCCCAAAAATGTAATTTCCAACAAGGTGCACTAATAAAATACAGTGAGAGCAGATCTATCATGTAAAATTAGATGTTGTTCATGCGATTGTACTCATATCAGCTAGTCTATTTCTGTTATTTTACAGACAAAATGTAATAAATAAAATTTCTTTATTGTAAAATTTAAATAATAATAATAATACACATAATAATACCAATGTTATATACCCCTAAAATTGTTTTTCTTTCTGTGTTATTGTATTATTAGGAGCGAAACAAGCTTCAGATTTCCAATACTTAACTACAGAATTTGTACAGTGTTTTATTTGATATTACAACAGCACAACAAATACTCCCCTAATTTATTTCAAAATAAATATATTATTATTTTCGTGACAGTCATGAGAAATGAGTGTTGCTTCTTGTAAATGAAATATGCAATATCTTCTGAATGACAGAAATTCTGAATGACACAATAAAAAGCATTTCTTTCTCTATCAAGCATCAAAAGTTTCTCAAACAGAACATTCCAAGTCATGAACGTCTCCTGGCTTGAGTGTAAGAATAGAAATGTATGCGGTATGTACGTGTGAGTAATGGCGGGCACACAGCACGCTGTAGGCAGGCCTGAAATGAAATCTCAGTGAGGAGGAGAGGAACGAAAGATAAGGAGAGAGTGAGATGGTGATTGAGAGAGAGAGAGAAATGGCAGGAAGAGGTTAGAACTACATGCGCATGATGTGGGTGGAAGAGCGTGGGCACTGGAGAAAGCGGGTGCCCAGAGAACCAATGCATCTCTGCGTTTTTCTTTCTTTCTCCTTTTTTAAATGGCTTCCTCCTTCTCTACCAGTTTCACACTGCCTCATCTCCCAGATTGGAGCTGTCAGTCTTATCCTGTGTTTGTGTGTCTCTCTCTCTCTCTCTCTCTCTCTCTCTCTCTCTCTCTCTCTCTCTCTCTCTCTCTCTCTCTCTCTCTCTCTCACACTCTCTCTCTCTCTCTCTCTCTCTCTCTCTCTCTCTCTCTCTCTCTCTCACACTCTCTCTCTCTCACACTCTCTCTCGCTCTCTCTCTCTCTCTCTCTCTCTCTCTCTCTCTCTCTCTCTCTCTCTCTCTCTCTCTCTCTCTCTCTCTCTCTCTCTCTCTGTATCTCATCTTCATAATGACCATAAGCATTAAAGCCACAGAGTGAAGTAAAATGAGAAAAACTGTCCTTCTATCTGTCTGTCTCGCAAAACGAAATGTGCGGAAGATAACTGACGAGGAACTACCACTACATGCTAAGTTACAGCTCATTTCATCATCAGCGGGGGGGGGGGGGGGGGGTTGTGGATTTGTACGGACTGGTGGCTTATGCTGTTTGCACCATTTGATGTTTAACATATTTGTGGACTTTAAGAGACATAGAATTAGCCAGCAGCCATTCTCATCGGTGGTCGAGCCGTTGCCATAGCAACTACATACCTGTTGTGGGGTTAAGCGACCCAGCTGTGTTAAAACAAATGCGTTCACAACAGCACGTGCAGGATTGTGAAAACAAGACTGCGAAAGAAAGCACAATACTCACATGTAGCGTAAACACGGCCACAGTGTTTTTTAACACAACCCATCGTCTTTCTGCTCAAATCTCAGTTGTTTCCATGGTTACGCCGCAGCTGAAAGTCATAAATGGTGCGCTTTCTTAAATGACAACATTTTGAATTGAAGGCAAGTGCAGTAGTCGTGTTTCTCCCACAGGAGCCTCTCCCTCCGGCCTCTCGGTGTCAGACAGCAGGAAACCTCGGGAAACCAAAACATACACCGCCTGAAGCGGCCAATTCTCACATTCGACACTCTGTTACGATGGCGTTTTTCACAATCAGGTGTTTCAATGAAACCCTCTTAACACTCAGAGGGGCGCAGGGACACACTTTCGTGATGCTTTTGAAAACTTCGGTTTGTAATTCGGCTGCTGTCAATATTATTATTATTGCTCATCTTTTTGGGTTTGGATCATACATCCTAACCCTCAAGTATTAAATGTTGGGGTGTTTTTTATTTAGGGCATAAATTATACTTCAAACCATGCAGCTCTTTTGAGCAGAGGTTTGTTTTTCCTTTTCCCCAAAAATTTAATTTACATCATTATATATGGATGAGAATATCACAGACCATTGGTTTTATGTTGGTACTAAAATAAAACTAGTACATTCTTGAATTTCCATCTCTGCACTGACGTAAAACTGTTTTTTCTTCCTTTTGCAATTTCAAGCGTCACACCCGTCATGTTAAGCATCTTGCTCTCCGGCTCTGAAGGAAAAACAGAGCTGCGTGTATCAATGTTAAGCTTTTTAGAAACACGGCAACCACAACTGCCTGCATTTGTGCATGTCATAATAGAAATGGTTTCAGGCAAAACATCAAATGCGCAACATCCCACGCTGGACAGCATTCATTTGGAGTTCCTGCACGCTGAGGTCGAGCAGAGGACAAAAAATCCCAAACATGTTTCTGTCTTCCTCAAAACTCAATGCTTAATTCAAGGAATTAGTCAGCTGGTCGTGGAACCCACCTTCAGGTCAAACTCATGTTATAAGTTTAGGGGTCAGTTGTGGTCTGGCGGTTACAGAGTTGGACTTGTAAGCAGAAGGTTGTGGGTTTGAATCCCACTACCAGCAAACAATGACTGAAGTGTCCTTGAGCAAGGCACCTTATGTCTGTTTGCTCTGCAAGGAAAATTGGCCACTGCACAATACCTGTAAGGTGCTTTGGATTAAAGCGTCTGCTGAATGAATGTAAATGTCATTTATTAGGTGCTTGATTCTGCATTATCAGAACTAACACATTGTCTTAATTTGCCTCCAAAAAGCTCAAAGGATTCCCAGAAAATCTTTAAATTGTAAATGAACACATTAATTTTCTTGTTTATCTAAAAATTATATTAATTGTACATGTTTCACACATAGGCAGTATGTTTTGGAAAGAAAAAAAAGCTGTTTAATTCAAAAATAGGAATCGTTCCTCTTTGGGCACATACAATAAACATTATTCATATTATAGACAACTGTTTCATATTATATTTAATATATCTTATCATATTCTCACACTTACTATTTATCGAAAACATAGTTTAAATGCTTCTTTATGAAACCTAATGTCTTTATGAAACCTTTTTTTATTCAGGAAAGCAGCACTTGAGAGTGTTTATCATCAACACACATTAGTGGTTTGACTCGTCTACGGCAGGCCTGCTGTTTCTCTAATGGAAATCTGTGTTAGCGTCACACCCATTCTCAAAAGTCTGCAAAATGAGAATGATTCCCTGCATGCAACTGCAGCATTCTACAATAAGAGACGGGAACGAGAGAGAGCGAGAGAAGGAGTTCTAGAAGGTGTAAGATAAAAGTACTGTATGTATGTACAAGCATGAATGGAGTTTCGTTATTTCCTGAAGATATCTTTCTCTATTTATATCAGCATCAGTTCTGGCACAGCATGAGAGCCCTATTTTCAAAATCCAAAAGTTCCCATTTGAACCATGAAGAAGAGATCTCCCAGTGTTTGTGTTGGTTAGACGCAATAAATAAACCATCGAGGAGGACACGTGGAATGCAGCATTAACAGCTGCTATGAAATCTTAACGTCCTGAAGAAAGCCTCGGAACTAAAAGCGTCTCTGGATGCGCATCACTCTCTTCTCCACGCAAGTGTCAACAGAGCTCCCAGTCTCATGAAGCACTCGTGTGGAACTGCTTTGGCCAGCACAGAGACTTGCTGACATACGATCAGGTGGGACTCAGTGTCCTGCTTTCTCTGTGTTGGGTTCATGAGTTGGGATATAAATAAAATGCACACACGTACAGATGATTCTAATTTAAATCATTGTGGGTTGCTGAACACCGGAGCGAAAGATGGCATCAATGAACGTGGAACCGGAACTAAAGGTCTTGTTATTCAGAGAAAGGGGCTTTCCTGAGAAAGAACTGCTTGAGGCGGAAGAAGGTTGCTGTACTTGTATTACAAAGAACATGAGCTAAAAATAAATATACAATATTGTGAGCAAATGAATGGAGATATCGGATCAAGACGTCAAGCTAGATGGGAGATAACGGCCTGTGCTATTCCTCCATCACCCATTCCCCGTTCTCCTGCATCATTAATCACTCATCCTTTGGGAAGGACTTGTAAAGAAACAGCCATACCACATCTGAGTCAATTACATCACAATAGATATTTTGTATTTTTGACATACTGTGCAAACACTAGATGCTTTGTGTATTTGGGAATGGGGATCGGAACAGCATTTGTGTCTGTAAGTGAGTCTCCATGAGAAGAGGATTTGGGGATCAATGCAAGTTTCTGAGAAAACATGCTGAGCATAATAGCAGCCATAAAGGTTTATGAGCGAATCTGACTGAGGTGCTTATTCAAGGTCACTACTTGTAGTTCTGGTTTGGGGGAGATGTAGCGGTTGGCATGGACTACTGTATGCTGCTTATTCTGAAGAATCATCAGTTTTTTTACACTGATGCTCCACTCCAATTTTTCATGATTATATACTAGTAAATCATTATTGGACAATAGCAAGAAACCATCCAATCCTAAAGTAACATTTGTGACCCTGCCTTTGAAAACCCAGCTTAAGTCTGTTTTGGGCTTTTATGTTTTCTACACAAAAACACTGTGTAAAGAACATTCTATAATATAATCTTGATATATTTAAAAATCAAACTTTGATGATCGTCATCTCAGAATTTTCTACTTAAGGATGGGTTCCACCAACAGGGAAAATTTTTAAAAGTGCTGAATTATCTAATAAAAGGCATCAGTGTACAAGGCATCAACAATTATTTAGTGAAATATTTTTTTAATAAAAGTAAGTATGTATAAATATGCACTCCAAATAAGAATTTAAAGAGTTAGTTTAACCAAAAATTAAATTCTGTGATCATTTACTCACCTTTAAGTTGTTCCATATCTTTAAACATTTCTTTGTTGTAAAGAACACAGAGAAAGATATTTAAAGCAATGCTTGGAAATCAATCTTTGAATAGGTTCTTCGACCACTTTGACTACCATGATAGAAAAAATATTTATTTCTGTTGAACACAAAATGAGATATTTTGAAAAACGTAGAACAGCAAAAAGTTTTTTCCTACTATGGTTAATGGGTCCAAGAACAATTTGTTTACAGGCATTCATCCAAATATCTTTCTCCGTGTTCAAGCAACAAATAGATTTATACAGGTTTGAAACTAGAGAATTCATTTTTGGTGAACTATTTCTCTAAAATCCAATACGTAAACTTTAAAACACCCAGCAGGAATTGGGCCAAATGTCACACTACCCGAATTAAAACTTTCCTCTATAATGATGCTAAAACCTGATACGAATATCAAATCAGAGCATCCTTAATCCACACATTCACTGAGAACAAAACCTGTGACCTTGGAGTTCCTATCATCTAACAGTAATGTATCATGGTTTCAAATAACTTCCAGCTTGAAGCACAGAGAATTCCTGCCATGTACAAGTCTTATACAACAATAAAAATCTGCTGTACTGGGTGTAAATTTTCCATTTATTGCTGATGTGAAAAGGGCATGCTGACTAATTGCAAGGTCTCTGCAGGCTCCTGTGGTGTCTGTAATTCTCTCTAACCTTTAGCAGAGATGCTCTGAGCAACAGTAAAGATTTCAGTCTGTACTGTATGTGCCATAGGCCCTTGACACTTACTACGCTATAAATTGACTGCATTAAGACCAGATATACTCTATGCAAGGGTGCAAATACATTTGCGAGTGCTTGGCAAATGCAAGGGTACTTTGCTGTGTACTGTAAACTTTTGCTAAAAAACTAAAGTATAAGAAGGGGAAAGATATTCAGATCTCTGTGCCATTAAACAGAACATGGATCTTTGTGTAGACAGTTTATCCTAAGCAGATTCTCCTTAAACCATTATTCCCAGAAATTTCATTGCATAATAGCGTATAAGGATAAGCAATAAGGATTTTTAACAATTACCTGTGTTTTCGTTGCATCAAAACATTAAAACACGAAAAAAGTATTTGGATTTTAGTGTATAATTTTTCTCATTAGAATAACATGTACATTAATGACTGAATGTAATGCATGCAAAATATTTAGAAGAAAAGTATGTTTAACTAGATTAACTCAAGTTATTAAAAAGCATTGACAGAATATTTACGAATAATAAAAATAAGAAATAGTTGAAAAAGATCATGATCATCAATAACAATTGTTTAGATACTGTTTAAAAATATAGTGTGCGTTAGAGAGGGGGCCAGAGATTTTTTTTAATTTAATCTTTTAAATGACAACCATCAGATTTCTTTATATTTCTGCAGTTAAAAGTTTAATAATCTATTTTCATACTGTGTGCACAACAATATCGTTTTTAATCATGGAACAGGAACACTCAAATCCATTTTACTGTTGTCGCTAGAAAATGTTAAAGCTTTGAAATTAATTTAACTGAATTATTTTTATTAGAATTCCTAAAACATAGTAGATCACATTACATAAATATATTTATAACTTTAGAGAAATGAACTGTCTCAACTGCAAAAATCTAAACTGTTTTTAAAATGATCAGATTTTGTATCATGGATTCTCTTTTACATTTACATGTCAACATATAATAGTATTTTTAAGGTCTTGTTCCAAAAAATCCCGCAAAATGTGACAAAGTTTTGACATTTTCAGCACACAGGCCTTGAAGGGAAAATAACCTCCCTACCGATTGATGATTTTCACGTGACTAACATGTCTTCATTTATCTGCTTATACAGTAAGTGTCAAAGAGCTCAGGGTGCCAAATTCTCGCTCAAGTTGAACTGTAAATTACATACAAAGTCAATTCAAAGACATGAACAGATGCAAACTCACGGCAGGCGATGCAAATGACGCGAATCAGGCGGCACGATTGATTTTGCGTCTACTCATGTTTTTGCATTGACCTTGTTTGTAATTTACTCACAGAAATCGCTTAACTTGTGTTTGGTGACATTCAATGTCACATTCATCAGCTTTGAAAAAATTCTCTATTTGTGGTGTGTACTCCTTCACATTTAGAATGTATTTAGAATGTGTTTTCACAACTTTATCTTTCCAATAGACTAAAGTAAACCAATCCAAAATAATAAAATGCAGAAGTGTATACGTAAAGCACGCATGGTTACGGTGTGCATCCAGTGAACTGGATCTCGGCGGAGGAGGAGTGTGAACTGTGAATCCTGTAGGAACATGTCTACAAGCCCTATGGATTCTTCTAGACCTGAGGAGTCATAAAAGTCCCTATGATGTCACACCCAACCCCCCACACGCGCATATAAATCCAATACAGCAGTTTCTTCCATGCCCGTCCCCACCACGAAACAGTTTTCCTGCAGACATTTACGCGTCTCCTTTTTTAATATGGCACGGCTGCGATTCTGATGGTTCGTGGCAGCCCCTTCTCCTCGTATTTTACTATTTCTCTTTGATAGAGCCCAAGGAGAGAGAAAGAGCGCCAGCTCGACGCCTGAGCGCAGGCCTTGCATCCCAGTGGGTGGTGTTTTCCTCGCTGCTGCTGTGGCAACGACATGTGACAGCAGGAGCACATGGCAAGAGAGCATCTTGGTTAACTTCCCCCGGTGCATCGCGGTCACCTCTTGCCATCCAGCTTCGCTCTGGACATCTACACATCCATGTTCTTAAAAGACCCAAGACAGCCATTTAAGCATGAATTAAAAGCTTGGCTGGCGAGTATGTTTTTACAGAAAGCCCCGCACACTTGGGTAAAATTAGCTGAACGTGTGGGCATGCACAACATGTTTGCTCATAATATATCACCAAAAAATCCCTCGCAACCGAGTGCTCCCTACTCAGTATTCAAAAGCCTAAACGCTTCACCTCGACAGAATATTTTCAGTTTGTATTAGTGAGTAAAATGGTTCTCATTCAAATTAGACTTTAAATGTAAATTACGGAGGGGAAAAATCAACAAGTCTTTTCTAGTATTTCGCTAATAAGGATAATTATCAGACATCTTGTGTGGGACTTTAAAGACGAAGCTACAAGGGTCCCGCGCGTGTCGGAACGGTGAATAAATTAACCTGCGCCAGGAGTGGAGCATCCAAATAAAATATTCAGAGCAGAGTACTGGGTGAACAGAATTGGATCCCAGCGCCAAGCCTTTGCCGTCTGCTGCCGGTGTTAATATTTCAATTACACTAATGAATAAATGAATTAAATAGGTCTTAACATTATCCCTGTTCCTTTTTGGCAAAAATTACTACATTGTGCTTGCTAAGACTGGCAGTAGCGATAGCGTAGGATCCGTTATTTTTGCCACGAAGATCCATTAGAAAGGTGCTGCATTAAACATTTTTCTTTCAAGCGCATCTTTTCATCCCAGTCTGGAGAAAATAGCACACATATGGCACCTTAGGTGCAGCGGTCAAGCTGTTTAATGACATATGCTGACAATGCTCATGTTACAGTAAGCTTTACATATTCTCATTAATAATAAAAAGGTGTTCAGATGTTTCGAAGTAAGATAAATACATAGATGACAGTATGTCCTTTAGATGTGCAATATAGTCTATGATGGAGGGCGGAAATCCTTCCAGGAATACTTAAGCCATTCGACCTAATTGAGTCTGATTAGTTTTCATCACAACTGATGATTATGTCGGTGTAAGCTTATTATTTCTTGATAATAATAAAACAAAGAATTAAAACAGGCTGTTTATTTGTTTGGTTTTCATTTTATAATTCTCTTTACTCATTGCCAATCACAGCTCAACAGTCAGAAAATTGCTTTTATTAATTCCATCAAGAGGTTTAAGTATTCACGATACAAAAATTCTGGGTTATTTTTAGCCAAGCATTGGGTGAAAAGGACAAACACAAGCGATGAGTTATAAATTAATATATTATGGGTTGTAACCCAAAACGTTGAGAAGTTTATGTCATTGTTGGGTTTAATATAATTATTGGGGGTTGATTTTACCCAACGGCCAGGTTTCTCAACCCAGGGTTTTTAAAACCTTCTATCCTATTTTGTCTTTTATTGTGGGGTCGCGTTTTTTCTTGGCTTTACCCTTTTTCTTCATTTTGTGAATGGATTTTAGAAGACTTTAGTCTATTAACTTACAACCCTTACTCACTTATACATTTAGATTTTTCCACATTTATCATAATAATAAACAAAATCTTGAAATGAAACAAAGGTAACTTTAGGATTATATAATAACAAAAAATATGATAAAAAGAATAACAATTTGATCATCTTAAATGCTGTCACCTTTAAACTAGAATTTGCAGATGTTTTCTAGTCATTTTATCAAGCACGTTCTTAAGGCCTGATAAATCTCCATTTCAAAAACATATAAAAATTTTGTTTTGTCATGAAGAAACACATGTTCGCTAAATTATATTTTTGTCTATTAAACCACATCTTCGGATCAAAAGATTTTTTTATAAATGATTAGACACATTTCACACAAGTGTCCCAAACTTTTGACCAGTTGTTTATTCTAGATGATAAAACTCTGAGACAGTCGTGGCCTAAAGGTCAAAGAGTAACCCAAAGGTTGCAGGTTCAAGTCTTAATACCAGCAGGGGTTTAAGGTTGGGGGAAAGAATGATTAGCCCACACTTGCTCCTTCAAACCTGCGACCCGTAGCCAAGACACCAAACCCGACTACTCCAGACACCGCAGCAAAAATGGTTAAAACAACCCACATATAACAAAACAGATTAGTTTGGCACTTTTGACCCAACTCTGGGTTTAAAAATACCTTGGCATTGTAAAAGCTTTGAATATAGTTTCACAACCACACATTAAAAATTAACCCATGAACACTACTGGGGTGCATACGATTCTCATTTGTTTGCATTTGTAGTTGCATCTGAATTTTCGGCACTTCTGCTGTCAGAACTTATTTAGCATTTTCTCCCAAGCTTCTAGACCTTTCCGTTTCCTGACATAACTGACATTTACATTTGCGCTCTATCAAAGCAAGAGAAACAAGGGTTTAGATCCCTCCGCTCTCATAACAATCAAACTCGAAAGGGCAGCAGAAAAATGACCATTCTCACAGCAATCTTATCAAGCACTATTAATCATGGCAAACTCCACAATAGGATTGAAAGAACCTTGTTTTTCCAAGTTTGTCACTCTTACATGTCAATGCTGCGACCAGGTCTGAATTAACTCCTATTATGTTTATCATTGCCTCCCTTTGGTTCTTTGTCATCATGTAATTGTTTTCTTTGCGCACCTTAACGGAATTATAAAGAAAGTGACCATTTATTGATGTCACGTTTATCTGTGGTTCCCCTCCTCTGGGCATTTCCACTTCAAAACGGTGTGTGTGGAGATAAAACATTGAATGGGGAGAAATGCTAATTCATACAGTTCAAAATGCAAGCATAAAGGACAGAGAAAAATCAATAGAGCTCACCAGAGTGAGGCAAAGTCAACAGAGCAGAAGAGTCCGGTGCCCGACGCATAAATAATATTTATGTAGACGCCAGAGCCAACAACCACATGGGAGCATGTATAATTCTGATTCATACATCTGCGGAGCAATGATCTGGTAAATATGAGATGCTCTCATTTATTTTACAAGAAGAGGCTCTGAGGTAACAGGTCAACAGTGCTGATTGTTCAGCAAGAGTCTGCGATACCCACAGTCAATGGCATGGGCACTGTTTGTGTGTTTTAGGAAACAGTTTGAAACTGAGGATGAAATGTGGAATAATGCATGTCCTGGGGTGAACGTGAGCTTGTTTGTGAAACAGAACGAAGCTCACTGACTAATTGGTGCTCTCTCGGCAACAGTTTTCAATCTTAATTAAATTCTGAATTAAACATAATATTCATTCCAGAGTGAGGACAGTAAGTGTGTTGGAAATATCATGATTAAACCATGTTACATAAAACATGAATAAATGTAGCATGGCGTAATGTGAGTATTATTTGGTAGAGCATTGTATTAGCGGTGCCAAAAATAATGATTCGAATAAAAATAAAAATAATCATATTAAATTATAATAGTAAATATTAATATCGAGAGTTGTGGACCTGTCTTGAAATCCAGAGACCATTATGTCTGAGACCAAGACAAGACCGCAACCAAAGACAGTAGAGATAAAAAATAAAGACCAAGATCATCAAAAAATGGTTTCGGTTTTTTGACCACATTTCCGAAAATACTTGATCTATAGTGTCAACACTATTAAACTGTTTACTTCAAAAGCACTATAAAATTGCTTTAGATAAAAGTAAAATGCTTAAATATATACACAAGCGTTTACTCTAAAGGTTAGGGTTAGTGACTAAAAGCATCCAAAATAAATTAATTTTATGTAATTTACATTTACGCATTTGGTAAACTCTTTTATCTAAAGCGACTTACATTGCATTATACATTTACATTCATTCAAAGTAAATTTAATCCTGGAATTGAACTCATGACCCTGGCATTGGTAGTAAAATGCTCTTACCACAGAGCTACAGGAAAGCATATTATAGATTACCTCAGATTTAATGGTTTAAGATGATACCTTTGTCCATGGTTTATCTTAAAGCGTATTAAAAACCCCACATAAACAAAATAACCTTGTGAAGGAAACACATATTCAATATCTAAGAACAAAACATTTAAGTTAAATATTTTCAGAAACAGGATAAAACCATTATATTCAATATAGTTTAAAGTGGTAGGAGTGATAAAGAAAACACAAAAGCCATTTCCACAACTGCACATCAGTGATGGACTCCGAGACTAGAAGAATTAATGCGAATGATCAAATGCAACCCTCGTTTCATTTGGTTTATAGAATGAAATGCTCCAGAATGCTTTCCATAATAAAATTACAGCAACTTACCAACACAATTCGATTGGATTACAGAACCAAAACCAGACCTCTTCAAGCAGGTCTGGTTTTCAGACGGCAAGAACATCTGCATTGGGACAATCTAGTTGCAATAGTAAACAGTGAATCCTGTTCATGGTTAAATATAAGTCATTGTGATGTATATACCTTATCAAAATGTATCAACGTCAGCACCAAAAAAGGGTGACACTTCCTTTACGACTCAAGACTTTCCTTCTCCATTTTATACACAGGGACTACATCTAACCAGCCTCCTCAAGACTTTGTTAAACGTTGTCAGAAGCACATCTATTCCACGTCTCTGCAATTATTCGTCCTACTATTTTGTGTAATTACAGACTACGAGACAGCCGATATGCTTAGCTTATGGTTGAGCGCTTTTGCAATGAACTTCCCTCTACAAGTGCCAAGCGCTTTGTGACGGTGAGCTAGTCTAAGAAACTAGTGGTTTTCTTTGTCCTTGGCCAAAGCCCAAAAAACCGCAGGCAAGCTGCCATCGCTTTATCTGTAGTCACTGAATCAATACAAGCAGAGGATGCATTTGAATGGCATCTTAAGGAAGATCTGGACGAACCGTTAAGACCAACATCAAAATTCAGCACGCCTGCCTTCGATTCTGATGAGAGGCGCTTCGTCTAAAAGTGGAATATGAATGTAAACTAAGCTTATTTTTATTGTTGCTGAAAACTGTGGGTGGGACCTGAAGGTTGATCTCTGTGGGCTTTCGAGTGGAAATCGCCCACAGGCAGATTAAATCACAATATTTTATACCTCTTAGAACATGAGGAACATGAGCATCTAGTGTCACTCCACCGGTTGAGTTAATGTTCCTGTAGGACATAAACTTTGCCCTGCACTGAACTGTAAAGCTTACTTAATAAAGATACCTCCTGAGCTTTCATCCAGTAAGGGTGAGACACAGCTGTAGTGAAATCCCTACGGAATTCTGGGAGGATGAGTTTTTTTGGGATTAATATCAGAGCAAACTGCATTTTTACCATTAGGCAATATGGTGTCTGTAGATAGCAACCTTCCTAGTAATACTTTATTAGATGGAAACTAGTGTTCATTCTCTCTACAAGCCACACCATCCATCAGGCACAGCGTACCACCATGTGCTCAATGGTCTATGAGATTGTCCATTTAAGGATGAACTCACTAAAGACGTGTTACAGCATCAGTTAAACAAAAGTGCATCGTCACAGGCGTTTCCATGCAAAAATCAACCATGAATGGATAAGAAAACAAAAGACCTCTCCAGGTGAGACTATTAAAGACATGTTATGTGGAGAAATACTATTGAAATGTGTGCAAAACCCGATAATCTTGGAAGAGCATGAAGGATTAATAAAATTATGGAAAGGGATTCTGTAAATGAAGACAGAATTTCATTTTTGGGTGAAATTTAGAGAGATAGTTTGTACAAAAGAAAAACTTTGGTGAGGATTTACTCACATTTGAGTTTGTCCAATTCTCTTTACAATTCCTTGCTCTGATGAACACATCACAGAGCACATTATTTTTTGAAAAATATTTCAAAACATGTTTATTACCCAACCCTATTGACTACAATAGTGGGAAAATGTACTGCATATTTTCTTACGTTCTGTTGAACACAAAATGAAATATTTTGAAGAATGTAGAACAGTTAAAAGTTGTCATTTGTCCTACTGTGGCAGTCAATAGGGTCAAAGAACTGATTAGTAGTGGTATTTGACCGCATCTGCCACTGGACCAGCACATTGCACATCTGTGACCAGATCATGTCTGTGTCCCCAAAGAGACACATCCCACAGGCATGCTTACAACTATTAACACAAACACACAAAACGCACACACATTTCGGCTGTGCATCAGCGGCTCCTTCTTTGCTGTCCAGGAATTACACAGGATTTAATGTAATTAGAGGACTGACAAGGGCAAACTTTACGCCTATTACTCAGCGCTCGCCCCCGGAGAAAGACAGCATTCACATGGCGTTTGGCCAATCTCTTGATAAAACCTAAATATACAACTGTTAGTTTGGTACCAAATAAAGGTCCATTTTGTTATATACAACACTTGAAAAAAAGTCATCCAACTGCAATTTGTAAGACCGATAAGATACAAAGACAAATAAAAAGTAATAAATCATTTATTTATATTGCTTAAAATTAATTGTGTTGCATGAATGCATCTCCCCAACATTCTTCAAAATATTTAGTTTTGCATTAAAGGTCCCGTTTTTTTTTTTTGTTTTTTTTTTAAGCTTTGATTGTGTTTACAATGTGTTAATATTTCGCATGTAATAAAAACTGTAGTTAACACACAATTTCCTTATCTGTATAACGCTTTACACTGTCATAAAAACTGATAACTTCCCTGTTCTGATCTAGTCCCTCCTTCAGAAAAAAGTATTGCGTTCTGATTGTGCCAGCGGATCCTGTGTTGTGAATCAACAGCAGCTTATCGCTCATTGCCCGGAAAGATCCCGCATCTTACAATAACGTGTAGATCCATGCACTCAATGTAATTGTAAACATGTCATGTAATATTATCAATCAGACCCAGAGAACATAGATGGAGAGGATCGAGTAGAACATACTCCGGGATAAAAATAACAACATTTTGAAACAAAAACACTCTAATAATGCAACCCTTTCTCTTCTCGATGGGAGGGCAACAAAACCACGGCCCTTTTTTGTGTTCCTGAGGGCGCAGGTTAACCGTGATAGTGATGTCACTAGAGAAGGAGGCAGAGGGATTTAGTCCATACTGACCTTTTTATGCAGGCGATCTATGTTCAATAAAATGTCTCGCTTGTCATTGAACTTTGACCTTTATACTTTTACAGATATTAATATTATTTATACTCTTACACCAACATTATACACTAATTAAAGTCTGGAACATGGATTCCACAAAGAATAGGACCTTTAACAGAACAAAAAAAATATCGGGCAGTCAATGGGGTTCAAGAATTGGTCTTATGCAGCCTTCCTTATTCTAAACCTTTATCTGTCGGTCTGTTTCTGTGTTTATAAGAACTAATAAACTTTTACAGATCTTAAACAACTTAAAGTTGACTAAATAATGACTGTATTACTTTCTTTAGTTAAATTATCTATTATTTATAAATTTTTCTCTTAATATTCGTCAATTAAAATGTCCATTATTTAGTCTTCTTATCATTGAGAAATACTGTCCAACAAGACATCTGAATGCACTCTTCCAAACGCAGTGATGTACATAGACTTCAGTCTATAAATAACAAAGCTGAACGCACACTTATTACAGTAATTAGAGCCACGTTTCATATGATGAATCTCACACGTTCAGACTTACTCTTCCATTAACTGTGTGGGAGAGCTGAGTTCTGACGTTCAGCAGTTCAGTTTCACCCGGAGTCCACGCTCAAGCTGTGGCCATTTTTCCACAGCGTTTTGGAGAGCAGTGAAAAAAATACTGCTTGGAAACGTCACCACCCCTGTTGCCCCCTTCCAGCTTCCAATCAGTCATTCTTCCCACCGGCCACAGTAGCAGCAACAATCACTGGGAAAGTGTTTGTTTCATATTTATGATACATTCGGATCCAGCCCTTACAAATCGTGTTGGCTGGATAATCAAAGAGATGGTTACCACCTCTGAAACAGTCATGGAATGTGCTGGATGTGCATGTCCTAAATAAACATAATAAATGTTTAGGATGAGAAATTTCATATAATAAAACAAAAAATATATATTAAACAAACAAACACTTTAGTATTTCATTAGTTTTGCTACAGTAATATGCTACAACTTAAGGTACAGATCACCCTAAATTGAAAAATGTTGTCCTCGTTTATTCAATTAATCATTTTAAACATGCATTACTTTTCTGTTGAAGAAAACAAAAGAAGATATTTTGAAAAATGTTGATAACCAATAACCAATATTGGTTCAGGTGTAGTGTTAAAGGGATAGTGCAGAAAGGGGCATTAGAATGTGTCATTATTCACCAACCCTTTTGATGTTTCAAACATGTATAACAAAAGAAGACATTTTGAAAAATGCTGGTAACTAAACAATAGGGGCACTTAAATTAATTGATAAGTTTTATTCTGTTGAACACACAAATATTATGAAGAATATGGGAGAACATAAAGATCTGTTTTACTTTTGACTAGCACTTTTATTCTTCCTACAATGGTAGTCAAAAACAATTTGGTTTACAAACACTTTAAAATGTCATTTTACAAAACGCCAGTTTTGCTACAGCAATATGCTACAATAAAAGGGGCAGTTTACACTAAAAAGAAAATGTGGTTTTCATTTACTAACCCGTGTTTCAAACCTGTATGCCTTTCTTTGGCAGAACACAAATTAAGATATTTTGAAAAATGTTGTAAACCAAAAACTTCTATATGGACACAAAAGCAATTCAAATGGGACCAATTAGCTTTTTCCAACATTTTTTAAAATATGCTCTTTTGTATTCTTCAGAAGAAAGTCATACATGTTTGAAATGACAAGAGGGTGAGTAAACAATGACCGAACTTTTAATTTTGGAGTAAACTTTAAGTCAACAAAATTACGCTTGGCAACAAGATTAATATTTAGACAAAGCGATCAACAGCATGCTTGTTTATGCAGAGCACTGTAAAGCAGTAATGTACTAAACACCCAATCTAAAAAAGTGAGAAATGTTTGTACAAATTCCTTGCAAAAACTGACAAAGCATCTCTCCTCTCGTGAACACAGAAACATGAACTCTGAATGAGGCTGCTGGCCGACTCTGACAGCGAATAACATGTTGTTGTGTTTAAAAACCTGTTTGGCATCATACTGCATGGTGCCCTGGGTCCTCGGGGATGTGAGCGTCTAGGTCAGGGAGCAGCAGCCAAGAATAAGACTAGAATAACTGCTGGCTGTATTAGTATGACTCACTAAAAGGTCAGCAATTAGAGACCCATTTCACAATCCAACAACACGCACTTAACTACCGGTTAAACAACAAAAAGTGATGCTTTATAAATGATGCAACCGATTCAGGAACTAACTGAAGCTCACCAACAGAACCACCGGACTTGCACATATAAAGTGCATATCTTCAAACCCACTCATGTTGTACCACATTACAGATAAATTGGACTTAAGCTAAAATGGCAATTTTTTTAAATTCCGTAACTGATTGCGACAACACGACAAGATGCTTCACATAAGCTTGGGGCTCTTGGTCTTTTGAGAATCACAGAAATGTATGGCAGGGGCTTAGAGCTCTGCAAGGGTTCCTGCTCTCTGTGTGCAAATCTGACAAGACGCATTTGCTCCTCTGTGAGGTTTAAGCTTCAGTGATATCTGTACGCATGACACCAGGGTTATAGCATGGGCAGGGCTCAAGGAGGTCAACAGTATCACTTCAACACGGATAAGTCCACTTGTCGACCCAAAAAATGTCTTTCGACATGTCAAAATACAAGTAGGAATCGGAAAACACAACAGGTGACAGTAACGACTAAGAATAGATCATAACTAGATGTTTTTAATTTCATATTTTAAGAAAGCACAAGACTGCTAAAAGTTTGATGGCTTAGCCGTTCTTCCATATCTCCGGTTACATTTCATTGTGTCACACTGATTTAGGCTGAAGAAACAGAGTCATAGTGTATAAATTATCTGTTAAATAAAACTTGCAAACTCTGCTATTAATAAGTCATCCGTATCTTAAAGTCTCATGATGGTATTTCATGAAGTTAATATAATGAAATGTTCTTTTGGAAACTTAATGGCATATGCAAATATTATAACACTAGCATAACATCACATACAAACAAATAATTCAATTTATCGCCCAGCTCTACTCTAATGTGACAGTTTTCTTATAATTTGAAACCTGTGTGACTTCCTTTTCTGAACACAAAAGAAGATATTTTGAAGAATGCCGCTAACAATGGTGATATACAATCACTTGTATTGGTATTGTGTTTATGCAAAAGTTATTGTACGGATAAAAACATTCTTCAAATATGTTCTTTTTTGTTCTGCAGAATGAAGACAGTCATACAGGTTTCAAATGACGAGGGTGATAAAAATCTTTATAAGCCTAAAGTAAATTTATCTAAAATGCAACGAAAGAAGAATTATTATTTTTCCAAATATCTTCTTCACACACTTAAATGAAAACTATTGCACACAATCAATAGCAATGATCACAGATCAATGTCCATCAGTACACAGGTCTAAAAGGACACAATGTGCATCCCTGCTGTCCGAATGATCCAAGACCAAACTCTGACCTTTTATCACAATGATCTTGAGTTCACTGAAGTTACTGAAGTGGGTCCTTTAACGGTGCAAATGTTACGTTGGGTTCTCTCTTTAATTTCGCTCCAGATCTTTCAACTGGATCTGTGAAAGGCTAAGCGCTGTGGGCACGGCCGGCAGCACCCGGGCCCGGGCGAGCGGAAGGGTTCTGCCTGCCTGGGGATGTGTTGAGAGGGGATAAAAGGATAAAGAGCCACTGCTCTGGGACTGATTACTTACATATGCCCTGTTAAATCCCTGCATGTGTACGCTCTGCTACTAGTGTTTGCTTTGTTTACAATTTGCCGGCGATGTGGTGTTTGTAAGGGGAAAAAAAGAGAAAGAGGAAGAACCAGAACCAGAATGAAAACCACAATAACTCGTCTGAATTATTAAAAACATCTGCATATAAGACACAAAAAATATATAAGGCTTATTCTTGTTCTTAAATCTGATTGGAGGAGAGGCATCTATTAGTATGTGAGCAGCCACAGTGCACTGTCTATAACTGTATCCGAAGAAACCATTTAAAACAACATTCCCAGATAGAGCATATGCGTCAGATGTCTGCTGGAGATCTGTACAACATCTGCTGCGTAAAAAATCATCTGCTAAATATCTTAGAAAGAACTGTTGTACGTCCATTCCACACCATAAACATCTTACAGACATCTTTTCTACATGTCATCTGACAACAGATGTCTCAGAGACGTATTGCAGAAAACAATGTTTTGCAAAAGAAAATGCAGAAATCATATAGATGTCTGCCAGATAAACGTGTGCTGTGAGTGTATAACAAAATTCACAAAAGCATCAAAAGCAACTGCACAGATTTTTTGTAAAAAAAATCACTTCATTTATACACCCATGCATGGGGCTGAATTAAATACCTTTCCACCACAGTGTAAATGACAAATACTAAAATATTCACCCAGTGTGGGGTGAAAAAACCTTGCTTTAACCTCCAATAGAATAATGATAATGGCCAAATCAAGGAAAGCAGGGAAGAACGCCTGTAATAAGACACAATTGTGTTTAACAAAAGGTCTGTAAATCAATACAGCGATCAATAGACAATATAGCTGATTACACATCAACTGACAACATGAGTGACGTGGGCTTCTCCTTATGTTAACACTTCGCCTTATAGAATGTGCATGACGTAAAGCGACGATCTGTAATTTACACTTCGTTCAACGTTGATAATATCCCAAAAATTCAGCTACACGTTTCCTTTCCCTGTTGTCACACTTATCGTTGTGATAACCAGCATGGATTAACTTTACATCTCCCCGGGTTATCGCACCCCCGGAACGAGTAAAACCGGAGGCCTAAAAGCGACTCTTTTACAAAGTAATTCTCACATATCCTAAAGCGTTATTATCACACAAGGAGGAGGGGAAAACAATTTGTAGACGAAATTCAATAAACATCCTTAAAAGTATCCCATTTGGGTTAATCACCAGATCTACTGAACTTCTCATTACCCAGGCCAACGTTACAATTACATACTGTGATACAGAACTTCTATGCAGGATTGTGTTACCAATGTGTCTTATGACGTCATAAAGGATAATGTATGCAAAGGTGAAATCAATTGACCAATTGATGCCTCCTTGTGTATTCCCGGTTTGGTCTCAACCTATCCATGTGTTGCTATGTGCTTATGTGTCAAAGTGTGCTTACCCATGAGCTGGCAAGGAATGCCATCATCATAAGGGCCAAACATTACTACACATCTCATCTTCACATCTTCATATGGAAATAACATGACTACATTTCCTATGATGATGAGAGCTGATGGCATCCAAATAGATGCCACATTTGAATGGTGCACATGACCCTTAACCCCTTTCAATATACCATAGACCCTTGTGAATGCAATGTGTTTTTCATTACCCATTTAAGGGGTCTGTGATTGGAAAGATTCAGGGCACACAAATAAGCAGTCAGAAGTGGCAACAGCAAAATCCTGTCCTCCACACCAGTACCCACTGGCACTGCCCACCGGGCACAGGCACCACAACTGAACCTGCACATCACACAAACCCTACATGACAAAAGTGTGTACCTCAGTGTCGTAGATCTTAGTGATGAGAGAGAATGAGTACTGCCTGGACTCTTTTATGTGCTGGATGGCGAGCTGAACGGCCGGCTCGATGCCTTGACTGATGCTGCTCATCATCGCCGACTCGTTCATTGGCATCAGGACCATGATGGGCAACTTCTCCCCATCCCTCGTGTACCAGTTGTTGTCCAGGCCGTGCCTTGTGTAATCGTGGCAAACCTTCGCCAATGCGGACTGAAATCCCAACAAGGACACGAGTAGGCATCCCGACACAAGCATCATCTCCCATCTGCGGTCCCTCCGGGATGGAGCCATGCCACCGTTCGGGAAACACAAGCGTGGACCTTCTCACAGTCCTGGCATCGCAATCTTAGGATTCGGCTAGGAAAAAAGGCATTTGAGGGTTTAAGGTGCAATGGGTCCCAATGAGATGCGTAAAGCCGCAACGGATGCTGGTGGTTCTCCTTGGTGCAAATTCAGTCCTCTTTGCCCATCAAACAACCCAATGCGCAAAATCATACGAGTCACCCAAATATATCCAAAGGAGTGCCACCCATATCCGCAAACTGTGTCCGTGCTCGTGGATACCGAGTCAGGATATCCGTGTGATGTTTCGTGGACAGCCCCGACAGACTGAGCTCAGTGATGCTGCTGCTCCGGAGGTTGCGCTTCCAGCGCAGTGCGCGCACGCGTGTGTGTGTGCGTGCGTGCGTGCGTGCGTGCGTTTGTGTGTGTGTGTGTGTGTGTGTGTGTGTGTGTGTGTGTGTGTGTGTGTGTGTGTGTGTGTGTGTGTGTGTGTGAGAAGATGCTGGCGCAAAAATAACACACCGGTGTCTTGTAACCTATGGGACAATCTTCAAAATACGAGTTATGTGTATGGTAAACGAGCCCTGTGGGTTTAGAACATGATTGACGTTTGGATGTTTGATCATTTCTTTAAGTTGTTGGTTTGTGTCTCATTTTGAGTGATGGTGAATGGTGAATACTATTCTGGAAAAAAGCATCTTTGGTCATCGAGATGCAGCATCACAATGCATTGAACACTGCCACCTAGCTATGCTTTTAAGCTATCTGCAGAGGATCTTATGGTATCTGCAGGGGCTTTTGTGTCATCTGCAGGGATTTTAATTGGACTTCCTCGATGTTGGATCACATTTATGGGCATCTGTTCTCTTGTGAAGATGCTGACAGGCAGAGGATTTGACTGCAATGCATTATGGCTCTGAGAGTCTGAGCTGCTGTCCATGGTCCTGAACTCTTTCTATTCTGCTTGCTGTTCATGAATCAGTTTGTGCAGAATGGGTTGAGAATGTTATTCTGTGAGATAATGCTGATATGCTTCTGTTATTTTTCCAGTAAATGGGACACTTAATGAATACATTGATGAAAGCAAGGTAATAACATGTCTATTTTTGGGGTATGTGTTATGTAAAGTGGTGCTTTCCTGTTTCTACATGCAGTATTCATGACCTTGTATTAATTTAAAAAAGAATAATAATATTTTTAAAGATTAAATATCACAGCATTCTCTAACCTTTTTGAAAATACTTTAACAATACACTACTCGTCAAAAGTAATGGAATACTTGAGTTAAATGTCACTTATTTCGCAAACATTTCATCTGAATGAGTGTTTAAATGTGTGAAATTAATTATTGTATAGAAAAAAATACAATGTAGCACACAAACATGTTTTTTCATGCCAAAGCTAACATATTATTTAATAAAAATGTTTTTGAAATGTAATGACATTTGACTAAATATTGAATAAAGAATGGCTAATAGGAGCGCAGAACAGATGGAGATGTTTTAACAATCTTCAAAAGCATCTCAGGGTGAGACCTTAAGAAGCTGCTTGAAAAAATTGCTGTTTTTGACAAGAAAACATTTCTGTAAATTGTAGTCAAATGGTGATACACAGATGATTAAATATATTCCATTTTATGTAGTATAAAATATTTTCCATAGTTCTGTTTGTTTCATTTCATCATTTGTTTTTTATTATTATAAAACATCTATTTTTGTCTTGTTGTAGCCTGCTTGAGACTACTGCATCCCAGTATGAGGCCTATAACCATGAAATGTGTGCAGTTTAGAATTAAAATAATAGCCTAGAAGTTTCCAAGTGCTCTGCACTTTAACAATAAACAGCAGTACTTATAAAAGTACTTATAAAACCACTTTTAAATAAATAGCTCACCCAAAATGGTAATTCTGTCATAATTTACTCATCCTCTTGGAATTGCAAAACTGTACCTTTTTGTTTTGAAGAATGTTGTTAACTGGCACCCATTCACTTGCATATGTTTTGTGTCCGTACAACAGAGTTGAATAGGTACCACTGTGGTTAATCAACTTTCTTCAAAATATTTCCTTTTTTAATCTGATGCGAAAGAAAGTTTTGAATGTTTGAAATGACAAGAAGGTGAGAAAATGATGAAAGATCTTCCACTACTTTAAGTACTGCAAATAAGATAACAATAGTCCCAATACAATATACAATCCGTGCAGTATTGGAAAACCGTAAAGATGTATTTTATCTTTCTTGATCTTTTGAGGCATTTTGTGCATTATCTATAGCCCCAATGCAGAAGCTTTCTTGACGTCCCTTATACGATTGTCTTTGTATTTTGTTGTGTGGTAGGATTTCCAGATAAAGAAATAGGTCAAGTTCCCATCTGTTTGCTTTATGCAAGACACCGCCCTCTTTTCTTCTAGAGTAAATAAGGAAACCAACCATTGTACAAATACAGTGGATTAAAACACAGGATAAAAGGGAACAAAAAGTATGAAAGACAAGTCCATCTGTTGTAGAGAGTGGACATTTTTCACCAGTTGCATTGCATTAGGCATTTACAAGACAAAGAAGAAAACAGCTTATAATTTAAAGTGATAGTTCACCACAAAATAAACATTATGTCATTATTATGGTCATTTCAAACATATATGACTTTTTCTTCAGCATGACACAAAAGGTGATATTCTGAAGAATGTTGGTACTGGCACCCATTCATTTGAATTAGTTTTGTGCCCATGGGTTCTGGTGCTGTGTGGTTATCACCATTTCCCAAAATATCTTTTTATGTGCATTAGAAAGAAAGTCAAACTTCTTTTAAAGGACAAGAGGATGAGTAAATCATTACGGAATTTACATTTGTCGGTTTACTATCACTTTAACCATTAAAATAAATTTGTCTTTTATTTTTGGTTATACACAAACAAAGATATTTGGACGAATGCTCAGTTCATGGACATAGTAGGAAAACTGGTAGTCAAAATTACAGTAAGACTTTTTCGTTTTCCTAAACATACAAACTATCCAATTTCTGTTAAACATAAAAAAGAAATGTATACAGAACTCAAAGGTGAGTAACTGATCACACAAGTTTTATTTTTGGGTGAACTATCCCCCAAATCTTAAAGAACTCCATATTTGGATAACTATGAACTGCACACGTAATGTTTTTGGTCTCTTTATTGTGTAAATTACAACATATTTGAAATAAATGCACTTAAGTGTCTTAAGTGTAGGGTACGGAATGATTTGTTAATGATCCTGGTTTCATTTATGCCCCGAAGAACCTGTGAAGGCCACACTTGATGCAGGTGAACCCACAGCTCTCTGCCTGCTTGCCACACACACAGTCCTGGCTGACATGTCTCTACTTAATAGAGATTAATGGGACAGCCTGAGGACATTCTTCAAAACAGCACTGACAATGCATTCCTGCTGGATGCATCCTGAATTTTGAATGTCAGTTATTCAAAACAGCATAAATGAAAAATGAAGCCTTGTAAAGTAACCATTCCAAGATCTCTTGAGGTCTGGCCATTTATTAAGGAAATGGTATCATAAAGTGTTATCAAATTACGCATGAGTGATAATCATTTTTGATTCCCATCAGATGAATATTAATTGAAACACAAGATTTATGATGTGTAACTTTAGCAAAAGAGCTATGAGCAGGAAACTGGAAAGCATGGTGCTTGTTTACATTATCTTGATGAACACACAATTTATTGAATTAAACAAAACTTTGTTAGTTTGATTGTTTTTCTAAGACCTCTTTTTAGTTCAATGCCATTTTAGTTTTTAAATAAATCAGTTTTACTCACCTTATGACTTCCATAATCTGTTGAATGTTCCATGATCATCCTGAAGGCCTCACACCTCATCTCTATGACCTCAGAGGTAAGTCTTCTCTGCTTTTCTGTTGATGTTTCCTCAAGAGTCACACTAAAATTGGAACTAAAATTGCAGTGATTAACTTCTTTGGGCTTGTAGCTTTAAGAGACAGCTTTTGTGCCATCCACAGTGGTTTGCAACAAAGAAGGTTTCTTTGCTTTCAAAGATGGTAAACACATTAAGGAAAAGCATGCTGTTCCAGAGCAAAATATGAAACATGTTGACCTTGAAAAATAAAGAGCTTGTGAAATGAAACTACCCACACAAGTTGAATGGGTGATTGTATGATGTACATAGTGGTCTAATGAAATGAGTGAGCTAAATAAGGCAAACATATTCATTTGTTTTCATTTGTTTTGATAATTTGTAAACACTGCAGGACTTTTGACTGATAAAAAACTGATTTTGTGTTTTTAGTAAAAAGTGCCTGTTTGGTAAATCCCATAAAAAACAAATGCACGGATTCTCAGACCGTTTACAGCATTGTGCATAAAATACACATTAACCAAGGGGTAAAATGAAAGCAGTGTTACACATTCCATAATATGTATAAATTGACTTGACCATAAATGTCATGCTTACTGAGTTAATATTGTACAAATGTGCAATTTGATGCATAAGCTCAGCATGTTCTTTTTTATTAACTTTCTGACAAAGCCTGAGCCAAGCAGTTTCTAATTCTAAAGTCTGAATAAAGTGCTTGAAAAGACAACTGTCAAGATGTGTGTCTTGTGATCCCCTGTTAGTCTTGTCTTTTGCTGTAGTCCTGAGTAGTCCCTGTTCTTGTCATGTGTTTTGTATTTTTTGTAGTTATTTTTCATTGGTTCTCATGTTGATTGTTCTCCGGGTATGTCTTTGTCATTTGTTTGATTAAATTGTTTTTTGGTATATGTCTTGGTTCCTGGTTTCATGTTCTTGTTGTTGGATTTTTACTTTGGATGTTCTTGTTGGAACATTTTATTAAATGTGATCTTATATTCCTTATTTGGATTATTACACTTTACAACAACTATAATCTGTGTGAAACCTTTTCACGTATTATATAATAAGAAAAGACTAAAAATCTCAAAATGCAACAGTATGGAAAGAAACTGCATGTATGCAGTTAAATTATTGACATTATTGACATAAACTTAACAAATATGCTTAACAAATATGCATGACTGATGATGTGTAACGTGTATGGTGAATATATGATATGAATGGCTTATGCCATGTTGTTATGAACCTGTGTAATGACTTTGCTGCATTTGCATAGCATGTCAGTACAAACTATTTCAAACCACCTTGTATTGCATTTACCCATGGCAAATTGAAATAACCACAGACACATTTCTTACATCTACCAGCATTAATTTTAAATGGTAAAACAGGGAAGATTACATATACTGAACCATTTGCTGTTTTGCAGAACAAACCTTGTTAAATACACAGCTTGATTTTTTACAACACTTGCAGCCTGCGACATTATCTAGTTTGTGGTGTTTGGGGAATGGTACAATCCAAACTCAGGATATAGGACAAAAATTTGCTGTCAACTTCTCATTCTGTTTGTTGGTCGCTAAAGTAAAAGTTTGGTTTTGTGCCTTTTATATTAAAAACCCTGTTATAGGGTTTTTAACATATACTAATCAGATCTGTAGATTTAGCTGAACTATATCGTACATTGTACAGTTAGTTTAAAAAATATTCTTTATAAAATATGTTTGGTTGGGATATTTGGATACATTTGGATGAAAAGAGCACAATAAAATGCTCGTTCTCACATCAGAACGGTTTTTGTGGGATTCTTAACATCTCTCTTAACACTCAGGTCATTATTTATTAACTATACATTTAAAATAATATTTGTAACTAGGCCTAGATTGCTCAAAACATTTGAGTGTCATTAAATGTTTGGTGTAGTTTCTGAAATGCGAAAAGTAAACCATGACGCTAATATGCAAAGAAAACACGCCCCTCCAATGCCTGGCTCCGCCATCAGAATGTAGTAAATAGGTATGAAAAGTACATCTTTATATGAAAAAAAACACAAGAGGCACAGGAAAAGTCATCATAAAGCATGTCATTGTTTAATAACAAATTGTACAATAAATTGGGATTAATACATATCTTGTCTCAAAAAGTCAAAATGACAATACAATTCATTATTATTTATTATATTAAATGGGTAGTTAAATTGTGAAAAATATGTAAATGTGTAAAATAATTGTAAATGAAGCAATACAGTGGCTGACACAAGACAAAGATGCCATTACGCTTTACGAAAGGAATCACCTTGTGAATAACCAAATACAGTGTAAATACACTGAAGGACAAAAGTATTTCATCCCCTGCTGAATATGTATGTTTGCCCACTGACAATAAAATGTTAAATCTTTAATTCTGATATGTTTTTTTTAACAGTGAGAGAAAAAATAAAAACAACAAAATGCATGTGAAAAAGTTATGAACTGATTTGCATTCAAATGAGTGAAATGAGCATTTGATCCCATATCAACCAGCGGGATTTCAGGCTACCAGGTGTCTTTTATAAAACTAACAAGCTGAGATTAGAAGCAATCTTTTAAAGAGAGTGTTCCTAATCACAATATGTTACCTGTATAAAAGACAGCCGTCCACTGATACAATCAATCAATCAGATTCCAAACCCTCTATCATAGTAAAAACCAAAGAGCTGTCAAAGGATGTCAGGGACAAGATTGTAGACCTACACAAGGCTGGAATGGACAAAAAGACTTTCGCCAAGACGCTTGGTGAGAAGATGACAACAGTTGGTGCAATTATTTGCAAATGGAAGAAACACAAAACAACTGTCAATCCCCTTTGGTCTGGGGCTCCATGCAAGATCTCACATCATTGAGTTTCAATGATCATGAGAACAGTGAGGATTGAACCCAGAGCTACACGGGAGAGTCTTGTTAATGATCTCAAGGTAGCTGGTACCACAGTGTCCAAGAAAACAATCGGTAACACACTACGTCGTGAAGGACGGAAATCCTGGAGTGCCCAAACTGTCCCTCTGCTCAAGAAAGCACATGTACTGGCCCATCTGAAGTTTGGCCCTAAAAATTAAATGAATCGGAGGAGAAAAGTGTTGTGGTCAGATGATATGAAAATCCAGATCTTTGGCATAAATTCAACTCACGTTGTTTTGAGGAGAGAACCTCCTTTTTTCAGCCATTAAACATGGGAATTTGATGGGTTTTTCAGATATAAAAATTACCCAAAACACACAGCGAAGGTACAAAGGAGTGGCTCGGAAGGAAACACATTAAGGTTCTGGAGGGTCTTAGTAAGTCTCCAGACCTTAATCCTATGGAAAATCTGTGGAGTGAGCTGGAAGTTCAACTTGTCAATGAGTTGTAGAAGATCTTCGAAGAGGAGTGAGAAAAAATCCCTCCTGAATGTCTCGCCGATGTGATTTCCGACATGGGATTTTCCACCTAGTACTAAGTCATGTTCTGCAAAGGGGCCAATACCTATTTTGCTCATTAGAATGCAAATCATACCATAACCTTTCGACACACATTCTTCTGGATTTTTTGTGTTGCTTTTCTGTTTCTCACTGTTGAAATAAACCTACCATTACAATTACAGACTGATCATTTCTCCTTCTGCGGGCAAACATTCAAAATCAGCAGGGGATCAAATACTTTTTTCCGTCACTGTAAATGAAGCTGCATATAAATATATAAATTCATAATAATAAAAACAAGCAGAGACAACACAAGGAATTACAAGCAGCACACCAGCTTCAGCTAAACAATCACACTCAAACTGCTGCTGCCACAGCTAATATTACAACAACATATTTCAGTTCTGTCAAAACTGAAACAGCAAAGCCAGTGTTACTCGCATGGTGATCTGAATCAAAGCAACCTTGGGATCGATCTGTAGATAACCCTGCTTTCCATCATCTCTCTGCAGAAACGCATTTGTCATAGTATTATGAGTACTAGCTTATGCCAGCTGAAATTTTTTCACTATAGTACTGCACATCCTAATTCAACCATTGTGACCCTGCCAGTAAAAAACCCAGCTAAAACCCAGTATATAAAACTATAATTCTCTAACATACTTTGAGAGAAATCACAATATGATTTCGCAGTACGGCCCCTAAATCATCCTTTTGCTTTTTTTATCAGGTATAAAATACCCCCCCCCATCCATACCGCCTACACTTTCTCACTCTACGGTACGATTTGCTTGTCGGAGTGAGATTGACTGCCTCCTGAGGCCTGCTCCCCCACTGACTGTACAGTAATAGCCCCCAACAAACACCATGATCAATATGTTTAAGTGTCTGTGGAGAGTGCCGGTAGAGTCCAACTACCTGTCACATCCATCACCTGCATGGTTCAACATCACTACAAGACTTCCAACACTCCACTAACCCCGACAGACAATCGGCTGTCCTCAACGCCAGCACAATCCTGCCCAAACTTAACACTTCAAGTTGAGCTTGATAGATTCAGAGACAGCTCATTTTCCCGGCAGCTCATGCAAGGATGAAGCGAGCAAGAGGTTCTAAATGTGTCAGGGTGCTGTTTCAGCATACCGGGCTTTCGACCTGTGTGTGTTTGAGCAAACAGATGCTTTGTTCATTGGTTACTGAGCAATTTCATAGGCTTAAAATAGACGACAACAGCACCTGACTGTCTTACCTTGAAGGTTGGGCTCCTTGCTCTTTACAGATATCGTCTTCTTATATAAAAAAAACAAAAGGTCTTGAGTACAAGTGACACTTTGGTTGCAGCTGCACTCTCAAGACTTCCAATGAGTAAGTCTGAACTGGTTTGTCTGGACTCAGATTAAGCCATGATGTGACTGTCTAAAGGGCTTTCGAAATGCTTTAAGGCCGTCTCAGGTTTCTGAAACTTCACATGGCATGTCAGATCGAACCATGTAGTTTTCAGTCACTCAGGGTGACAGTCGGTTCTGGACAATTAACCTTGCATTCATCCGGTCTACACCACATGGCTCTCTGTCAGCTCTGCAAGCATCAGGTCATCCCCTTAAGTGTTCTCCTTTTTCTGAGCTCAAACCCTCAGATCATTGCCATCTCAGTGGGAAATATCTCGAATCTTGAACTACTCGAAACCAGAAAAGATGTAATCCCAGGAGGCCTGTGACCACACCAGAATGACATTATAAGTGTGTCATAGTTTGGGTTGTTGTGAGCGTAATGCTTCGGACATGTCTGCTGTAGGAATCAGTCACATTTATGGATGTTCAAAGTCAACAAAAATCTAAATTGGTCTTGCTTTTTGAATGCGTGCATTGTTTAGAACATGCTATTAAACTGAAGAAACAGTTTTTTTTCATCATCTGTCATTTTCCACCGGTCAAATATAATCCTCATTCACAATACATTCATCTTTTTAAAAGGGTGACATCAACAAGGCTACTAAGATATGGATAACGTTGGGGAAAACAAATGCTTAACTAGAAAATACATAAATAAACCTACATACATGTTCTGTTATCACCCCTATGAAAGATAGGTCTTTAATACAATACAAGCAACATTAATAATAATTAATAATAATACACTGTTAAAATACACCAAAATGTGTATATAATGTATATATATATAATGTGTATATGTATATATATGCATTGACTCCGCATATGAACTTAAGTGTCATCCTATTCCTAATCCATAGGGTTCTATATGATGTCGGTCCACCCTTTGCAGTTTAACAGCTTCAACTCTTCTGTGAAGTCTGTCCACAAGGTTTATGGTTTATGGGAATTTTTGACAATTCTTCCAGAAGCTCATTTGTTAGGTCAAACACTGATGTTGGAAGAGAAGGCCTTGCTCTCAGTCTCCCTTCTAATGTAGGGAGGTGTTCTATCGGCTTTTGGTCAGCACTCTGTATAGGCCAGTCAAGTTCATCCACACCCGACTGTCATCCATGGCCCTTGCTTCGGGCACAGTTGTGTTGGAAGAGGAAGTGGGCAGCTCTAACCTGATCTCACAAAGTTGTGAGCATGGAATTGTCCAAAATCCTTTGGTATGCTGAAGCATTCAGGGTGAGAGTGAATGAAACACCTAATTGTGATTATTTGGATAGGTGAGCGAATACCTTTGGCAATATCTTCTCGATCTACATGACATCACTGGGATCAGTCATTCGTAAGCATGGCTTCTCCTACCACTGTTATGCGGATGACAAGCAACTCCACCTTACGTTTCATCCCGAAGATCAGACGATTTCGACCCGAGTCTCAGCATGTCTGAGCGACATCTCCCTCTGGATGAAGCAACACCACCTACAACTTAACCTTGCGAAAACGGAACTTCTTGTCATCCCTGCCGACTCAAAGACTCGTCACGATCTCTCGATCCAACTAGGAGCATCAACCATTGTGCCCTCCAGGTCTGCGAGAAACTTGGGAATAATCATTGATGATCAGCTCAACTTCACAGATCATGTTACCGCGACTGTCAGATCCTGCAGATTCATGCTTTAGAACATCAGGAAGATCAGACAGTTTCTCACAGAACACTCCACACAAATCCTGGTTCAAGCTTTGGTCCTGTCCGGGCTAGACTACTGCAATGCGCTGCTTGCTGGACTCCCGATGTGCACAACTAAACCTCTGCAGATGATTCAAAATGCAGTGGCAAGAGTGGTGTTCAAGGAACCAAAAAGGACCCATGTAACACCTCTCTTCATAAAACTGCATTGGCTTCCTGTAGCAGCCCGCATTGAATTTAAATGTCTTCTCATTGCCTACAAGACCACCACCGGTTCAGCACCCACTTACCTTAACTCACTAATGCAAAGATATAGGCCCTCAAGATCTCTGCGCTCCGCAAATGAGCTGAGACTTGTGGTACCAGCTCAAAAGTGTAAGAAATCTCTCTCTCGAACGTTCTCTGCTTCAGTTCCTCGATGGTGGAACGATCTGCCTCTGGCTTCACGCTTGTCAGACTCGGTCTCTATCTTTAAAAAACTCCTAAAAACTCATCTTTTCCGGCTACACCTAACTCACTTCTTTTCTAACTACTCACTCTATCAAAAAAAAAAAAAAAAAAAAAAAATCTTTTGTAACTTCGCTCTCTGTGTAACTCGATAGCATTGTTGTAGCACTTGTTCATCAATTGTTGTATCGGCTATTTACCGCTTCATTGTCTCCTCGACTATTTTAAGTCGCTTTGGATAAAAGCGTCTGCTAAATGACTAAATGTAAATGTAAATGTAAATATAGTAAATATATATAATAATATACATATACATGTCACAGATGTTATTTAAAGGTGAAGGGGTTGTTTTCTCGCCACTAGCTTAGCCTAAAGGATTTATAAAATTATATATGTAGAGATTTTTTTATTCATTTAGCTTAAGCTCGTGGTAAGAAAACAACCCCATTCATCTTCAAATAACATCTGTGACCTTCATGCTATATCCGAATACGTGTGTGTTTACATCACAGGCAGATTTAGCTACTTCCGTCTTCTGCAAACATGGCTCTACGGGATAATGCTACTTGTAGAATCAACAGAGGGCATGATACTGGATAGAGTCACATTGCAGGAGGAAGGTAAATAACTCAGGCTTTTGGTAAATCGCTGCTCATTCATAACAGCACAATCAACATCAGAAGCCGGCCCTTGGCGAGCATTACCTTCATTCTGCGGGTAAGAGCAGATACTACACTTCGTCACCAGGTCCCTTTGATAGCACAGTCAAGGATATCTGATTGTGGGTTCACAGTAATTCTCTGGTTCCACTATATTGGGTTTACCTTAGTCAGCAAACAGCATCGGGTGGGTGGATTTGGCTGCAGCTCTATGTGTTTCTATATTAAGATCTGTGCATTAGTGTATTCTGCTCTCTCCTGGAGCTTGTTTCCATGACACACTGCTCAGGGCCCAGTCGTCCACATGCACCCTTGCTTTCCTCACAGTGGAACTTCGCTCCAGGACATCAAACTGACATAAATTATGGAATAAGTGAAATCCGTTGAGAAGGAATATTTGCATCAGGGAGCCTAAAAGGGCAACTAGGATTTGAGGGGTCGGAATGAAACTGCGCAGACAAATGAGATTAATGAAAATCTGAAACACTTAGCTGTGTTAGACAGTATGGTTGCTGACGGAGTCCTGATGTGTTTTCTGTCTTCTCGTCTTTCTGACAAAGCTGGCAGACTCAGCCAGGCAGTGCATTAGGATCTCCTTTTCTAGAAATAATAGAAGAACTAATGGCATGCAACCCTGTAGCCTTCCAGTTTGGATCGCTGGGATCATAAAGATTCAAATCTGTGTTTCTACTTACAAATACTGTATGTAATTCAGTAAACTCACTTAATATATCAAATATTAACAAATTACTGTAATAAAGCAAAAATTAATTATAATTATAAAATAATTTTATAAAATAAGACTTTATTAATAATTAATTAAATATATTGTTGTTGTAATAGTTTTAAAATCTACAACACTTCTACTTGTGAGATGTTACTTTTAATTATACAAATCACAAAAATAATTATGATAGTAGGAAGAAGAAGAGATTTGCCAAAGCAAATGATAACAATTTTGGGTTTTGAAGTTGTTGTTTCTAATTTACTACCGAATTCTTACTTATTTAGAAATCAAAGGGTTTTGAAGGTCAGTTTGTGTAAAGGTTGCCTTGTTAAGGCATTTCCCTTTTATCTAATTGCTTGTCAAAAAAATAAACAAGACTAAATCATGCAAAATATAAAAGTAAATTGGTCATTCATTCATATTTAATGATCCGGCAACAAAAAACATTATTGGTCAAAGGCAAACAACCCACAGGGAGATTGTGGGGGAGTAATTAGCTTGTCTTTTACCTGAGCCAAGATTTATTCAGAAAAACAACATGTCAAATATCCTAATAATACACAGGCCCATGTATGCAAATTTGCTCATTTACATTCATTCGCCTGTCACCCACACAACCAAACGTAAGCCTGTTTCTTGCTAATCCTTCCATCTCTCAGCATGCCGCCCATCATCCCATTAATAGTCCAAGACACAATCACGATCATCGTGTCACCATCTTGCGACCAGGGCAATCGATAATGATGCAGACTTCTCTTATTAGCAGTAGGTACCTAACGTTTGGCCAACCTGCCGCAATCCTTCTCACCTCATATGACAGTAACACAGACTTGAGATGCAAGAGTTCAGATGCCTTCAGTGATATGGAAAACTTGACAGATGGGGTTTGGTATTCACAGGGCTTATTTCTGCGAATTACAGAAGTATGTTGTGGTTGGCACTCAAACTATCCAGGAGGATGAATTATGAAGTTTTTTCAGGGAAATACAAATGATATTGCATATAGAATGATTAAATAAAGAATATTTTGGTCCTAGGAAAGCTTGCGGTATAATGTAATTTATTTAGAACAAACATATTTACAAGGGAAAGATTCGTGTATATGACAGAATGAAATAAAAAGTCTGCTTCAAATGCTATTACAGCCTCAAATAACATAACCACCAGAAAAAAATAGTAAAGATAGGGCACAATGTGCTCAAAATAATTACATATGTTTCATCCATTATTAGAAATTGGTGTTGGAGGTTAATTGAAGTGCCTGTAAAATTAAGGATATAGTCCTGAACAGGTTGAAAGACAGCACATTTTCGCTTTTTTTCAAAGGTGGTCACATTAAATAAATTTCCATAACAACATTACTTTTGGGAGTATTTAGAAACTTATGTAGAGCGCTAAGTGATTGTCATGACGGACACGAAGACTCAAGTGCGGGGGTAACAAGAAATGTATTTATGGCTTTGAATAGGAGGGAATGACGAGGGAAACAGGTAAAGAGCGTGAACTTTTAACTTGACAATTAATAAGGAAACAAGGGGGCGGGGTTAACACTCCAAACGGGTGAGCACATGGCACAAAGAAACAATGGCCATGTGCTTCTAACACAAACACAAGACATAGGGGCTGTCATGATCCTGTCCTTCTAACAAGGTAAATAAACACAAGAAGGACAGGACCATGAAACGGTCTCGATCCACAAAATCAATTATATGTGGCATAAAAAAATAAATAAATATACACTCCAGAAGAAATCTCGACCCCGCACAAACTCTTCCAAACACACAGGAGTAACTTTGACCCGGCACGAGCAAATCTAACACACGGTGAGGAATCTCCACCCGGCATGAAAAAATCCAAACACACTTGGAGCAATCTCGACCCAGCACGGTACCCAAGACCTCCCCTTTGTACTAACCCTCCCAGTCCTCAAGATATTGAAAACCCCGACCGAGGTGGGGAGAGTCAAAGCGTCTCTTGACAGTATGGACCAGAGATCCATTCATAAGACACTTAATTAAACCCTGGAGACATGACAAACTGGGTTATTCGATCAAGAGCTGGGGGCAGCTTGAGCTAATGAGACGGTTAATGGATTGATCAACTTGGTGATACCGTACGGCCAATAAACCTGGGTGCGAGTTTATGAAAAAGGTGCCCGTTTATAACACAAAACTTTTGTCCAAGTCAAGGGTGATATGTGACCATGAACGAGTGGAAATTGGCAAGGGGCGGAGCAGACCAGCTGGTAGGTGGTTGGAAGATTTGCATTGAGCACATACCGAACCAAGCCAACACAAACTGTCCGATATCAGTGTCTAGGGAAGGCCACCAGAATCAACGGCAAAACATGGAATGACATTACTGAAGGACATCAGTGCAAGGGTGCAACCAACACTATTAACCAACCTGCTGTGCCTGCCTTCGGCACCGGCCTCCTCTTCTCACTGTTCATCGTCCCAGGTGAGCGCCCTGACCCCAACTCGCAAGAGAGGATGGCATCAGCCGCGAGCCTCACCTTGGGAGTGTCGAACTGGCGAGAAAGCGTGTCGGGTTAGGTTTTGTTAAACCCAGGCCAATTTCAGACTGGGGTCTGGGAATCAAAGCATATATAAAGATATAAAACAGGTCTTAAAGGGGGTTGCACAGGTTCCACATAAATGCTACTTTTGTGGAGGACAGGGCAGTAAGCAGGCGGCTTAAAGTTCATGTACCCCAGCAACTGGCTGACATCCGATATAGTCCACTATATAGTGGATAGGTAGCGGTTTCAGACATAGCTAGTGCCTCGTTCTGTTTTTCTTATTTTAATACGGCAGATTGCAACCAACTTCTTCAATTGTGCCCTTCCACCTTGTGTAAAACTATCAAATTGACTCAAGAATGTAAAGCTCACCTGGAGTTTCATTCCCATCGTTTGTGCACCTGTGTTTAAGTGCTGAGTGGCGGAGCAATATGAACAGTGAAGTTTTTTCCGTAAATTCTCTGAGCCAATCACATTCGAGAACTAGAATAACTAATGAATAACTCATTTTATATGTCTACAAATTTACCAAATTTAGTTTAGTATTTATTTACTTTTATTCATTTTCAGTTACTAATACTTAACGTTATTAATAAAAACTTTAATTCTTCATATTTTTATTTAAAACATTAAACTTACAAGCAAGACAGCCATAAAAAAACATTTTTGGAACTATTCAGGCAAAATTTCTATAAAAAAAATGTATTGTTCTTCCCATTATATCTTCATGGGGTTCATTATTGAATCACTTAGACCAAAAAGTTTTTCTAGGGCATTATGAAGCACCCTTATTATTAGGAATTTACCTCTCACATAAATGAACTCTTTGAACAAATGCTTAAAATTCCCAGATGTACCTACAAACCAAATTTTATGACCAATCTTCACTTTGCTTTAGGCTGGAAAGCAATCCCCTAGCATGCAAAAACCAAAGACAACCTAACAACCACAATGCAGCCAGGACCACAAGGTAATGTTAAAACTAGTTCTTTGCATAATAGTAGTAAGTAAAAATGTACAGTTTAAACCTCTGATCCTAAACCGCATGGAAACATTTCTAATTGTGTGTCAGATGGTACCATACAGTGTGTTCACATGCAGAGAGAAGATTGCTTTGGAAAGCCTTCAGATAGACTTGCAGTGGGCACCAGAGGGACACAGACGCTTACCACCTGCAAAAAAACAGTGGGGGGACCAGCAGCCTGAGCAATTAGAATACAACCACAACCTATATGAACCTCCTTCGGCTCAACTGACAGACGTGAATGTTCCGGAGTCCCGGTGCTGGGCCTCATCGATTGCCTCTTTGAAAAGGTCGGTATCTTGGCACGACACCGGCACCCCCCGCACATTGCCCTCACAGCCCGTTCGCTCACTGTGGAGACGGGCGGACCAATCGATGCTTCAGGAAACGCCAGCTGTCCATTAAAAAAAAAAAAAGACACCTGTAGCCAAACCATAGTGTGCATGCAAATATCTCAGCATTATCTCTCGAGGAATTTGCAGAAACTTCTCAACAGAGCCAATCTTTGGTCTCCAACAACAAAGAGATTGTACTCCAGACAGAAAAACAGATGAGGCGAAGCCACCGAGCCTGTCAGCAGTGAATGTCTTCAAATCATCTTGGTGGCTGTCAGGAGCGAGCTATGAGTGACACATGAATTCTTTGTAAAACAGCTTTCAAAGCACTCGCAGAAAATCAAAACTGTCCAAGGACACTCCTCTTTCTTGCCTAACACACTACAAACATCTTTCATCTCCAATATCTTGCTTTTTGCAAACTGCCTCTCGAACAAAACACACCCAAAAGACATGAAGTATGTCGATGGATCTAAATAAAGCATGCTGGGTTAAAAATAACGTGGACGACTGGACATCTGGCCATTTCCAACCTCAGATGCTTTATTTAGATAAACAGAGGAGAGAGACAAGTCTTGAAAGGTAAATGCACAACGGTGAAGCATGCGATTCAGATTGACTGTAAGCGTGAAAATCTGCATGCATAAAAAAAAAACATAATTATACACTGTACAAAGATGAATCGAAAGCCACAAATGAACGGGCATCGGCCAAAGGAGGCCTGTTTTTCATGTGTCGAGTGGATTTCTCCCCTGGAGGAATGAAACATGCTTGTTTTGACAGGGAATGCCAGGAACATTCGTTTTGGGCTGAAAAGATGGGCAGATTCCTAACTTTGCCAGGCAAGTGTGATATGTGTTCTGACTGTGCTCATCATCCCATATCACACAAGAATTCACGACTGCTCAGATGGACTGCAGATGAAAATAAACTGGGCAGATTCTAAATAGAAGTGAGCGTCCCTATAACTGAAAGCAACTGGCCAGATAACTAGATAAGCTCTCATCATGCAATTTATGAAAATGTTAGATTTTGAGTTAGGTGTACTTAAATCCACAGTTGAATAAACTCACTTTTGCTAGTTGTGTCATTTATTTAAAGTTGATTCAACCAATTTTTCTCATTTTTACTTGAGTTAAGCGAACTACTTAACAGTTGAGAAAACTAGAAAAAACTTGGGGGAATATAGTACTCAGAGTTGTTTTTTGTTGTGTGAGGTTAATTTTACTGATTTAACCATGCGGTTATAGAAAACCTAAATCATTACTTTTTAAATACAATTCTCAAATCATAATAAAATCAATAACTGATCTTGCTTTTAGCATCTCAATTGGAAACATTTGACTCAATTGAGTAAAACAGCATTTCCACTGATTCTCCTTACCTAAGCAAACGCTCTCAGGTACAACTTTCTTAACACGCTGTAACATAAAATACATTTTAATTTAGAGAAAAAGCTCTCTGTCTAACTAAATATAGTTTGTTGGTTAAACTTAATTTTGTTAGAAGTTACAAACTGATGCAGCAATTTTGACACAATATGCAGAACTCAGTTGTTGCAAATCATTTTTTAAATGAACTTTTGAATGTATTTTAGATATATACAATACTTTGCAAAAATCTAAGGCATGTTAATAGTTTTAGTCCAAAAATTGTTTTAAGTGAGTTATTACTGGTTCGTTTGTAATTATGCACCAATATAAGATATACAATTAAACTAATATTTCCTACTGACACATTATTGCAAATAACGTAAATAATGAAAACCATTTATTGTTAAGACAATTCTGATAATAATACAATTTTATAAGTAAAAAAACTACTTCTGTACACTGTTGGTCAAATAATTGGGATCACTTGATAAAAATGTTTCTCAACATCTTAAAAATATTTTCATTTGATGGTATGTTTCAAATTACTATAGTATACACAATTACACTTAAGCCACACATAATAATTATATTAATCACAAAACTAGAATTTAATTTTTAACAACATTGTGACCAAATAATGAATAAATTCAGCCAAATAGTATCAAGCATAGATAAAACCATTCATAAAAATATTCTATAAAAAAAGTTTTGGTGCAGCGTCCAGATCGGTATTTAAAACTTAAAAGCGGCAACAAATGCAGACCAAATGGTTTCACAAAAAAATGCAACTTAAGGTCTGTGAAGGCTAGTCTAAAGTAATACATCTGATTATCTGAGATCCATTCCATCAGAAGGAATAAATAAATGTAAATTTTCTATTAAGGTTCTGTACTTACATTAGTCTAACTAAGGCAGTGATACATTGTAGTTTATATACGTTTAGGGGGAAATCCCTTAGAAGCGAAGACAAGGCATGATGATCCCAAATAAAGAATGTAAATAATGTATTCAGGTATAGGAAAAGGCTCCATTTACACCAGTCCTAATCCAATCTGAACCTTAGTATTTCATGGGATGCTATCTCAGAGCAGAGGATCAGCAAATTTTTAATAGAATCCTAAATTTGTATTCCCACAATATCAAACTAAAATGTGCTTCTCACCACCCCAAAGATGCCAACAACTCAAACTAAAATGTAATGCTGCCACAACAAACACCCACAGCTATTGGAAACTAATTTTGTCAGTATGTGCTGAGTCGGTGTGAACTACACTTAATGGTGTTTTACTCACATTCAAGGTAATGAATATTCCTGCACCTTAACTGAAAAGGTCAAATATATTTGAAAGCACACGAAAAAAGTGAAAAATGAGATTCATTTGCTTTGACCTTTAACGAGTCTTATAGTAAGATACATGCTTTACCAAAAACTGATAACCCTTCAGTCACTCTGGCAACATGCCAAACATCATTTCCTTTTGACATGGTGTTGAAATGATCAGAGGGGATATGAGCTGCAATGTAAATCAATAAATCTTTATGTATTTAAGTATCAATAAAGAGTCATAGCTATCTACATTTAATTAAGCAGTTTAACAAACCTGCAACATCATTTAAAGTGATAGTTCACCCAAAGATAAAAATTCTGTCATTTACTCAGACTCATCATTTTAAACATGCATCATTTCTTTCTTCTGCAAAACGCAATTTTTTTTCAAGACTGTTGCTAAGCAAACAGCAGTGGGACCCATTGATTTCAATTGTATAGATACAAAATTAATGCAAGTGAATAGGTGTCAGTTCCCAGCTTTCTTCGCAATATCTTTTTTGTGATCGGCAGGAGAAAAAAGCAATACAGGTTTGAAATGACATTAGAGTTTTTAAATAAGGGAATTTTCATTTTTTCGGAAAGGCATACCACACAAAAAATTAACATTATTCCATGTTCATAGAACTATAAACTTACAATTCACCTGTTATGGTTCACCTACAATTCACTTATGGTTCACCTTAAACCACTCTTTCATTATACTCACTGTGATCCCAAATCTGTATGCTATTCTTTATTATGCATAACCAAAAATATTTAGAAATACGTTGATAATCAAACATTGTTGACCTAATTTGACTCTCAATCCATTGACAAAAACTATCTAAGCCATTGCTCAAAATATCATCTTTATGCTCCAATGCAAAAGAAAGTGTCATAAAAGGTTTTTAACAGCATTAGGATTAAAATATTTAGTTTTACTTTGGGGAAAACTATTTCTTAAACTTCTTTACATCTTATTCTGTATGGACAAAACCAATGCAAGTAAATAGGTTCCAGCTACCAACATCTTTTTTTTTAAATTGGCTGTCCAGCTTCAGATGCAGAGGAGCAATACTCAATGCAAGTAATAACAACATTCTAATTGTTTTACTAGTAGAGTCTGTCATCAAAGTCCATATTGGCTGTGTCTCAGAGACATAAATATAAATCAGAGGAAGTAAATGGCCTATGAATAATATCAAATGACTAAAAAAGGGATGTTACAACAGGTTGTTAAAGAAACTGTTGGAAAAGTGTGTACATGTTAAAGTACCAAACGCAAATTCACCATTGTGAAAACAAATACAATGCATCATTTTTAAAGTTAAACTGGTCATAATAAAAATGAAAAGAATAAGAAATTCATTTATTATCTAATGAGGTGAACAAGCAACAGTATTATGAAAGACTAAAATGAGGAATAAAATGTACCTTGAGATTACCTTGAAACATTAATTTTAAAAAACGTTGGTGGCCCAATTTGACTTATTGTGTGGACACTTCTTCAACAGATAGATGGATGGATGGATGGATGGATGAGCTTTATTTGTCACAACACTTTTACATGCCGAGAAATTAAACCCCTCTAACCATAAACACATATGACATTCAGGGGAAGACAGGTCAAGAAGTAGGAAAGGTAAAAAGGAACAATATGACATACGTGGAAAAGTACAGGCTCAAAAACTAATCCCTCTCAGACTGTCCTTCAGGTAGGGAAAAGGGAGATCAGGAGAGATTATAAAGCCCAAGCAACAGCACATAAACGTAGACATAACATTGCAAAGGGTAGGGACAGGGAATGTTGAGTTGGTCCAATGTAGGCAACTGCCATCCGGTCCTGCAGCTAAAACCCACCTGCCCACACCAGGGGTTAAAAGCACACAAAAGGCATGTGATACGAGGAGAGGCAATGATTGGCTATCTGTAGCTGTGTATGTGTGTGTGTGTGTGTGTGTGTGTATGTGTGTGTGTGTGTGTGTGTGTGTGTGTGTGTGTGTCTGAGTGAGTCTGTGAGGTCTGAGAAGCCAGTGTACAACAGATGTTCTTGGAACAGGGAGTAGGAAATCAGAGCGTCTCGTTCTCTTGATCTCTGGAGGAAGTTGTTGACCTCCAGTACTGGCCTTGGCGAAGGCCATCTAGAAAAAGTGCAGAAGCCTAAACAAAGATAATTTAAATTTTTGAACAATATCTGCTAGTTTCCGCAGATATCTAATATCCGCCACTGGTCACAAGGTCTGTCCAAAATCTGTGGCATAGTCGCTAGTTTCTCCACAATGTTTCCCATTTTGCAGGTCATAACCACAGTCTGAGTACAAACAGGTACCACTACTGTTTCAATCCAGCTGGTCAGTTAAGTGGGATTTTGAGCAATGGGCACTTTTAACAATCGTCGATCCAAGAGGTCTCCACCTAATCCCATCAGCAGAAACCCTGTTATCAAAGTTAGGAATATATAAATATCTTCAATATCCTCCAGGGACAGAGTCACCAGGCACACGACGCAACACTTCCCCCGCCCATCCATTGTGTCCAGCTGCAAATTTTTCCTGCAGGAGAGTTGGCTCTCCCGAACAAAAGCTTCTGGTTGAGAAGATGGTGTCAGTTGCGTTCAGAGATCAGTTGATCAAATCCATAAGAAAATCCAACCTGCTACAGTAGCTGCTCATACAGTTCTACTCAGCTGTAATCGAATCCATGCTCTGCACTTCCATCACCGTGTGGTTCGGCTCAGCCTCCAAAACTGACCTCTGAAGACTACAGCGGATGGTTCGGAGTGCTGGGAGAATCACTGGTGGTACCCTCTCCAGAATGAGGAAAAGGGCTCACAAAATCTGTCACAATCTCCGTTTGAAATGTTACCGTCTGGTCGGGTTGACAGAACACTGTGCGCAAAACAGCCGCCAGACACAGGAAATGCTTCTTTCTTCAGGCCACAAACCTAACACTAACATCTAACAGATACATCTTCCCCTACTGTGCAATAAACATGTGAAATACTTTTCTCAGACATTTCAGATGGAGTGCCTTGTATATTTATAAAACATTGCATTCCCACCATTGTGTGTTATCTTATATAATCATTTGTATTTTTTACCTTTTTGTTTCCTATGTTACTTGTCACTTGTCGTGTCACTCATTGTATGTGTCCTAGAAGCTTCTGTCAACAAGACAAATTCCTTGGCAACAAAGCTTGTCCTGATTTCTGAATCTTCTCTGATAGTCACAGTGCCCCAGAAATCTCAGTTGCTAACATTTTTCCAAACAACGATGTAACTCACTGGTTAACCACCCTAGGATGATGTATCATTTGAGATCATAACTAGTTGCAGTTAACTCTTTCCCGAAAACATCGCTGCACATCTAGTTTCAAGCATGGTTGTTTGTAATACCGTATGTGGTGGAGTAATTCCAGATATCTAATTTGATGAGATTGATTGAACATCATATTATTGTTGACACAATGTGCAAAACCTTTAATGGTCATATTTTTGCTATTTATCATGTTCTTGACATTTGACTCATTCACAAGTTTTCTTCAACATCATTCCGCCCAGGAATTCCCTAGGGTCCGAGAGCATAAAGGGTCACGCACATGTACACTTAAGAAAACAACACTTATTTTTTTGACAAGCTAAAACATGTATAATTATTTTTTTATATATATTTTGATAAATATAGAATGCATTATAATAGTAATGTCATAAAAAGAAAGAACGATGCTTCATACAACAACTCTACAAATGTAGATTTGCGATACTATGTGCACATGTTCATTGGAATGATAATTTCGGGAAACCCTTGAATTATGGAACTATGTTGAAACGATGCAACTTGCAACCACATCTGGCTAACAATGCATTGGGAATTGCCCTCCTTTTTATCAAAGCTGATCTATCCAGTGTTCCTTAACTCCACTTAAACAGCAATTAGACAGGCCTGAACGTTAAATACCTTAGAACCTCTCAGTATCTCAAAGTTACGGGTGAAAAGTCCATTCTGATCATGTTTAACCATTATTTGGAGTGAGATATGTATATGTAAATGTATAGCTTAACCTGAAAAACTTTAAGTGAAAGTCAATTCATCAGAAAGTGGTGAAATGGATTGTGTATATCTGTCAGTGTTGTTCTTGTCTTTCTTTGCCAACTCCAGCTTATTTCCATCTCTAAAAAAAAGCTCAAGTATACAGAGAGACCTTGTAAAGCGACACAAGGAACGTGGGCGAGCAAGCTGCCTTCATATCTAAGATCCCAAATGCATCACAAGGAGGTGAGAGCCGTTTTCTACATCGGGATCATTTCAATAATTAATGCCCCTCTCTAAATCTAAAATGTGGCCCGGTCATAATCCTATTTGGCTGTGACTACACAGACGCAGCGGAGAAAAAAGTAGTGCGGATGCAAAAAAGATGAAAATATGGTTATCCACAGTGTTTTAGGGAGAAAAAACATCTAATGTTCATTCTGTGACCCTGTTTTTCTGCTGAAGTGTTTCGCACTAATCCCATCCTGACACCGAAGCGAGAGGCAGACACCATACAAAAGAGACCCATGAACAGTATGAAATATCAAACAGACGCACATCATGAATGAGTAATTGAGAATGACTGCAGGGCAGAGCACATGCTCAGGAACGTCTTGGCGCAAACGCTTTCTCATCTTGGACTGCGCATCTTCAAGCCAATCAGATCGAGCTGCCAATGAGAGTACCATATTCTTAAAGTATCTGCGATTCCAATAGAAATGAAATGATGGGATTGTTAGGGGGAAGGAGATTAGAGGTGTACAAAGGAAAAGTTTCAAGTCCATTATTGTAACCTGGGTGAAGTGCCAGAATACAAATTATTTGTTTGCAGGAGAGAGACAGCGTGCAATAATGCGGAAAAAATATTGCCGAGGCTGGGATCATTTGTCGGTGAAGGAGGAGAGGGTGATTTTTCAGTAGCATGTAAACATATGCTCAACATGGCTGCTAAGCAATAACATGAAAAACATGTTTAGTGCAATAAATTCAATTCACACATTGAAAATGTTATCCGATGGCTTTGTTTTATTTGTTTAAAAACTCAATTGTAATAACCTGTTATGTTGAATCAACATCTGAGATTATAAACATATTCACAATTTAAATGCAAATTAATTAAAAAAAAATGATATAAATTATATTGTTAATAACACAAAGGAACAGGAAATCTGATGCCTTCTTTTCTGATATGTTAAGGTCACTTGTATAACCCCATAAAGTTACCTGAAGATTCCTTGCAGCATTGATATAATCTTTAAAGAAGCCTCGTTAAACATAAAACTAAATCATTTATAACGCAATTATTACAGTGCAGTGCAAATTGATTGGGAGTGTGAAAACACTTTGGCCACTTATTTTGTTGGAACCAATCAAAAATGACATACAAAAATACAAATTTTCCATCATTCACTCATTCTCTTGACATTTAAAAAATTTTCTTTCGTTCTTTCTTCGGCAGAATAAAGAAAATATTTTGAGAAGTGTTGGTTGAACAATTGGCTTTTGTCATTTTGACTATTGTTCAGCAAAAACTTAATGTTAACCAATCTCATCCCAAAATTAAAATTCTTTCATTGCAATAAATGTTTTTATAAATATAATTTTTTTATAAAACTAACATTTGACTCTTTTTAATACATACATTGTTTCATTAAATTACTAAGTAAAATTATATTCCAAACTGCTAAATGTTTTCAACAGGGCCTGGGTCTTGAGTTGCATTGAGCTGATTCTAAAGCTTTAACAATCCCAAAAAGCCATCCCAGTGAAAACACATCGCTCTCCCATTTATCCTAATCTTCTTCTTATCTTTGCAGAACCCGGAAACATCTGTCCAGTATTGACTCTCAAGAATCACTTGTTTGTGTTTAAGGTATATCACTTATTTGTTCATCTTCTCCAGCATCTTGTGAACTAATGTAAACTACACTTAATTGTCAGATTGTATAAAACCTGACAATCACATAAACTTCAATAAACAAAGTCTCTCTTGCGCAAGGCACTTTAAGTGAGTAAAATTACAGAGAGATCAAAATATCTACATTCACTAAACCGCAAAAATGTCTAATGAAATAAATATATGTGAGTGATAAGTTAATACATCTAACTAATGATGTAAAATAAACTGATGACTGATGATTTCAAAGCCACCTGAATACAATCTGGTGTCCCCTGACATTCATCTCTCCGTTTCATTCTTCTCAAATCAACACTCGCTTTTCAACAGCAGGTACATGGCTACAAGAATATACCACAGCACACTCTCACATATCCCAATCATTATTCTACATTTCATCTCATGCTTAAACCAGCATTTCAATTACAGCATACACATCTTAAATTACAGACACACACAGAAAGGAATGAGAAGAATGAGGAATACACAGGAGGATAAGATGGATTTGGCATCATCTAGTGTCTGTTAAGAACTTTGCAGCATGACAGCAAGTGGCCAAAAATACTTAAACAATATGCTCTAGGTGCCAACAGGATCAAATTTCGAACAGAAACCAAATCACTGCACTAAAATCAAGATCTAATAGATGTTTAAGTCAAATAAAATGTTAAATAAAATATAAACTAGTCTTGAGAAAGCAAACCCCTTAAAAATACTCCTACAACCAGCTTGTAAATTTAAAAAAAAAGTTAAAAACTGCTTATGAATTTAGTTAAACCAAAACGTCTTCACTTTAATCCATACAGAATGTGCTGTATAAGTCACAAGAAAGGCACTATTAAGCCCTAGCAGATAGTACATACGCGGGAATGATCAATATTTGGAGCTGCCGATAAGAAATGCCCTCTCTATCTCTAGAGCAGATTAAAGGTGTGAAGTAAACCTCTGTGCTATGTTCTTTCTTCAAAGAACCACTTCTGTAAAGCGGATTCTGAGCATGTTCGTAGAGCGGGTCCCGGGCTCCCGTTGTCCGTCCGGTCCACTGCTTCAACACACAGCTGAGTTTGAATGTGGTACAGAGTGCCGTCCTGCCAATGCAAAGGTTATAAAAGAAGCAGAGACGAAAATCGTTATGTGAGTTGAGCTTATGTTTTACAAATAAAAATTATTTCAACGCAATGCAATGCAGTTGCCAGGTCATGACTATGTGGTTGATGGGACACTTCTTGTTGTCACTGGAATGTTCCGGATGGTTGCTAAGGCTCTGCAGTGTAATTATTAAGATGTTCTGGTTGGTTGCCTGGGTATCCCTATATGGTTGCTAGAATGTTTGGGGTAGTTGCTAGGGCATCACAAGGTGGTTGCTAGGATGTTCTGTATGATGGCTAGGGAATTGAAATGAAGTTGCTAAAATATTCTGGGTGGATCCATGTCCATGTGATAACCGGGGCAATGCAGTCGCCAGGACTTTGCGGTTGCTTGGATGTTCTGTGTGGTTGTTAGGGCACTGCTTGCAGTTGCTAGAATGTTCTGGGTGGTTGATAGGGCACTGCATTGTAGTTGCTCAGATGTTCTGGGTGGTTGCTAGGGCAGTGCTTGCGGTGGCTAGATATTTTCTGTATGGTTGCTAGGAAACTGTAATGTAGTCCAGATGTTCTAGGTGGTTGCTAGGGCACTTCTTGCAGTCGCTAGAATGTTCTGGATGGTTGCTAGGGCACTTATGTTAAGATGTTCTGGGTTGTTACAAGGCATCACTATGTGTTTGAACTGGCACTGTTTTGTGGACGCTTAGATATTCTGGCTGGTTGCAAGGCACTGCTATGCGGTAGCCAGAATATTTTCTGTTTTCCAGGGCATTACCAAACTTTTCTTAGAAAAGTAATGCACACCTGTGCCACAGGCTACACGAAAGCTTTGTGCTCTTTCATTTCCTATGAATACTTGGAGACCTTTGGCCCGCTTGAATTTCAGCCAAACACACAATCTCTGTCTGTCGTCATATTGGTCAGTCTTAAAGAGTCAAAGTACTCACAAAGGGTTCACACTGAAGTTTGCTACTGAAATTTCACTACAAGCCACACCTAAAGCTTTTGACATGCTGCCCGTGACTTTCTCAAGTAACAGCTCAAAGTTAAAGGTATTAAGAGCTTTCTTTGCTTCAAGTCTGCAAAATTAGTGTGCACAGCTTTAGGCCTGGTAACTGTGAGACAATCCATGCATTGATGTGATCGTTTAGTTTTGTAGATTCCTGTTGGACCACTAACTCATTTTGGAGTCTGTATTAAAACAGATATTATTATTACATTGTTCCAGGACTCCTGTTTTATTCAACTATTTACATTAATTTGCTGATTTCTTCAAAGCAAATTACAGTACTTTCAAGGGATTTAACAGAGGTATCTTTGCATTGCAGGTATACCCAGGCATCTAAGGGGGTCACACTCAGCACACAATGATGCATTGTGTTTTCTCACCTCTCTGAACAGGAACTTCTGGTCTTCAGGCACAGATTCCCTGGGCTTGCTGCAGTGATGCATTGTAAGGAAAGTGGAAACAGGATCAACTACGACGCAGCCTGCCGGCACTCTTGTGTTATAACGGATCTCTTGAAGCGTGGAGTACTCAAAGAACTATTATACAATGAGAGAAAGAGACAATCCCGTTAAAGACATTACAGGCTTTTTTAGGTTAGTCACATCAACTATTAAAATCTCAATGAAAACAGTCATTGATTCATGATCAGAAGGAGAGGGACATATATACAACATCAAGTCGACAGAGAGGAGCATTTTTCTGGCATTCATAGAGAGAATGCATTAGAGGAGTGTTGTTGTGCTGTACATATGGTTGGTATCGTGTGCCGATAAGTCTCCAGGGCTTGCCGTCTCCCTGCAGAGCGGGTGGAGATATATGAAGTTGCACTGCTGTACCAGAGTCACTTTAAAAACAAGCTTGCAAGGCACACTATTTCCAGCAGTGCATTGTGAGGTTTTAATAATACACAAAAGCTAAGATACAGCTTTTGATGTTTATGACTGATTAAGAATATGTAGGCTAAGGGAACAGTTGAAGAAAACATATAAATTCTGCTATGATTTACCAACTCTTTGTTACAATTCTTCAAAAGTATCTGCCTTTGCGTTTTTGCAAGATAAGAACAATAACGGGTTGGAATGACATGAGAATGTAATAAGAGAATATACCTGGTTTTGTCCCATGCCATGACACGAGTAAAGAATGATGCGATGACCTGCAATATTATGATCATCAGGTGGGTTGTAGTCAAAGCAGTAGTTGGCCATCCCTTTATTCTTCAACTAGAACAATGTATAACACAAAAATATTTCAAGTTAACCAATGAAAACATTGTATTGATTGGCCAAGTCATTTTTACCATTTAGGGAAGATTTTTACCCAGACACATTGCACTTAAAATCACACTGACTCCACAAAAGTGCTGGTCTATCTTTATTTGTAGCTCACGGTTGGAACAGCATTTGCTATTTGGAAAAGCTGTCTAATCTAATCTTAATACCTGTGTATTGATGTATAAGTACAAAAGCTTGTCTCTTCTTACCATCCCAAACATCCCAGACCTGTCCTCTGGAACTTGGATGTCGGGGTAGATGTTTTCCAAGAACCACTTAAAGTTCTTACATCCTAGGCGCATGCGAAGTTTCTTTCTCTCCGTTACATCACCATACGCCTCCTGAAATTATAAATGTTAATGGTCATGCTGGGTGTATATAGGGAGTGGGTTTTTACAATATTATTTAAAAAGACAACAAATTGTTCTGTTTTTAAGCATTGCTGCAAATGTTCTACAGCACTGCTAAGTGGCTCGGTTGAAAAAATAGTGTATTTCTGATCATTTGGACTTTTTTTACACCAACACTAGAACTTATTTGGACCTTAAATAAAGTTTTTACAATTATTATACAGATAGAACAACTATTATCTTAAGCAAGAGAGGCTGGAGTCACAAACGTAACTTTTGTCTCCTGTTCGGTTCTAAGCCCCACACACACCCTGCTTTACAGCCTACGTCAAGTTTTAAATCATCTTCTAAACAAACTCACGTGAATTGCGCTGATGGAAACAGACATCTAAGCGTATAAACCACATGCGGGAAACAGTGTGCACATGTATACAAGTGATACAATCAAGACAAACAAGCCAACATCTTGACCTGTCTTATATTTAAGAATAATAAAGTTCCCTAATAAAGTTTCCCTAAAATTCCCGCAGTTTTCCAATAGTACAAAAAAAGTTATCAATGTCAAAACAAGTGCTATAAATAAAAATAAAAGAAACAAAGAGGGCAGTTAACCACAAGAGCGCTTCATAAATAATCTTTATACCACATCCATTTTTACAAATAGCCAGTACAAGAGAAAACATCCTCTAGTCCAACTGCATAACCCTCCTGCTAAAGCATTCTGATGCAAAACCTAGAAGTGGTAAACCACAGAATGTGATGTCAAGACCGAGAGAAACCAAATGCCTGCAGTTTGTTCTGTGACAGGATATCCCCTCGGAACTAATGTAATAACTGAACAACAAAAGTATGTGCACTTTCTTCTCCTTACAACATCAAACTTATGTAAGCTACATGTTGATTTCTATTTCAGTCTCAACCTCAAGACGAACTTATCATTTGTTAGAAGACGTAATATGGTATGACTGTAATGAACATTTTAAAGGCTTCATAACAGCTGTGTGCTTTATGACAAATCCCTTTCTTTTCCAATGAGATTTTGTTCACAAATGTTGCCGTTTTTCATTTTTCCCATTCATGAAGAAGTATTTATTGATAAAACATGACGTTGTTCCTGAGGTGTGCATGAACAGTGCAAATGAAATGAAGCATTCAGACCACTGAGATCCATCACATAGCGCCATGTTGTCGATCTTTAGGACACGGTGACACAAACAACAGAGATTTGCCATGAATAAAAAATGCAGTGAGACTCAAAGGGTGAAAAATAGAGCTATCTTCTTACGTACGAGCGGGGCAGAAGAGTACGAGGATTGTCAAACCTGATCTATGTTGGCAAGTCTGGAGTTTGCCTGTGGTTTATACTTGAAGAGACAGCGTTATCTGCTGGCATCCCATTCGAGATACATTGTGGCTAGTGCCAACCTGGCAACATTTCCAAGGTTGAGATACAGAAGGGTTACCCGATCATTCAATAAGAGCACCTCTGCTTTAACTACAGGACTCAGCAGGTTGCAACCACAAGGACGGCTGGATGACAAACACATGGGTTAAGAGAGATGCCACCTAATAGTAGAGTACTAAAGTCACCTCAAGCAGAAAATATCACATGAAGAGTTCCAACCCCCATATCATTTTCATATACAGCCTGGCTACATCAGGGCTCGACATAAAGGACTACCCGATGGCCCAGGGCCCAAATCGGGGCAAGTGCTGCAGCCTCCGTCACTAATTTTAGAAATGCGCCAATTAAATCAATTCCCATAATCGCTCTGACCGAGTAACAGATGATCAATGTAGTGTATTTCTGGTTCCAAGACGATCCCCTTTCTTGACAGTTGCACAGCCAAAATGAAGGGAAAGTGGCTGATGCAATGCTAGTGCTAACAGTAAAGCTAATGCACTAGTCCATCACTCTTTATGTACAAGTATGTAAAGTAAGCTAGGCTGGACATATGCACACAGTTAGGAAACATGGACCGAATCATGGAATTCAAGCATTATAATGGAATTTGCTGTAAATCGCAAGTTTATTATTTCTTTTTAAGTAGTACTTAACAATACACATAATTTCAAATTGGGTATAAAAAGCCATGATAAGTGATAAACTAAGGTACAAATATGTAATCTGCTTGTTTTTTTACTTTTTAGTGTCTGTGTCTCACACAATAGCGACGATACCAATTTTAAGCACATCAAAAAATATAAACTTAATAATAAAATGTTTTATTTATGAGCGCCTTTCATAACAAAAAGGAAACTTTCCCGAGAGGGAAACAAACAGAACGAAAAAGAAAATGGAACACCATGCAGTTGCAGGGAGAAGGTTTGAGTCTAGATTTGAAAAGGGAGAGAGTATCAATAATGTTCAACTGAAAAGATAAATGAATTGTAAAGACTGACACCCAGATGTTTAACATGAGGGGAGGGGGGATTTTTATATCCTTTAGCCTTTAGGTTTTCAGCTAAGATAGAGCTGGGTGTTGTCAGCAAAGCAGTGAAAATAAGTGTTATGTTCACAGAAAATATTACCAAGTGACAGCAGGTAGGTGATGAAGATAAGGGGCCCCAGGACAGACCCTTTAGGAACACCACTAGTAACAAGGTGAGGAATCTGAAAAATTTTAGCTAGATAAACTGGGGACCAGTTTTGGAGGGTGTGAGAAGTTTCAACAAAGGCGAGTCTACTGAGGAAAATGGGTGTGAGAGATTGTATCAAATGCTGCACTCAAATCAAGAAAAACAAGGATAGTGATTAAGCCAAAACCAGCTTCCATGAAGAGATCATTTGTGACTTTGAGAAGTGCATTTTCTGTACTGAGGCAGGGATGAAAACCAGATTGGAATTGTTCATACAAGTTATTCTGTGCTAGGTAGGAGTGGAGTTGTGCAGCAACTGTTTTAACAAGTAAGGGAAGGTTAGATATAGGGTGGAGATTATTGTTAATATTGGGTTTCGACCGCTTTTTCAGTTAAGTGATCCAAGAGAGGAGTGGGCGATAGCTGACATGTAGAGCTGACATTGGATTTAAGAATGAGGTCTGAAATTACTGAACAATAGAAAAGTTGGAAACTGTAAGGTGGCTGACATAATGAGAATAGATAAGAGGAAGAGATAATGAAGTCAAAGTGCTGGTTAATCTTGTGAATTTTCTTATTAAAGCAACATTAAGGAGTAACATGTTTAAGTTGAAGAGTTCTGAATGTTGTGAAAACCAATATTGTACTGAACAACCAGTGCATCAGGAGTGGTTAAACAGTTCGGAGTAAAACTATTATCAATGTATGGGATAAAAGTGTCAATATGATTACTTTAACAATAAGAAATATGTGATGGTTTGTTCACAGAGAGACAGAGTGAAATATAAAAAGGCAGATAAAAAAACATGAAATTCATCATGTAAACAGTTAAAGGGGTAGAGAACATTATAACAAAGTTGTTGTTGGCAGATTTAAAAAGAACACTGTGTACTGCAGTCGTTGTAGGAATGGAAGTTTCAACGTGATCCACGATGAATGTATATCAGACAAGGAATGAGAGCGATATCTAGCCTAAGGAGCCGCAATGCTGGCAAAGCCTCAGATGAGTGATCATGAGGTCCAAGTAGCTCAGCAACCGAGTATTGTAGAAGATCTGCCACAGGTTAATAATAAAACGACAGGTAGATCTAGGCTACTCCAGATCAAAAATGGATCATGCTGACCCACATTGCGAGCTAGGACAAATAGTTGGAATGGTGTAGCCAGGTTGCAGAAAAAAACATATTAGCCTAATCGGACAAGCCGAAGAATGACTGAGACCTTTTTATAGCTTCTAAAACAGATGTATAGTTAAGCTCATTCAATGCAGAAAAGAATGTAAAAACAGACTAAATCGGACAACATGGTTTACCAGAGAGTAGCGGCAGCAGACCGCACCAGCGTGCACTTCCGGTGATCATTGCCATTGTAAAAATTTACAAAAAAGCAATTAATGTTAAATATGATTAGACTTAAAAGTGCAAAAGTAAAAAATGGAGAATCTTAGATACTGGTTTATATTGGCATAGCTTTATATTATGCTGTGTTTTTTATTAAAACACGGTAGTCTCTTGATTTTTTAGGATCTGAATAAACTGTAGTTAACCCTAAAAAAAAATTATTTGGGCAAATGTTATCCTTATGTATCAAGAAATTAAAAACACAGAAACATTATATAATCTAAAACAATAAAAACCTAAAAAATTATTCTGGGATTCATAGAGCCCTACATGTGGTGAAAGGATGACTTTTTAATAAAGAAAGCTGCAATAAGTGAGAAAATCAATAAGAGCTATTGCACGCACAAGCATTTAAAATATTTGGAATATCTTGACAAAACCAATCTTCTGGTGTACTAAGTAACATACTCTGAACAGGTAGAGCATGAAATACATATTGATATATTATACAAAATGAGTAACAATATCAAATATACTTAGCTGTACCACCCAGCCCTAGTAAACAGCAGAGAAATTGCGCATATCCTCTTTCACAAATGCTGCATGAATTGTTACAGTCTATTTGCACTGCAGCACAGCTGTCACATAGATTGACCTGTGATAAACGTTGTCTTGGAAAATGAGCAGACAAGCAAACAAAAGCCAAGTTAGACAACAGACTGTACAAGTAGGCGTACCAGACGGGCATGGGGGTTGCGATGGTAGTACATGTCTTTGTATTCATCCATCCAGACTTCAGCCGCCCGAACGCTGTTGGCCAGGGCCTTGCTCCTTGAGTATGGCGCCTTCTTTGGGAAGATGTGACCCACGTGAGAGCAAGGGTGGACCTCCAGACTCCCCCCACACTGCCAGATCTGCTCAGACATAATAATATTACAATGAAAAAAAATAAGCTTTAGGCTGGTTTAGTCATTGTGGAAGTTGGTAAGACACATAATAAAACTAACCTACTGAACTTATGTGGCACATTTTAAAAACCGTGGTGGTGGCATAAATGTGAATGATGAAGGTGCCCTTAACTCACCCTAAAAGAGAACTCTAGGTTCTCTCCACCCCACACCTCCATTCCAGTGTCATATGTGCCCAAGTAATGAAAGTACTTCTTACTGACTGCAAATAAACCACCGGCCATTGTAGGAGACCTGAATGACAGAATGTTAAGAAAAAATTGGTTTCTGCATTGTTTTATTTCAGCCCTGTCACGAAAACTGTTTTTGTGATTTGCAGGGTTTTATCATTTTCATCCTATCTCTTTTGATTTTGGGGTTAAAGCTATAAGTTTACACAAAAGAAAATTTCTGTTGTGAATTGCTCACTCTCTATCTGTTCCAAACATGTAGAAACGTATTTGCTCTTTTAAGCAGAGAGAAAGATATTTGGATTAATGCTTGTTACCCAACTTAGGCCCCATTGAATATCATTGTAGTAAATAAAATAGTAAAGTAGTAAAAAGTGACGCAGAATGTTTTTGCTGTCATACATTCTTATTTTGTGTCAAAAAGACATTACAATATAAGGCAATTTTTCTACAATAGTAATAGCAATAGGGTCCAAGAACTGAACTGTTACAAGCATTCTTCCAAATATCTTTTTCTGTGTTCATCAGAATTAAGAAATGCCTACAGATTTGTAACAACTCAAACGTAAGTAAATGATAACAGAATTTCATTCATCTCTTTAAGAAAATTTATTTGCCTGCTTCAATAAATGCACCCTACAGCTACTTAACATTAACCAAACTGTACTAAGACCTGCCAAAACAAACAAACATTTGAACTCTTTCACTTTTTCTACTGAAAATAATGCTTTGAAGAGGTGTACACCACACCCAAGCTCTGAATGACAAACCTGATGACATCAGTAGCGGAACGTCTGCGTTTCTGCTCGTGTTCTGGCACAGAGTGCCACGTAAACACAAGCCGCCAGTCAAATCCTCCAATCTGAGGCTCACCAGCATTTCCCAGGTACTGAAACGTGTTCCAGTCAATAACATCTATAACCGGGCACACCACAGCAGACGGCTCCTCCTTGATTCTGTAGAAAAGCAAGTGGAGATAACAATACCATAAAGCATTGACATGTACTTAATGAGAGGAAATGGAGTCAAGCCATGACCTGGCAAAGCATGTAAAACTGGGTTACTCACATTTGAACAAAAGATTCAAGGTTAATTAGATTAGATTAGATTAGATTCAACTTTATTGTCACTGCACATGTAGGATACAAGGCAACGAAATGCAGTTAGCATCTAACCAGAAGTGCAATAAGCAGTAAATACAGGTTATATATGTATATATACAATAATTATACAGAATATATGAATATAGATAAGTATTATGGACAGATTTACAGGTTACTATACAGGCAGATATACGGGCAGGTGTGCTATGAACAAATAGCATAATTGTTTTGTTTGTGACATTTATGTGCATTTGGGATGGAAGAGCTCAATCAACTCACCTCTGTAGCAAAGGTTCTAACCATCCCTCATGACATTCACAGTGGCAATCCAGATAGGTCAGCACATCTCCTGTGGCGATGGACGCCCCCAAGAGCCGAGCTCTCACCAGGCCCTCTCTCTTTCTCGCACGTATCAAACGTACCTTCCTTAGGTTGGCTATGTAATTCTCCAGAGGCTCCTTTAAATGATCTGTGGATGAAATTTGTGAAGCATTTGCATTGTTTATTTGTAATAAAAAAATGTGGTTGTCCAAAGGGTGGTTCCCGGATGTTATCTGGAATGTTGTTTAAAATGTATTTGCATAAATACATTTGAAACAGTTAAAACGTTTCATTTGCTCATCATCTTAACCTTTCTAACCTGTATGGCTTTCTTTCTTCTAAAGAACACAAAAAAGATCTTTTGAATAAAAAAACTAAAAACAGATGGTCTGGAAGTCAATGGTGGGCAGCAATGTTTTTTGCTATCCACATTCCCAAACATTTGTGCCACTCCACTGACTGTGGGACAAACGCTTTTCAGAACAAATTGAGAATAATTCTTCAAATTACTTTAGTATTCTTCTAAAGAAAAACAGCCAAACAAGAGGGTGAGTAAGCGATTAAGTCACCCCCATATTGGGGGTATAAAATTTCCTTTACATGCTTTTCACTCCTTTATCTGTTAATGTTTTCTTGGAAATGTCCCACATGGAAACATCTGAAAACGTTTGGCCAAATGTATCATTTATCAATATATTTAAATATTTCGACACAGACTGATGTTTTAAGAGGGACTGATACCTCGGTCACTGTAGTCATCCACCAATATGACTTCTTTCAGCAGCAGGTCAGGTGAGGTCTCCAGGACACTGTGGACTGTCCGTAAAAGTGTGGACCAGGCTTCATTGTAAAAAGCTATCACTACTGATGTTGTAGGTAAGTTCAGGTAGTCATATTTAAGATTTCTGCATCTGTATGGAAAGAATACATTGTTTATTCATGTGTCTGGTTAGGGTGCAACTGACAGATACATCCCCTCATGTCAATTAAAACCTGTTTGACTTTCCACCCCAGAACACAAAAGAAGATATGTGAAAATGTGAATACAAAACACCACTGGCTCGCATTCCCATCCATCGTACACTACAGTAAACATGAGTAAAATGTTTCTTTGTTAATAGACCAAAATATAATTTAGCAAACATTTGTGTTTTTTTTAACTTCTCTGATCTCATTCATTAAGAAGCTGCAGGGTTAAAATTACAAGAAAACTACAAATTCTAATCAAAATGTGACTACACACCTATTATAACATGATTCCCCATAGTACCCTTTGTTGTATGTGAGTTTCTTTTAATACTTAAGGAAACATATGTACAGTAAGTAAGTGTCCCAGAGTTTTTTTTACCAAAAATCTATCAATGCAAAGCCAATGCAAGCAAAGAGATGCCAAGTCACATGTTTCAAAATATCTTATTTTGTGTTCCACGCGGGAAAAAACTCATACAGATTTGAAATGTCAAGAGGATGAGTAAAAGACTTCTTAATTTTCGGTTGACCAATCCCTTTAAGGAAAAACACATACTTTTCTCTAACTTCTAACAGCAAAAGAGCGACAGCAACAATAGTCGTGATCAGGTGGTTAGAGAGTTAGACTTGTTGTGGGTTTGAATCCCAATGCCAGCAGACAATGCCTGAAGTGACCATGAGCAAGACACCTCACCCCTGTTTGCCCTGCGGTGATGATTGGCCAATGCATAAAACTAGTAAGCCGCTTTGGATAAAAGCGTCTGGCAATGAATAAATGTAAATGCAAACAATAAAAGGCATACAAAACACACTATTGAAGATCCATACCCAAGACCTGTGTTATAACATTAAAGGGACTGTCACACCCCCCAAAAACATGGTTTCATCATTCATGTACCAGAAAGGACGACAAAAAGAAAATATTTGGAAGAATGTTGGTAAACAAAAAACACAAGATCTCAATGATTTCCAAACAACTCAAGACACTTCTCTGAAGCATTTCTCTCTCCTTGGGCTGAAAAGAACACTCCCACACAGGTGTCAAACCACAAAAGGCAGAATACATGATGACAGCTTTTGTTCATTCATGGATGATCAATCACACATTCTGGATGGATACATACAGGGGATTCCATCTCTCAGGCAGCCTCCGATGCAAGGATATCTGATCACTGACATATGTGTTTATCTGATGCTTTTGGATGCTCTCCTCTGCCTTTCTCTTGTCCTCTTCATCTGTGAGGAGAACAGCTCTTCCCATCTCTCCCAGAGCATTCCCATCCAGAGCAGGTTTCTCATACACAGGTCTCTTGAGACGCACGTGGTCCACGTGTCGGTTCTCTTCTTCTGGCGCTTCTCTGCGTCGACTCGAGGCGTCGCTCTCTGTCTCCCAAGGGAATAGGAAATATCCCGCTAGAAAAACTCCGAGAAGGCAAACTGTGAACTTGAAGCGACTCCGTCTGCCATAAATTGCCATGATGTGCAGAGTTTTGCGTCCAAAAGTCAATGTCGTTTAAAGTTTAAGGAAAGTTTAAAAGAAGTTTGTTTTGTTTTAAAGTGGTGATGAGCATGTTTAATGATGGATTGGAACACCAGCCCGAGAGAAACTTCACTAGATCAGTTGGACTGTCTAAACGCAACTGTTGCGACATTGGCTGCGTCTTATTTGGCATCCTGCCTCGACTGCGTTGGGCGGGTCATGGGTGCGCGCTTGGTGCGCAGTTAGGGGCGTTGCGGTTCAGCGTGGACGCAATTCCAATGTGCGCATGAGACGCGCATCTTTGACGCGCTTCGTGTGCTTGAGAGGACACGCAGAAGAATGCAGAATTCCACTTGAGATTGAGACACGACCCTCCCGTGGACCATCACGCGGGGGTTTCTTCTAGTTTAAGGAGATATAGAGATAGATATAAACAGAATCATAGGATATAAATAAAATCTACATGCCAGCAGGATTGTGTAACGGTATTGGGTGTTAAGACCATTAAACGGGTTTATAAGTAGTAAAAGTGATTTATTTCAACCATTTGTGAACAGTTAAATCTAATCTAACATTGTTTTCTACTAACTGAGGTTTGGTTTGATACTACTTCCGGTTGGGACTGGACCACTCACACACACTGTCACGTGATTGGAAGATTAAAATTAACTGTTGGATCTCTAAACTTTAAAAAAAAAAAAAAGGATAAACTAATACTTAACTACTTGTGTAAATACTTTTAAATGATGTTAAAATGGATTTGACAACCCCAGAAGGTTAAAATATTATTTTTATTTAAATTTTTTATTTCCTCATACTTCTGAATTATGCAATAGGTTAACAGCTTGCAGGCCGGTGTAAGATCACATTTGGGCTTGCAGTTATTGACAAACTATATATTTATACAATTGAAATAGAAGCTTATTCTATGAAAACTGAATGTTTGTTTGAAAACAAAATCACAAATTTGACAGAAGAGTCTTTGTGATCCTTGACAAAACTTCATCTCGGGTGCAAGGGAAGGACATTTACATTTGCATTTATTCTTTTGGGATCACATTTCTAATTCAGGGATGATTTATCCAAATTTAAAGAATAGCTTTGAACAGATCACAACTTTTAAAAAACCTGTTTGGACTTTTTTTAACCTCGCTTGGCCTTCCATTTTCTGTAATTGCCATCTTTTTGCTGTATTCTTGCTGGGTTTCTCTTGATAGGCCACATGAAACTAATCTAATTGGCATCATTTTAAGAGAAGCAGTACTCACATTACCAACAATCATCCTCAAATATAAAGCACAGCTTGAATTATGCTTTCTGCTGATAAAAGTGTAATGTTTATGGGGAATTTAGGTCACAATAAGGGTCTAAAGAGTGTGCCATTAAACTTTTGACTTGGAAGAACTCCCTATGGGGTTTAATGTGATGGTTTACATCATGTAGGGCATTTTAAAACATGTACATAATCTGGAGCACCCATTCATTCTAATGGGAACCAGAAATGTATTAAATACAGACCTGGAATATATTTTACACCACTAGATGGCACCAGAAGAAAAACAGGCAACAAATTGTTTCATTTCATTTATTTTTGACACAAAATACTTTTATGTTCCAAAATACTTCATTACACTCCACAAAAGAGATGATCACAAAGATCTGTGCTTTATCAGTAGTATTTAAAATATCACCATTCCCATAATCCCTTTAATTTGACAAGTTCAAGGAATGAAGAGATCACGTTGCCACTTTATATGCATTCGAGTGCAAAAATAAAACCAATAAGGTCAAGTTAACCATACTGAGATATAAAGATAAAAACCTGTGACCTACTTGTACTATTGATCCTAAAGTGTCAATTCACCCAAATCACACAATTCTGTAATTAAACACCTATTTTTTCTTTCTTCTGTAGAACACAAAAATAAATATTTTGAAGAATGCTGGAAATCAAACAACATTGACCCTATAGACATCTATTAAAGGGAGACATTTTTCAAAATATCTTCCTTTTGTGTTCAACAGACCATATGAAAACAGAATTGAACCTAAATGAAAATTCTGATCTCCTTTGCTCCCTCTTTTGATATTTCTCGCCTGTTTGACTTTTTCTGCAAAACACAACCAGAAGAATGTTTGAAAAATGTATGTTAAAACAATTTGCATTGGTTTTGTGTGCTCACAATTGACGTCATTTAAAGTCAGTGCTGTTGTTTTGTTACCAACATTCTATAAATAACTTCTTTTGTGTTCTGCAGAACAAAGAAAGTCAAGAGAATAAATGATGACAGAAGTGTCATTTTTGGGGTAACGTATCCCTCTAACATTTCTTTTAGCTATAACAGTCTTGAGTTAGTAAAGCTGGAAGACCTTTGAGATAGGCACTTAGACAATTAATCAGGAGCTACTTTGGCCAAAATTTTGTTAAAATAATGGGTTCTCTGATTTTTACAGATATAACATATAAAAATGGGCACTTGCATGAAAGACTAGGCGCCACATTGTTTGAAAACCATTATTACAAGGCAATTAGTAAATCATATAAATCAGATTTGTACCCAGATAGGTACCCAGAATATATATCTGCAATATCTACTTCAAACCTTAAGCTGAGACAGAAGATCTTAAAATGCTTGTACAGTCCCATTCACACCAGTGTGACAACAAAATCCAACATCCAATCACTACAAAAGTACAAATCTGAAAACAACATTTAAGACAAACCCGCTCAAAACATCAAGATATCAGCAAACTCTGATACAATTAAATAAAACAGAACAGCCAACATGTTTCTTATCAAGTCTTAACATGACTTACTAATAGCATAGTGCATGAATGTAAACAAAAATGCTGGTCCAACATAACACTGTTGGATTGTTGAGTTTGCTACAATGTGTTACTAATAGTTGTAATCTGCACATTTAGTATGTCATAAAAAGGAAACCTTGGCACTACAAGTAGACATCCACTTTGGTTTGCAAAGGCACTATTATGTGTCCCATAGTTATTATATGTCTGAAGAGACTACACCTACATCCAAGTTCACTCAAATTTCCAACGTTGGTGTTTGTCTTCAGGCGAGCAGTTTCTCATCTGGATATCTGCCCGGCCGTCTGATGTGCGGTAAGATGTGATACACGTGTTTGAATGAGGGTGATATATGCTCCCGTCCTGAGATGAGACAATAAGCAGATAGTTATCATATAATCTAAATCTGATAACAAATTGTGCATTTTACTGCTGCCAAAGAATCTTGTTTACTGATCCAAGCAGACTCACGTCTCTGAACTCCCATATGATGCCGGGAGCTCTGGGGAAACCATCCTGCGGACAATGCTTCATTCCTATGTGTGTCGCTCCATCCTGAACCTCAGCGCAAAGCTCAGTCACCGAGTTAAAGCGGATCTCCTTCTGTGACGTGTATTCAAAGTACTGAAAAGGACAGAAATGCATGAGGTGACTTAAGCTCACTGTGTTAGACCAGCAAATGAAAAAATTACAAATCAAGATAAGGATCCAATCGGAGAGTCATATCTAGTTCAGTAACATCATACTGTAGATATGTACTAGGCACGCCTCAGTACACAGCTTCAAAAACCTATCAAATGTTGAGCAACATACGCAGCTTTATCTCAGAGCCAGAATGTCATGGAGACACGGATGGGTTATTTTGACATGAAGTGAAACAGTGTTATTTTATTTCTTGGGTTACAACTGTTGAATGTACTCAGAATTGAATGTGTGTTTGATTTAAACCATTTAAGAGCTCAAAAGTAAAACATTCGCAACAAAGGACTGCAAACATTGACTTGTTTTCTCCGTGTGTTTACTCAGTTCAACAGCACACATTATATTATGTACATTAGGAACAGAACATAAAAGTGCTACTGAAATGAAATGCTCCTGCTTATTATAACTAACGCAGCAAACAAGGAAGTTTGCACATTTAAATTAGAATCAGGTTAATTTTTTAAGTTCTGTGCGTAAAGAAGCCCCCATACCCTTATAAATTCCACTATTGGGGGGAACATCTATTTTTAGTAGTATCAGTTCTCATAGTGAACATCATCAAGACAGCAGCTGACCATACATTGTGTGGGTCACTACAAATGTTCAACCAAAAATTAAAAATCTTCTACCTCTAGTTAACCACATGAAAGATACTTGGAAGAATGTTGGTCACTGAGATTTCTGAGGCACAATTAAATACCATAGTACTTTGATATTGTATATTTTTTGTTCTGTTGAACACAGAGGAAGATATTTTGAAGAATTTAGGAAAACAAACAATTATGGCCACCTTTGACCAGCATTTTATTTTTTTCGAATACTGTAGTCAATGATGCCACATATGATACATTTTTCCAAATATCTTTCTTTGTGATTAAACCAACAAAGACAAGGTTTGGAGCTTCCTAAGTGTAAGTAATTCATTTAAGAAATGTATATTTGGGGTGAACTATCCCTTTGAGTGAATTATATTTGAGTAGAAATCTAAGGAACTGGAAACGAATATATAGGGATGTCCATTCAGAGCTGTGTCTCAGGTCTCTTCTTCAATATAAAGCTCCAGGATTTCTTTCTCCATCAGGCAAAAAATCATATTAATCGCCTAAGAAATGATCCAAAAAGATAATGAAGCTGTACGTCTATATATATGTCACTATTAATTCATGTGCTCAGGAGCCTCATGTATATTCAATCCAAAGGGCTATCTTTGAGGAGTAGTGGATAAAGTTTCCCTTCAAAGGCAGACTGTGGAAACATTGATTTTCAACGACACATGGTGCCACTTCTATTGATGATGGTGATGACATAAGCCAGCGGACACAAGTAGTCTTCCCTTTCCATTAAATATACATCTGTTCATCTCATTTAGTTTCTAAACCCCATAAACGGAAACCTTAAAGACAAAGCACATTCCTGCACATAATCTGGTTTTATATCAAATAAAGCTCACTTTGTTTTTCAAATGCAACAAACAGTTACCTTCAGAGCGTGGACGTTACATAACTGGAAGCGAAATGCACCTAATGCACATTTTAAAGTTACTCAATACCTCTGGCATTAAGAAAACCTCTTTCTAACCTTTGAGGAGATATCATGCTGTGAGGAAGGGGATGTTAAAAGTTCATAGTGCTGTTAGTTACCTGATTACCACCCTGACCATGGCATCCAAACATCGACAGGTGAGCTCCTGTGGGGTTGTGGTCCGGGGCGTTGTAGTCCAAACACTCAGAGTGGATTCCGGCGCTTCGCACCTGGTTCCAGAATAGAAAGTCATGTGGAATAAAGAGAGAAATAAAAAGCAAACCCATTAGCAACATAACATTAATAATCAAATGGATTATCTTGTAATGTGAGCAACAGTAAGTCATTACCGCCCCGTGCCAGCCTGGTCTGTCCTCTGGCACGTGAAGATCAGGGTAGATGTTCTGCAGATACCATTCAAAGCTCTTACACTGTAACCGCTCCCGCAGTAATATTCTCTCAGATATATCCCCGTATGATTCCTACAGGAAGGGATAAACATCAAAGCATCACACATGCTGTAGGATCTTATACAAAATGACCATCTTTCTCATCATTCTTGAGCAGGGGTTTTGTTCATTTATGAGTGGAGATACTAAAGTTAAGTTCTTTATTTATAAATTAACATTTTTATGCGTGTTGGGCAAATGATATGGTTTAAATGGGAGGAAACCACAGACTTTTCGGAGAAATGAAAATTGCGATTCTCCACCACAGGTACTTAAGATTAAGATAAGAATGGCAAAAACTGCGCGTGAAACTTCTCGTTTGAAACATGTGGGCAGTTGTTTGGTTACATCCAAATAGCAAAGCGACAACAACGCACTTAAACACATACCTATTATGACCAGCACGCACATGAGTACACAAATGAGTGAAAATGCATTTGCTATTTAAAACCATGTCGCATGGTACGAATGATTACTTTATTGGGTATAAACTGGTAAAAGCACTCTGGTTACATCTCAAACTCCATTGCGTCGGGTAAATAGAGCATAATGTCTTCAATATCAACAATGTTTTATGTTCTCTGACAATGGTAAAAATATTTATTATTTGAAGAAAGAGGTTTTATGTAAGTCATGTGTGTTTTTTGAGAAAAAACTTTTTTCCCAGATGTACCTGCACTTATTCAATGACCCATGGGTCAACATATTGCTGGTGGACATTTTTTATTTAGTAATATTATAAATTAACAACAATTTATAAATAAAATGACAGTCCAAATTACTAAATAGTGTTTTGTAAATTTTTAAATTACATTTTTGCTTTGTAACATTTACATCACTTCTTACAGTATTTTAAAAACTTAACATACTATATTACAAACATAAAAAGCTGTTGAGTTTGTAAGTCCTCTATTGAAATAGAACATTTGTGGATTTTTTTTTATTTTTAAAGTGCCACTGAACCTTTTCCTCTAACGTAATGTTGACACAATGACGCATGTCAACAAGACAAGCCCAAGGTATACATAATTCATTCTGCAAACGCCTCAAAGAGTCAGGTGCTATGCGTTTCAGACCTAATGTCGATAGATCATTTAAGGCGGCCAATCAGAGAGTGTAGAGTACTGTATCCGGTTCCTACGTGTCAACCAGAAAGTGATTTGTTTGATCACAGATCCTGGTCATTAATAATACAATCTACTTGTCATATGGAGTTACAGTACACGCCACGTTGATATCACTAAACGCCACATTAGCCTGGATTATATAATATACGTTTGACCCAGTTTATCCGTGTCGGCTTTTCAAATAAAACCAAACAAAGAATTAACACAAAAGTTCAAAGGGGTGAAAGAAAAAATGACACGGAACTTCTGCATACACCTGAAGATTTTGACAGTAAAAGTGACTTTATTTTACAGGCCAAAGTAGCACAGTGAATGTATTGGTACCTTGCGTGCCGGAGGGTTTCGGTTGTAGAAGTGTTTTTTGTATGAGTCCATCCAAACCTCTGCAGCACGGACTGTGTTCTGAAGAAAATTGGAACGGGCGTACGGGGCTTTCTTGGGAAAGACATGACCCACATGGGAGCACGGGTGTATTTCTAAAGATCCACCACATTGCCACACCTGCAAATAACAGATCATGTTTAAAAACTTAATATTTTAGATAACACTGGAAATATTTGTGGAGCTAATTCATTTTATTCATCGTGGAATACATTCCTTCTGGTTAATTTTCGCTGAAATTGACTTAATAAATAAAAACAGGTCACTCTGGCTCCTAGATCTTCACCTAATATTCAGAGCTGTCCAGATAACAACAAAGTCTTCATTCAGGCATTTTTCATCTTTAATTCCCACACGCCTTTGGAAACCAGTTCACATCACATCAATTATACATAAAAGCTGTAAGACCCTGGAAGACGCAGCACTGTATTGTGTTTCCGTGTGCATAAAAGATTATTCCATGGTATACATTATCAATCTTTATTACTAGGCAAACAATAAAGAAAAGAAAACCAATATGAGAGATGAGCCTTATAATAAACAGCCAAGCATGTTTGATAGCTATCAGGAGCCCGCGACACGCTCTGATAGGAAGCCTATGTATATCTCTGCTACAATAGGTAACATGAATACGGAACACCTGCTAAAGTCTCACCCGAAAAGACAGTTCCAGATTCTCTCCTCCCCAGACCTCCATGCCCATGTCGTAAGTGCCCAGATATTCAAAGTAGGCCTTGCTGACAGCAAACAGGCCGCCAGCCATAGTGGGAGATCTGTGAAAGGAAAAAAGGAACAAAGCTTTAGGAATCCATCAGAGATATTCCCCTGGAAACTATTATATAGAAGGTAAGAGCTTCTTAGTTTTAGTTCTGTTCCCATGGTTATGTCCTAAGAGGATAAAGGACAGAACCTGAATAATGAAACACTTTAGGCGTTGGGCATTTACTATAACATATTTACTTTACTTTCTGAGTTTTATCAACACAATACAAGTTCAACTCTATTTTAGTCCTAATTTTCCTCGACTCACAAGCTGACAGGGACTTAAATGACACGTGAATAATTTAACAAATTATGAAAACAATATCAACCTCACACTAGTGTCACTCAATTGTCATTCTTTTTTGTTATTTTGGGGGAGGTTTATGCCACAATTATAGATACATTTAAATACAAGTATGTAAAGTATGTAAATTGTATTTTATAACCAATAAAAAATCAAAATATAAATATAATAATAAAAATAATTAGGTGATTTCGAATTTCAACATTGACTTCCAGAAATCGTTGACCCAGCCTTTAATTTTCAAATCAAATAATTATAAACAACTAAAATATAAGATATAATATAAAAAAAGCTTTTTTTCATACATTATTATTATGTAGTGATAAACTAATTTATTTAACCTTCTATAATAACAAGTATTTAAGGAATCTAAATAGTCTTTATTAACAAATACATAGTCTTTATTCAGATTCTTAATTCCAAATATGAGCTGATAGGTAAAGAATGCAGCATGAAAAACAACTTTAATTGGGCAGCCAACTTATTATAAAAAATATTAATAGATATATTGTCTTCGCCTATTTGGTAAATAAAAAAATTATCTTACAATACATATTATATTTTTGGATTTGAAATATTACAGTCATTAAATAAATCATCAGTAAACTTTACAGAAACATAAAAAATTATGTAATTAATCATCTATTCTTTTTCTTTAACAAAGCTGTAGCATGAACCTTACATTGGGGGATGGCGGTCTAATGCATTTATAAAGCACTGTAATCTTTCTGGTCATGCCATCTCTTAAATATACTACTGAGTAGTGAGCATTTCTGCATGGGGGCCTTCAAATATTTTTTGAGAAACAAGGGGACCATAAAGTCATTTTAAGGAGAAGCAGAAACCAACCTGATAGGGTCAATTCTGGATTTACGTCTCTTGCGATCGATTTCAGGCACAGAGTGCCACTGAAACGTCAGTCTCCAGTCAAAGCCCCCCACCATGGGCTCGTCCGTCTGCATGTAGAACTCAAATGTATTCCAGTCAATGGTGTCAATCACCGGACATATGATGGTGGTCTCATTCTCTGCAATTCTAGGATCACAATACGCATTATAAACCTGACATTCTAAAAAGTTTACTATTATTTTAGAAATAAGGTTCACACCTTTCCAGCAGGGGTTCAATCCAGCCAGGAACACACTCACAATGACAGTCAAGAAAAGTCAGCACGTGGCCTGTGGCATAGGTGGCGCCAATGAGTCGTGCTCGTACCAGACCTTCTCTCTTCTTGGTGCGGATGAGACGTACTCTGTCCAAATTACTGATATACTGCTCGAGTTGTGACTTCAGATAGCCTGTCATTTATGCAAAGAGAGTGCTTGTTTGTTTATTGCTTTGGAGCTTATAACACAGCTTTAGGGAATCTTAACCTCACCTCTGTCGCTGAAGTCATCCACAAGTATGATCTCCTTCAGTAGGATGGCTGGGGTGGTCTCCAGCACACTGTGGATGGTTCTGAGTAAAGTGGACCAAGCCTCATTATAAAATGCAATGACTACAGATGTAGTGGGTAGGCTGTGGATGTTGTACTTCTTTTCTTTGCATCTGCCAAAAGAAAAAAAGGACATTAATGGTTATGCCAGTTGCAGCGGTTAAGAAGTAGTTTTCAAGTAAACATTAAGGTGTACAAAGGCAGGACAACTATTTCGTCATACCCACTTCGGTATACAATCTCATAAGGTCATACCGATAAAAAGAAAACAACTAATAATGTAAATATTCTGAAAAAAGGAAATGCAAATGAAAACTAGACTCTAGAAACAGTTGTTCTCGGATGAAAGAGAAAGGCGAGTTTAAGTGGGCATGGTTGACTATAATGCACACTGTAAGATGGCATCAAAAATAAGCGATGGAAACACTTCTTAAAAATACAAGTAGGTAGCTTTTAACTTTTGATAATATGAATTGTGGGAGATGGAAGCACACATGCAATATAAAGTCTAACATAAATCAACAATCTTTTGTTTGTATGAAAAATGTCTTTTTTAATTTTTTTTACAGTTGGTTACTATCGTACTTTACGTTTAAATATAACTTTTACAGATTTACATTTGAAATATAATACGTCGGTTACAAATGTCTTTATTCTAAAAGTTTCTACTAACTTAATCGAATCAAGAAAATATAAAACCTGATGTTATCTGACTACTTAGGGATTCAAGATAGGTCAAATATGGTACATGAATACAATCAAGTAATCGAAAAAACATAAAAATTTAACAACTCTAGTTCCTCTTACTGTATTCAGATTACAATCTTTTTACTAACATATTACAGTTACTTGTTTTTTATCTTAATATTATTACATGTATTACGTAACTCCACAAATCTGTATCCAAGTTTTCAAATCCTACCGTTATATGATCGAACAATTTGATGGAAAGTTATTTTCCACAATTGTCTTTTATGCAAACTTCAAAAACGATAACCTACCGAAAAACTAGTCCGAAAAAAATGAACTTGTTGCTGAAGAAACTGCCCTGTTTTGAAAGCAATGCAACTGTTACTGAGCAACTGAAACCTGGAGTTACTGTAGCAGCATTGAGTCGTTTAGTCAATCTCCAGAACCGGGCATTGGGTGATGGTATAAAAATAAGGGAAAGATTAACAGAAGCAACAGGACTTCTGAATACAAACATCATGAGAACATTATCAGAGTAATGATGTTCCTTATAATGCTCCTCAGCACTTTCCAAACAAAACAAAGATACTTATACAACCCGCTTACCTAATAGCAACCCGATTTGACCTGATTCGTAAGGTAGGTGTAAAAAAACACATGATAAACCTCAGGGTATAACACCGCCAGCAGTAATGCTTAACTCCTTGACAAGATCTGACTTGTCTGAGAGTCTTTTCAGAAAGCGAGCGAGAGAACTTCACATCAACAGATGAAAATCCCTGCTGAGACTCAGGAATCTTCTGCTGCTGTGTGTGATCTATGGATGTGGCGAGAGGAGCGCTGCTTCAACTCGGCGGGTGGGGGAAAACAGATCCAATTTGTCTCACTTCTCATCTTCCAGCGGGACAGTTCACAGATGTAGGTCCTTTCAGAAAAGCAGCATGAACTGCATTCTTGTGTGACAGGGAACACGTAACAATTACTCTCACACAAAAGCGTTGGTTTTGTAGGGAAAACCTCACTGCTCTACTTTTTATTATTTCTTTGTTTTCGGTCATGTTGCTTGGCTGCAGCGTTGGTTCATTTCCCCACAGGAAAAAATGGAACAGGTGAGGTGGAAAAAAATATATCTGTCACCTTAGAAACTGATGTGGGCCGTGCTCCTGTCCAGAGAGCAAAAACATGTTTTTATAAGTGAATGACATCTATGGACTACAGACAAAATTGGACTTTCCTATCTACTTTCTTTTGGTTTTACACTATGATTAATCTCAGTTGCTACCAACAAAATGCATACATATAACATCAATACACATGTAGAGGTCACTACAAAAGATAGCTATTTAAAGGTCTGTAGAGGTAGAACAGAAACGTAATTACTTAATTGGCCTAAGAGCAATAAATACAGGAAAAGGACACTGAATACCGATGAGGTTGTATTAATTTGTGCATTAAAGAGTTTAGTATAACGCCAAAGGAATGCTTTACAATGCAGAATGGCATTGATTCTTAAAAGTTTAGTACTTCTTAACCGTAAAGTAGAACTGAACAGATGCTAAAATGATTTACGCTACGAATTGCGGATATTTGAGATTTACATATTTGATCTGTTATTTTTTGTACTGCATGTGTGATGTTAGTGGACTTTTAAGTGTCGGCGTCTTACATTATAGGGACGCACACACATAACTGAATGCTCTTCTCGAAGAGTTAACGTCATATTCACTTTGCAATTTCATTTGAGATAAGCACTTGTCGTAAAAAAAATCGTAAAAAGTTAATCACATGAAAAACTGCTTGTAAAACTGCACAAAGGTAGCAAAAAACAATAAATGTATGTAGATGTAAAACAGCAAAAGAAAAACAGAAGATTTAATAGTGCTTCATTAAAAAAATTGTGTGAGGTTCAAAACACTGTATCTACACTATTATAGTTTATGAATAAATGCTGTAGGACACCTTAAGAAGTTCTCTATGTAGGCATGAGTATTCAACTCTTTTGTAGTAAAAATTTGGGTGTTTGCTCACTGACCCTAATCTATAAAAAGCCCAAATTGGGGTAACTGCATTTAGCTCAGGTTTATCTTTCAACAAGATTTTTCAAAGCAATCATCAAACTGCTTTAAAAAGAAACAGTTAACCTCTCCTTAAAAAGCAGCTAGATTAAGTATCATTCATGTATTACAGTTCCATACCTGTAAGTGTATACTTAGAGTACAGGGTATTATTTTAAACCCCCAAGCATGAGCAAAAGAGGTACTGATGCTTGCCTAAGCAAGTATTGTAGCACTATTAAAGCTCACACGTAATCTAATCAGATCAATTATTTACAACACAGAAGATATAATAAAGGCCCTCAGAGGTTTAAGAGTCTCAGAGGACTTGTTATGAACACCGTTAGTCTGGGTAAATAGAACAATTCACCCACAAATCCAATTCTGTCATCAATAACTTACACTCTCTCAAAGCCTGTAGATTTAAGGCTGCTTGATTATAAGAAAAATTATATTGTTTGCCCAATGTTGAGATTATTTAACACGATAACACATTGACTTCAATTTTGTAAAATGAATTAGTAAGGCTATCAAAACAATTAATAGCGTCCAGAATAAAAGTTTGTGGTTACATATGTGTCTCTGTGTATTGTGCTTAATAAGTATATATAAATGCATACAAATATATTCATATATTTAAGGAAAATATACAATTTAGTAAATTTAAACATCTTAAAATTTTCTAAATATATATTCATGTTTGTCTTCTTAAATAGTATGTTTATTTTTACAGTAATTTTTACTTTTTTTTGGACCCAATGAATCTTGATTAATCGGTTGACAGCCCCCCCCCAAAAAGTGTATTGCTAATTATTTAATAAATTTGTAAATAACAAATTATCAACTTAATATTAAACTAAATAACAAATACATGTAAAAATAGGTATAATAATATATGAATAAATAGATTTATTTATCTCTATTTTTATCTTAGCTGCAAGTCATATGACTGATAGAATTTTCATTTTTGGGTAAACTACCCATTTAAGAATTATACACACATACTCATGCATCCTGTTGTCCTGAATGTGGCGATGGAGGGAGATCTTATCACTGATGAAGATGTTGATGGCATAGCGTTCAATAGTCGATGCCTCCTCTTTTTTCTCCTCAGCGTTGAGGGTCAGCCTTGTGGCTCTTCCGTATTCTCCAGGGGCGTTGGGGTCTGGTGCTTGCTTTTCGTTTACGGGTCTCAGTAGGCTGCTGTAATCCTCTATCGTGAGAGACGGAAGGTCCCGGATGAAGACGTCACGCCCACTGTCGTTGTCATTTAGAGATGAGGTGGGGGTACGGACAATAAGGAGGTAAAAGAGCCACAGCAGAGTGAAAAGGAAGCCGACCTTGGCCAGGACAGCCACCTTTCTTGACCAGCGGATCTTCATGATCTACACCGGCCTGCGACACTAACAGCAGCCGTCAGACCATTCGACTCCCACTCGACTGCAGAGAAGAGCAGGAAGATATCAGTGATGATAAAAAAAAGAATAGTAAAGATTATAGTTCACCCAGATGTTACCATAGTAGAACAACCAAAAATTTAAATTGTATCATTTACTCACCCTCTTGTCAGTTCAAATGTGTATGAGTTTCTATATAAAGAGGATACTTTTAAGAATGTTTTGACCTGACACACATTTACTTGCATTAATTTTGTGTCCATACAATATAAGTGATGGATGCCACTTTGGTTCATTACCAACATTCTTAAAAATATCTTTTTTTTTAAATAAAGCTAATAATTAAGGTTTGAAATGACGAGATGTTGAATAAATTATAACAGTTTTAATCTTTGGGTGATCAATCATTTAATTATTACACTATTACTAACAAAAAATGCCTTTTTTAACTATTGAGGTTTCGGTATATATGGGTATATTGATTCCTTTAATAGTTAACTAAATTTAATTACAGAAATTTAATTAATTCATAATATAAAATAATAAATAAAACTGTGATTAAAAAATTACAACTAGAATAGTTAACTAGAATAACAAAAACAACAATAAAAATTATACTATACTAAAGTAATGGTAACTACAAATTTACTATGGTTTTGATGCAATAACCATGGTAATTCAACCATAAAATGAGATTAAACTCTGGTTATTCTGCAAAAATAGTACTCAATTAATCAAAAACATGGTAACTACACTTTTACTACAATAAAACCGTGTTTGATTGTCATACGGGACTTTTTGAAATCTAAGCTGTGTGATACTAGTCTCATGGTAAGTGCCAGCTTCAATCACTAGAGCTGAGTCTGATCAAATACAGACACGCATGAGTCTTGGCAGAATCCACAATCATCTGCGGTTAAGAAAGTAATCACATAATTGAGCTGCATTAATATTTCAACAGGCCGGGATTTAGCTGAACAGTAGTAATGACAGACAATCGGTCTGAGCCAATAATCCCATTCCTCAAACAGAGCATTCAAACTTTTAACCTTATTTAATAATGAATGTTCTTCGCGTGCACGCTGATGAGCAACAGTATGGGGAAATAGTCATAAATAATGCCTTTTCTTTTGAAAGTGTCTATAAAGAAATACCACTATCTTTAATTTGACTGTCAAGCTATACATTAACATTCTTTACATTTCTTTTAAAAGCTGACATGGGAATAAAAACCATAACTAACTGCATACAATGGTTTTCTTTAGAACCTGACTTCCATATTCAAACCACGTGATTTGTTTTTGTATTTATTTTTAAATATAGAGGAAGTTCAGGAATATAATACTGAACCATAAAGGGTTAACTGCTTTGCAAAAGTGTTCAAGACAGAGTGAAAAGAAGGGAAGTGATTAAGAGTGAATAACAGCATGTGCCTGGATTATCCCAAAAATAAAAGTAAAGCAAACACAGAACATTCTTTAGGAACATCCAGCTAGACCCTTTCAAAACATCAGGGCTTATTTTAAATTGCTTCACATCCCATTGCCTTCTTTAAGCACAAAAGTGCAGTTTTATGTATGTTTACAGGTTGAAAGATAAATTGACATGGATTTCTTTGTATTTAAATTGTTAACACTTGTCCTCTTATTTACACTGGCCAGTGAGGTGAACAAATAATCATGAACTACATTAAAAAGTTGCATCAAATAATGTTTCGGCTCAATTGTCATTTTAATCAAGCTTTCCGTTGAAAGGGGTCTTAGAATCTTTTTCTTTTATTGCTTATGCTCATGTTTTTTCAGGCTTTTGAAGATGTAACTGACCCTTTCCACAAGACAGATCACATGCCAATGCACAAAAGGTTTCTGGGAATTATAAAATGTAGAGCGCTCTGAAAGCAGCCCTGACGGGGCTTCCAAAAAATCTTTTACACCAAACCAGATAGGCTGGATTTTAGGAACTTGACTGAGAAGTCAGAAACTTAAGGAACACCTCTGTGGATATACAACTTTTAAAGGAAAAATACAGGCTCTGTGCATGAAAATGCTTACAAATATTGCAGAGTTACTGTGATCGTCTTGATAAATCTAGCCTCAGAGGTCTGTTATTTTAGGTCAATAAATAAGACCTAATTTTATGAATGTATTTTAGTATTTAATATTTAAAAAATAAAACTTTATATTACTTTTAACAAAGAATTTGTACAAAAAATAACTTCTGGGCTTACTGAAATAAGCTCTCCCATGATTAAAACACGTAAGTGTTGGTAACTCTTTGAAGTAAGGAGCATTTGGTTAACAAATTCCTAATGCATTAGCCAAAATCATCTTACAATGAACTTATACAACAATCATTCATTTCTTATTTACAGCAATTACCAATAGCCTATAAACTAACAAAGCTATAATGACGTGAAGCCGACAATCACATTCTATGACTCATGAACCAATGACGTTAAAGCGTGAGTCCGTACATGATGAGAGGGGTGTACATATTTTGGGGTTACCCCATTGTAAAGACAATTAATATGTGAACTATGTTAAGAATACTTTTTTGTTATCACTTAGTACCCTTTTAAAATAATAGTAACATGACATTCATCACATATTTACGGGAAAATTGTGACAAAAATATAAACAAATTAGGAATGCAACATAACAGATAAAAAGCTTTATCTGAAAAGGCTAACGGGGATCAGAATCAACATATCAGTTATATAAACCTAAAGCTTCGGCATTGGTATCGGCGATCACCATGACAAAAAATCGGTACGGGGTATCGGTCCTGATGGGAGCATCCCTACCAATGATCGATGTATTCTAAAAACCTCGCTTATGTTCGCTTATATTAGTAAACTAAGAAAAAGCCCCTTCTTCTAAAGACTTCACGGAATGCTGAAGATGGAAGGTATCGGTTCTGTTTACATAAGAGGTAAAGACAGCCCAAAAAAAGAAATAAGGAGGACCAGAATAGTGTAAATAGTCATCAAATAGTCTATATAAGTAGTATATAGACAGCACATCATGCTGCTTCCCAGTAAGATTGATGTCCTTGCATGTGGATCTAATGCAAGCACATCTGCTAGACACAAAATCTGTCTTTCTGAATCAAACCCAACATCACACATGAGCCCATGATCCGCTTTACCCAAAACTTTCTTCTCTTCCTGCTTCAGGGTCAACTTTACATTGTAGAAAGGGCTTGAGCCGGACAGGATGATGTGAGATCTAGATCCCTTTGAGACTGAAATGATGAAAGAAGGATTAGCAGGTATGATGTGAAATACTCTCCATCAGATCAAGTGTGAAAGATCCACAGAGAAAGTAAACAACAGTTACAGTTCATGCAACAATGTAACAAAGTCTCCATACAAAACAAGCACAACCATGAGAAATGATCTTACCTGAGGTCTACATGTCGTGTTTAAAGGGCTAGAAGGAGCTGGACACAGATCTTCAGCTGCTGCCACATCTTTAAGACACTCAGACGAATCCTTAAACAACAGCCCCCCCTCCCTCCTCCCTTTCTGCTCGCTTTTAATGTAGTGACTCGATACAGCCCAGAGACTCCGTGACTGGAGACATGTCTGAAGAAAGTGTCGGGATCTTGAAGACGTGTTGTTGGGAAGGGTGAACCTCAGGAAGTTTCACGTTTGACAGCCTGCCTTCGAGAGAGAGAGAGAGAGAGAGAGAGAGAGAGAGGGACACGTGACTGAAGAATTGTGGGAACGCTCGCGCTCTGCTGCCCTTCAGTTTGTGTGATTTACGAGTCAAAGTACAACAATGATTGCTGTTTTATTTTTTATTCTTTAATATTATTTAAATTCCTTAAAATACATTTCTTAATAGTGTAAATAATTTTTTTTTATTCTTTAATATTATTTAAATTCCTTAAAACACATTTCCTAAAAGTTTAAATATTTTTTTTTATTTTTTATTCTTTAATATTATTTAAATTCCTCAAAATACATTTCTTAATAGTGTACAATTATTTACTTTTTATTAAAAAATGTATCTTAAAGATAGATTCACACCTTATGGTGTTGCAAGAACATGAATCAATACTAGCAAATGAGGATTATTAGTACACAGAGTGGCACACTAATGAGTGTATACTACTTGTGTATCTATTTTTTGACTGATTAACATTTATGGCTTAACTACACTGCAGATATGGTTTTATTGGGGCTTCGCTTTAGTATTTACTTCATTATCCATACCGTGGTATTGCAAAATTATAGCAATATTATCGTGATCACATGACCCGCTGAAAGTATTGGATTTCTTAGCTTATTAAAGAGAATGTTCAAAATATACCAATAATTTTATTCTATTGTAGGGAGTTTAAGGTCATTTGATCCATCTCATACCTTTAAGCATCAGTTTTGATTAAAGGATAATAATGCGGCCTTGATATGATATATCACACACTGTTTTCATAGCCTGTGATTATTTACTCTTGTCATTTTAAACCTCTGTGACCTTTCTACCGCAGAAGACAAAAGAAGATATTTTGAAGAATGTTGGTTGCCAAACAGTGGTGCCACTTTTTCGATTTACTTTTTTTTGTTTGGATATTTCGAAGTAAGTGGATGCTGTCGCTTTCGGTTACCGACATTCTTTGAAATATCTTGTTTGTGTTCTGCAAATAAACGTTGATTTCTGAATCAGATCAAAATCAGAATTTACTTTTAGATTGTCTGCTGTTGTAAAACCATTGTTCATTTACTAACGATACAATTACACAATTTAATTACTTTAAAATAAAGATGTTCCGTTTTTATCTTTTATTGAGATTTTCAGTCTACTCTTTACAGCATTAACTAATACTCACTTTGCCAACAGACTGCTTGTTGCTTAATTCTTGATACTTGTTTTGCAATATATAAGTTCTATGCAAACTATCCAAGTCATATCCTTCCTGTCATTCAGAAACCAAGAATCATGTCCTTGAGAAGACCTATTTTAAGCTGTAACTGTGACATGTGTAAAAGAATATTAGATCTGTTGGTCTGGTAGTGAGAATGTTCATGACCTAAGCACCGAACACAATTAAATGTTTCTGGTTGAAAACAGTCGGGGTGGGGAAACCAATTCACTATTGGTTAAAAAGCACAACATTCCAGTCCACTTGCTTCCTAACGATAAAAAGATGCAGTTAGGTTATTGGAAAGCTCATGACAATGAAGCTTTGGTTACATTCTCCAATAAAAGGTTTGTCCAAAATCCTCATAATGGGGAGCATGTTGTAATTCCTGAAATATTGGTTCATCAACACCCGGTTACAGAGTACCTCCCACTCTGCAACGTGGCAGATTTTTACGCTCAGAGTTGAGCTGTAAATGACCTTCTGTTTCAAATACAATAGAGTTGACTTTCGTTTAATGAAATCTTTACATTGGGCTAAAACAGGTATAACTGGCATTTTCAACCCACCCACATTGCAATTGTTACTCTGAATGTGAACGTATTACGTGCTATAAATTACCAACCATAAGGCCACAAGCAATGTCACATAAAGGCTTTTTCTTTTATTCAGTTGTGCACACTGAGAGATAGCCGATTTTTTTTGCCAGTGATGACTACTGTTAGCGTATCATGGATCTAAAGTAATTATTGACAAAGGCGGAACATGAACTGGATTGCTCTGTTGAACAGAAAACTGAGCTCCGCTGTCCTGCCAGTGCTCTGCGTTACTCTGGTTTTAAACAATTATTTTCATACTGATCTCTCTTCAACCATCAGACAGAGAACCTGACACAGATTCTCAGTTTTTAATCATTTACACCGTCACGGAAATGGAAATGTGTCATGGTTTTCAGATTTCATTACACAATCGCCAAAACCATCAACAATATGTTTCATATTACCATGAAAAGGAATTATATTGGAGTCTTGGTCTCGATTATGCACTTACAAAAACAAAGCATTGTTGTCAATATCTGTAAAGATCTTTTCATAGAACTGGCCCGGTTTGTTTGTTGAGGAAGTGACTGTTGTGTTGTCCTTCCCATTACGTCCTACTGCTTCTGACATCTGGTGCATGTAGGACGCGACAGCTTTTAAAGAAACAATACTTCATTTGGGAGCAGTTGGTAAAAGAGTTGGATTTATTGGTGATGGAGACAATGGTGTAAACTATAAACGTGAGGTTGTTCATGCCACATTGTTTGACCGTTTAGACGGAAAGATTCTCGGATATTTTAAAAGTGTGTTCGGTAAATATTTCCTAATTTAACAAGGACTTTTCCAAAGTTATAGACAAAACAATGACCTAATGGAATAAGCGAATCATGGCAGACTTAGTAAAGACTAGTAAAGATTTTTTTTAATTTACAACATTCAAGACTTTAAAGGTACAATGTGTGATAGAAAGGAAGATTAATAAACAATGCAATAAACTTTACTTTGTCTTAAGATTTATATAATAATATAATAATTTACATAACGAACCCTTATGTTTTATTTTTTTTGAATGAGTTATATCTATCTTTATACAGTGCGGGTTCTCTTACATTTGCTGCCTTGTTTCTACAGTTGCCCTACATGGACAAATAATGCATTCTGTAAATGTTATCTCCTTTAGCAAAGAAGTGAAAACATGTGTCAGCTACTGTAATTCTTCAAAAGGGAGGGGTAAGTGGTGGACTGAGCTGTTGGATACAATCTGTAACCTTACCACTAATTAAAGTTAGATTTCACAAACTGGACCTTTATAGAATAAATGATGATAAGGTTTATTTAAATGTGTTAATTTTGATACAGTTTCAACTCAAAATGCCAACCTTATATGAATGGATGAGTTTTAAAATGGTTCAAATGCTTTAATAATCATAATACACATCTGCTCACGCATTTGCATGTTATGCATTTCCATACAATGATTTCTCTCTCTGTTTTCATTTTAGGATTTGGATCACACCTCAAGGTTCAATGTTTGCCAAGAACTTGACATCTTGCCAAAGTTGAAGCAGTCTTTCCCCTCCCAATTCTTTTTCGTGCCAGATCTAATAGATTTTTTCTCTCTCAGGGGAACAGACAGAGTTAAGATCTCCAGCAATCTTTACACTAGGTGCTCACTTTGTTTGTGTCTTGTATTATTTCTTTTCATCAGTGCACAAACTTAATGAGATTTCATTGATTGTTAACATTAGTGCCCAGAGCAACAAAGCTCATCTTAAACCCACAGTCATCAATATCCAATGTTGTGTTTTAATTTATGCATAGAAGTTGTGTTCAGTGAAGCATCAGCACAACGAATGATAATCAAAAGCACAAACACATTTTAACCTATTAGAAAGTTATTTCATGATAAATAAATTGAGTTGTGTGTAGTGTGTTAGTTTATATATTCATATAATATCTAAATTAAATGCAAATTTTACTCTTAGAGATCTTTGTTTATTCTCTATTTTATTTGTTTTTTATTTGTGTTTATATCGCACATTCATACACATTATTTAGATTTTTTTCATGTATTACACAAAGTAGGATAAAATAAATAAGTTTGCACTCATACTTCAGATTCTTTGATTCACTCTTTTGTTCGGCTTTGTTTTATATATTTGTTATTATTACTCTAAATACTTTAGCAAGACAATGTACAATTGTTGCCATGCCAATACAGCAGAATAAAGAACTTGTAAAGAGAGATACTACTAAAGACAAAAGTAAGTCACCCTCGGTTGACCAGAAAGAAAGATATTTAGAGGAATGATAGCCACTGAGATTTCTGGGACTCTACTCACTATCATAGTAAAATATATTGTATCGTTTGGCATAATCATCAAAGATATTTTGTAGGATTAAGAAAAATAAAAAGCCCATCTTTGACTACCACATATAATTTTTCTAAATATCTCTCTGTGTTTGACAAAGCAAAGAAATGTTTACAGGTTTGGAAAAACTTGAGGGCAGTTACTTATGACCTTTATTTCTCTCTGTTACATTCCTTTTAAATCATTAGTTTCATATTACTTTTCGTTTGGCTTCTTGTAGTAATAAAGCACACAGTATTGTTGGAGAGAGTATCTCTTCACTTCCCAAAAATCTATTGATGAAGTGAAGGCTGTCATCTAGTGGTGGTCCTGTGAAACTCATCACATTTTACACTATTGCAAATCTGTTATTAAATTTTCATCAATCAGCCAAAATTTTTTAATTAGAAATAGACTTAAAACTGTGAATATTAAGAAAATCTGTCTGCGTTCACATCCCTGGTATTAACACTACTCTACTGAAATGCCATCAGATATATCGGCAAACCGGGAATCCATAGAGATGACCTGTCTAATAAATCTGACATGCCTTTAAAGCATCCTCTGCAGCTGATGATCTACTCATATCATTGTAAATCATACACACTAAGAGTCAGTTTAAATAGAGTTTGGCTATTGTGTTAAAGAAAAGGGTATGACCTTGCAGTGCCTTAGATTATTGTTACAAATACTCAGTTAATGACACAATCAAAGTGAACAACATTCACACACTTTTATTTATTACAGCATTATTCATCCCAATAGCATACAGGCAACATTTTCATTATGCTTTTGTAGATAAACACATCACAGGGATTGCGTCCTCTGTCCTGCTTTAGATGAAAGGTTGCACAGCTCCAAGGTTACAGAAGGCACCTTGCCAGGCAGCCAGAATTGTTGTAATGCAGAACATCTTCATGGACTCAAACACTATTACTTGTGCTTCATCGATTACTGCGTTGGATATAATCCAGACTTAGGATTCTCTGCTCCAAAGCCCTTCTTTTAACTTTAGAATTGGTCCTAGATGTGCAAAAGCAGAGTGACTGCTATGAAGGTAGTGCCACTCCAAGCATTTACCCCCATAAGCCCCTGTCAGATACCCCACAGACCTGATCTCTGAATCCCAGCAACTACCAGAAGTGTTTGTTTGTGCTGATTCTAAACAAAAGGTGGGATCACAGATGGAATGGATCGTGACACGAAAAGAAAGATTTGCTGGATGGTTTTTGTCACGGCGAGGAGTTTTGCACTTGTGAGCTGCTCCGTACTGTCACATTTATTTCCCCTGTGAAAATTGTTAAAAGGTTTTTTGGCTGCATCTCAGTTTAATAAAAAAAAATCTGTCAGATTTTGGGTTTAATAATAAGCATTACGCCAGAAATAGATTTCAAACAAGCATGCAATTTGTTGAAGGCCAGGTAAAGTGGATGACAGGATATTTTGAGCAGTGGCAGCACTTTATTTAAAACTATATTAAAGATTTGAGTCTGTGAGTTTTGCATAAAAGGGGAACAGGCAGTATTATGACTCAATAAAGTAGCGAGGGCGACTATACTAGCATCTAGAACTGCACATACAGTGTGCAATCCAAATACACTGTTTAGGGTCATTTGATTGAATTTTGCTTGTCATATCGTGGCATATTCCTAAAGAGTAATGCAAAAGTGTTTAGATTGGGAAACTTTATTTATTGCATTATTATTACTTGTTACTGAAGTTAAGTTAAATAAAACTTTTTTTGTGGTATTTTGACAAATGCATATAAGTTATGCTATAAATAGATAACTTGGACAGAATTATGAAAGGAAAATATTTCATTTCATTTTCAAAAGGAAACAAAATAACGTTATTGTATTTGAAGTATAACATCAAATTAATTGAATAAATAAAAAAAAATGGTGAGTGGGTTGGAATAATAAAGGAAGGCAAAAATACAAAGTGAATATTTATTGATAAAATAAATAATTCAATGTTTCATTATATGAAATATCAAAATATGTTTTAAATATATCTTCATAAAGGATATACATATATAGAAATGTAGAAATAAATGATGACTTAGATGAAATGATAAAAGAAAAACATTTTTATTTCATATTTAAAATAAAATAAAATGTGATGTAAAAAAGATCAAATTTTATTTAAAAAACAAAAACAAATGGATGATTGAGATGTCATAATAAAATAATAATCGTTCCATATAAAAATTAATATAATTGGATGTGTATCCTCTTTATAAGTGGTTATTGTATTCATTGTAAAGTATGAATCGAACATGAATATTGGGGTTTAAACATTGAAACAATACAAAGTTTTTGATATTGAATGGACATTATTATAAAACAAAGCTTAAAAACATAAAAAATAAAACTCTCCCTGCCCTGTATATTTCAAGGGATATTAATTGTCTCTTTATATAAAATCAAACACTTTTTTCTTTAATAAAAAATAATAACATTAATTACATTAACATTAACTAAATGGATGGAATATTGTAAGAATAAATGTAGTAGAATAGTTGGTAGCAATAATGTAATATGTTTGATCAAATAATAGAATGACTTTTCTTTCTCAACAAATAAGATGGCAGACATCATAAATACATTGGAGAATGGTTAGTCATTCTCCAGCCGACTACATGAGTAAAAGTCTGTGTGCAGTGGTGAAGGAAGTCGAGCTGTGATGTCGTCCCTGCAGATGGGACCCCCAGACTCTGCCTGCTCGCTCCTGATAACACTGTTGGAATTGTTCCTTCCTCACTCCCCCTCACATTAATCAAAAGCGAGTACAATGACACCCTTCAGCGCCGCTATACACTGAGGTGATGTTGGCTGCAGGCCATCCAACAAACATCCCGAATCCTCACACAAATATCAATCAAGCAGATTTTATGAGTTCACATCAAGATAGAACATTCAGACAAAAACAGTTTGTTTACTAGATTGTTTCCACCAAAATGTTCACAAACCTTGCACATAATTAAGCATTAGTATTTTATAAACTACTGAAATACATGAATACTAAGACTTTCAAAACATACGAATGGTCTCAGGGTTTGAAACAACCAATGATGTATATTTTTATTAATTTAACATGCAATGGAAGTCAATGGGGGGCCAGTGTTGTTTGTTAACCAACATTCTTCAAAACATCTTCTTGTTGTGTTTTGCCAGTGAAATGAGGGTGAATATTGGATGAATTTATTTTCATTTTTTTTTAACTATCCCTTTAAGGGTTTAACTTAGATCTTGGTAATGGTCATCTTAATTTAGTCATAAAATATACATTTCATAAGAACCAAATAGTTATTTGCATATATTATAAACATTTTAGATTGTCAGCACGTTTATGTTGTGCATAGAAAAAAAATCAATGTCTTTAAAAACCCTATAATTAAAGCAAGCTTTTTTTCTGTCATGTTTCCGTCTGCTCTTTCAGCAACCGCCGAGATAGCAGCATGATAATTTCACAATCCACTGATCTATCAGTACATCATCCATCATCTTCCTTGGCTAAAATAAATTTACTTAAACTTTTGCCACTGAGCATATTTATTTCTTGGCATGGCTCTCAGCTGGGAGGAATGAATAAATTATAATGGCGAGCGTAGAGGGAAAGCTTGTCAGCCTTCTGAAATAGACTGGCACAGATCAGGTCACCTTGTCTGGGTTTCCTGTCCTCCATTTGATCTCTCCCACATTAAGCATTTAATGTTTTAAGATAACAGCGGTGATGAGTTTATGCAAAACTGAAAACTGTGTCATCATTTTCTCACTTTCTTTCTTTCTACCCCTTACGAAAAATAGTATTCTTGAAGTATTTTGGTACAATCCTTAAGTGAAGGTGAAGAATGTAAAAGTATACTTTATTTAGTAGGTCTGCTAATATCAATGTCCTTGTAGTGTACTTGTTAGTGCAGTGGTTCTCAAAGTTTGTGTTCAAGGCCCTCTTTGTGTAGGATGCATTGCTTTTTGGTCCCCCACGATAAGATTTAATAGCTTAAACTAAGAATTTAAATTAAAATAAAAACATGCTTAGTTAATCAATCTTCTGGCATTGTATATTTTCTGATGTTTGATTGTATAAAATTCATGACACTTTTATGTATTTCATAAAATGCCACAAAATCATGGACCCCCTTGGATCCATCTTGAGATCCGTTTCTAGTTTATAAAAGAATACATATATAAGCTTAAGTATATAAGTTTAAAAATAAGTATACTAAAAGCAACCTTCAATAATGTTCTTTTTGTTAAGGGATTGCAGAAAATAAGATATTTTGAAGATAATGACAGCACTGAAGCCATTTAAGTCTATTGGGTGGAAACAAGCTGATGCAACTAAATGGGTGACTCAAAGTTATACATGTTTGAAAGGAGAGTAAATGAGAGATTTTTATTTTTAGGTGATCGCTTTATTAACCCTTTCAGAAACTGTCAAATCTAAAACAATCTGAAATAAAAATAAATAAAACTAGTTTCAGGACCTTTTTCCTGATAATTACAGTGTAATATTTCATTCCATATAGGTCAGTAGGTGACAAATATTGACAGAGTATACTAACGAAGTGAATAAATAAATATTAGATTAAATAAAGATTTCAAATAAATTTAATATTATATAGATAATAAATAAATATAATTGTGTTTAATAAAATGGGCGGCCACATTAACAGCCTTGTTGTTGTCCTTAAAACCCACAGGTTTTATTGAAGAATGTGAAAATGACACACTGCAAAAGTGTATTGTTTTTTTAAATAAATCCGCATAACTTCTACCATAATAAGCATAAACCCCACAGAGGCAACCGTAGGGCGATGTGTGTGTTATCAAAGGCAAAATCAAGCTCTCCCCTACAGCTTGCAGAGGTGGCAATAAAACTCACAGTCCATGCATTCTGTCACAGCTGAATGCTTTAACACAGGCTCAGTTACACACTTACTCACACAACTCAAATAATGCTCAGCACTTGGTCAAGGACATTTGAAACGTTTTCTCCTGTACTTTAGTCTTTTCACAGAACCTGAAGGTCCAAACACCATTTACTTGCATTAGTTTTGGTCCGTATAAAAGTGAATCAGTGCCACTTCAACGGTCACAAACACTCTTCAAAATATCTTCTCTCGTGTTCTCCTAAAGAAAAAAGGCACTCTGGGTTTGAAATGTTCATTTAAACTGTCACTTTAACGTTTTAAAACCATACAGATTTAAGATAACACAAGGGCAAGTCAATGATGAAAGAATGTAATTTTTGTGTGACAAAGTACATTTTTAAATACATGAAAAACCAGTGAAAAACGCTTCTTATTTAGACCTTTCTGATGTCAATAGCTCAACGTGAAATTGACCTTGAATGTGTAACTGAATACAAATGAGTATTGCTGATGAAGGGCTTGATTTATAGATGTGTCGAGAGAAAACTGGATTTCCGCAGTAACACCAGCACCTGGACACAGTTTGATGTAATGCACCTACAGACTTTACAAAGGTTAAGTACAAATTTAAAGGGCATGGCAACAAGCCAGCGACCTGTCTAGCAGCAAAAGCTCTTCGTTTTCTCCTCCATGCTGAAAGGTAATTAAGAGAGCAGTGATGACAAAACCAACAAATGTACCCATTAGTTACACGGCCTGTCACAATAAAACATTTTGCCTCAACATGCTGTCAACAGCCAGGTGCGGAAAGGAACAGTTATGGTTCACACTGAGCAGAAATGCCTTTGAAATGCAGATGGCTGCTTGTCACATGGGGCTTTTGTCTGTGTTTGCGGCTGATGGCTTCTCTTGTGCTAAATATCTGACGTTGATGTTGTTTCTCTGATGCTGACAATAAAATTGCAGACAAATAGGACAAAAATAAACATTTATGTCCAGATATTTAGGCATAATTATTCCATGGCGATCTGCAATACAATACTTTCAGTTGCTTGTCAAATACGTTTGTATCCGTACATTTGAGTCTCTAAGCTATTCTTCAATTGTAACTTTCACTGACATGAAACAATTTAATTTTAGCAGTTCAAAAAGCCTTTTTTCAGACCGGGCAGGTCACGGTGGAAGCGTGGCAACATGATCCGATATTTACGCCTGGCAGTGGATAGTTCAGCTCAGGCCATGTGAGATGAATATATTTCTGTGTGAAATGAACGCAAGCTCCTGCTTTATCTGTGTTATGCATACATAACCTTGAGACACGCGGCACCAGAAACTTTTCAATTTTCTGTAAAGCTGCTTCGAAGACAACGTACTGTGTTACACAAATAAGGGCAATGGAGCCAAACTGAAGTGTGCATGTAATTAAGCACAGGTGCGTTGTTGGCATAACCTAATCTCAGTCTGTTACTCTGTTTAGTTACACTTTGAAAATGTTTGCTTATTTCGACGCAGTGTGGGTCAGAAAGCAACACACAGAAAGCAAAAATTTTGTCGTCATTTACTCATCCTCTTTTGATTTTCTCCTGCAGAACACAAAAGAAGATATTTCCAAAAAGGTTTGTAACCAAATTGCAGAGGTGCAGTTGCAAGTGTTTTGTTTCCATACTATGGAAGTCAATCGGTGCAGCTTCTGTTCGGTTACAAAGTTTCTTTCTACCAAATATCTTTTTTGTGAGTCATACAGATCTGAATTGACAAGAGGAGAGTTAATGATGACAGAATATTCAGTTTTGAGCCAACTATCACTTTGAGTTAACTCAACAAGGGGTCAGAAAAACTGATGCTATTTAATGTTTTTAAAACCTTTTGTTAAATTAATATAACTGTTTACTTTTGTAGCCACATTCATTTTTTTTACAGCGCAGTTGACCTCTCTGTAATATCCTGTTTTGTTGTATTTTTATGTCAAATGACAATTAAAACTTAACCTCACAATTATTCTCAATATGTTTCCATCATTTTTATATTATAATAATAAATATAAATAAACAATTACACCGAATAACTTTTTTATTATTGAAACCCAATTTATGCGTTACAAATATAGTTTTTACTTTTCTTTATCACTTTTCAAATACATTTCAAAAGCTTTTGATCATCTTTTTAAAACAGCAGATGACATGCAAATGATTTCACCAGCGGTGCTGCTGAACGTTCTCCAAGCAACGGTTTTGTCTTTGATGCGGAAAGCGCAACCGTTCCACTGGCTGCAACACAAGACACGAGCGGGAGTGAGAGGCGGCTCCCATGTCCTGTGTTGCAGCCCCTGGCCCAGCCACAGGTCAACTTCATCTCCTCCACTTGTGCTGCATTACTGCCAAACAGATAAAGAGAATGTAATGAGTGCAGGATAAGAGGAGACTCTTCTGGGCCTTGAATACCCCATTCATCACAAACACTGAAAATAGCTTTCCTGTTTTATCTTGGATCAGTGTAGCCCTACCTATCACACATGACCACGCCGGGGGAACGCAACCACTCTGGCCCAAATTGCATAAAGTGAGGTTAATGACATCGTAAGGCACCTTCCAGCAAAGACAGAGAATCTCTCGAGGGCCTCCTCAGATATCAAACAAAGTTGGTGCGTAGCATTCCATTTTTATCACAGGTATATTAATCCTGAAGGTGGGAGAAAAGGGTGGTTATTGGTGTGACAAATTTGTAATTCAGAACATTCAGATTATTATTTGCTGACTTTTCTTCTAGTAAATTTAAGATTCTGTATTCAAAACACAAAATGCTTCTAGAAGTATCATTATAGTAGTAACTTTTATATATCATCACTGTATCTATTATTAGTAGCTCCTGTTATAATGGTATTTGATGCTGTTCTTTGGATAAAATTATTAACAAATCAATGAATCTGGCAACCCATTCACTTTCAGAAAAAAGGTTTGAAATCTTTGTCATTGGGGTATTCCTTTTTACAAGTATTTAAAACATAATAAAATATTTCACATTTTTGGGGACATGATTATTTACTATGGACCTATTGTGTACCTTTAAAGGGTGGACTTAAATGTTTTGTGTCCTTAATATGTAACTGGTTCACCATACTTCCTTAGGGACAGTTTAGACAAAAAATGAAAAATCTGTCACCATTTACTTGACCTTGTCCCATTTTAAACCTGTATGACTATCTTGTTTCTGCAGAACACAAAATAAGATATAACAAACATTGATATTTACAAACAAAAAAACTATAAATATGTGTGTGTGTGTGTGTGTGTGTGTGTGTGTGTGTGTGCGTGCGTGCGTGCGTGCGTGCGTGCGTGTGTTTATTAAATACTGTACATAAACAAAAATATTTGTACATTTAATGGGAAATTAATTATTGGAGTTATAATCAATGATTTTAATATTTTCTACTGAAAAAGATTTTTAAGTTAATACTGTTTATTTTTTTAAAGTTACATAAAATATTTTTATAGTGCATTCAGCACTTACTTGTGTATGGAAACAACCAATGCAAGTGAATGGGTGTAAGTGACAAAAATTCTTCAAAATATCTTCTTCCATGTTCAAAGAAAAGAAAATCATACATAACTAAAATACCATATACATCAAAATGCTGACCTACACTCTAATTGTTACTTGAAATATTTTCCACAAACAAATACTTTTTGTTCACTGAAAATGTGGTGTTAAAATGGGTCTAGTTCAACCTAGTTCTAAAACAGCAGGGAGGCGGACCCCACGATGCCTTAGCAGTTCAAAGACGACCCAACAAGGTGAAAGGAAAGAGTAACTGGCAGCAAAACTTGCAAGCTGACAAAACTGTGCCGTGCTCAAACAGATAACAAAGAGACCGGATTTGTTTTTGGCAATATGGTCTGACATTGTAGGAGCAAAAGTACAATGCAACACCCTATAATGAAAAATGAACACTCAAAAGATTGAACTGCACATTAAAATCGCTACTTTTTCACAATTAGTGGAGTTATTTTCATAAAAAAGTAGGCCATCTATTTAAAAATGAAATCTATTTCTTTCATGAATGCTTTCAATGAGTCCGACAATGAAAGGGATTCAAAATAAGCTTTGAATGCTTTGCGGAAGTTGCTGCGGGTGATTCCTGAAAATTGTAATTAAAGAATTGATGTAAGCTAATGAGTAATGCTTTCAAAATGACAGCACAAAATAAATCATACTTACTCCAGCTCCAAAAAGCCTTTGCATCTTGAAGAAGAGCCGCTCTTCTCGTTTGACTCATCACGCCATGTGTAATGACAAAGCTGTTCTGTTTTGCACAAAGAAACAATACAGTGTCATTGACAATGCATTCTTCCTCAAATAAGCGCTTTGAAGACCTTTTCCTCCAATAAAAAGCCAACACCGGATTGTGACCGAGTGTGGGTATGAGACCTTAGGGTCAATGTGAAGGCCCATTGTGTTCGGTTCTCTGAAGAGCCCACCACAAAAGTTCTTCCTGTGGGCAAAACAATGCAATTCCAGTTTTCAACATGCCCACTGCAATCCACAAGCCAACACAAATCCTTTTCTGTACCAGGTTCGGCCATTCTGCAGTATCTAGTGACAGAAACTGTAACATAGATCAATAAACAACTGACCTTAGGAAGCGCGGAGGCTGTTGGATCTTAATCTGAGGCTAAATTCAAAGGGCAAAATAGAATATGTGCTGGTATTCTGAATTATGATCAATTTTTGAAGTTCATTCAAAGTGGGCACCATTTCTAAGTTTTTGCACAATCTTAAAAATGTAGATGTCATAGAAGAGCCATTTAATCTACATGGAACCACAGTCCCTGTTTTACAGACGGTTCTATGTGGAAAAAATGTTTCAGATGGTTCTATTAAGAACTTAAGACGGAATAGCTCTTTATGAAACCAAACACGGTTCTTCCATGGAATCGCTGTGCAGAACCATGTATGCACTTCTATTTTTAAAGTCGTAGGTTAGCCAAAAACAAAACTTTGGGCATTATTTACTCAAACTCGTCTCATTTCCAACCTGCATAACTTCTTTCTTTTCCAGAACATAAAATGAGATATTTAAAAAAAAATCAGGGTTGGCACTAATCAACAGTTCCCAACATTTTTTTAAATATCTTCTTTTGTGTTGTGTAGAATTCCTGTAAGGTGAGTAAATGTAAACAGCTTTTTATTTTGGCGTAAACTTTAAGAGCGAAGTAGTAAATCATCAAAAAAGTTCTCACCCTGCGACGTTCTTTATAAACTCATGGCGACAAATGTGACCCTGCCTGTGAAAACCAGGCTAAAGTCAATAAACCAAATATGAGATAATGAGCATCACAATTAGATGTCAGCCTTGACTTTAGCATAACCTCAATCTTTGACGTGACCTCACTCAGTCAATGATACTTATACCAAGTATATATTTGCATATAATGTTCTTTACATCATGCAGAATGATTTTATGAAGAAAATAGTAAAGTTTTAGATTCATTGCTTATGCTGCACTTATACACTTATAGCATAACTCAACATCCCCTTAAAACACAGCATCTTAGTCCTTTAAAAACTGCATAGCGTTGCAGGGTGATCCACAACACTGCATGTCATGCGGGGCTGCATAAGGGGTGAAAACGCCAGAAGCAGGACTTTAATGCGGTTCAATAGGCTGCCTTGCTGCGTCATATAGAATCAAAGACCTTTCCCAGTGATATTCCAGCACTTTTTGCAAGTGATTATTTAAGCAGGAAAAAATAACCCATTTAAAAACCCATTCAGCACCGATAAGGGATCAAGCTTCTCTTCCCACTGCAGTTCTTTCTTCTGTATATCTCTACATTGAGATACTAGACTGTCTACAAAGAAACTTCTCCTTTGCAACTATTAAGTTCAATGGCCAAGGCAATCTCAACAGCTTGGTGAATAATTTAGTATGGGCACTTATTTTGAGAAACATTTACTTTTATGCAAAACAACCGCCTTTCGTGCTCTGGTGATGGATAAGAAGGCTTAACAGAACGAGCAAACATTTCTGAATATAGATGTAATACCAAGGTCAAATGAACTGTTACTAAAGTCACAAGTATGATATAATAAAAGCACTGTTATTCGAACTCCATGCTTTAACACAATTTCCACAAAAGCTGATAAAAACATGTATGGTAATATTTATTCTAACATAATGTCTAAGAGATATAATTTAGCAAGGCTGCTTTAATGCGTATATAAGTATTCTCAGAACATCCCAATACTTCAGACATTGCCCATCTAATCCCAATTCAGGATTTGATGAATAACATATATTCATTGACTAACGAGTGATCAAAATCTCAAGAAATCTCAAGTAACTTGATATAGTTCAGGTGCCAACTGCACATTTCAAGCTGGATTTTGGCACAAGGCTTGAAGGTTTAAACACAAGTGCATCACAAGGACCTCAGCACCTCTTGAACTTTTATTCTGGGGTCTCAGCAGAATCACAGCTGGTGTTGCATTACATATTGGTTGAGAGACTCACTCAGCTTTCTGCCTCCTACAAGACGGTTTAGCGTTTCCAGCATGCTGACAGCACACTTCACCCCTCATGATTGTGGATCTGTAAACAGGGAAAGGTTTATTATAAGCAGGGTACTTCTCTTTTAAGCCTGGTCTATTAATACAAGATTGAGAGTAATAAAACACAATGCATATTTCTGCAGTAAACCCATGCATATCATGCAGATTTCTGCATTATGTTCTATTAAGATATTCAAGGACAAAAGGGTAAGCAATGATTTCAGAAACTACCAAATCTAGTGGCTCATAATGTGCACTTATGACATAGTTTTAACAATACTACTATACATATACATAAAGTAAAACATGACAAAATTTCATTTTTTGTAAAATATTTAACATCTGTATTCACTCATAAATAAACAATAATAAATGATAGCACAATGTTTAGTGGTAATAATTGTGTTACCTGCAGTCCTTGTGTTCTTCTCTTGAGCTTGAGCTTGAGGGTGCGCGTGCTCCTCTCGCTGCGTCGAGCGCTTTATTCACACCTTGTTCTCTTGCTCGTCACGTCAGAGAAGCGTCGCGTACCCTCTCAGATTACTACACACACACACACACACACACACACACACACACACACACACGCACACACACACTCGTGCTGTCTAACAGGACTGATAAGTGTCTGATTTAAGTCCCAAAACTGTGGGAATTATGGGCACGATTCTGTTTTAAACAATCAGTCTTCTCCCTGTCTTAAAACATGAGTTTACACCTGAAGCATGTCACATTTATTTTCTGACATTAAATAATGATTTTATTTGTCTAGACTGTTCATTTTTTGCAATATAATATATTGTAATACGTTGTAATATGATTTAATATAATATAATATAATATAATATAGTGTAATATAATGAAATATAATATAATATAATATAATATTATATAATAAAATAAAATAAAATAAAATAAAATAAAATAAAATAAAATAAAATATAATATACTATAATATAATATAATATAATATAATATAATATAATATTATATAATAAAATAAAATAAAATAAAATAAAATAAAATAAAATATAATATAATATACTATAATATAATATAATGTAATATAATATAATATAATATAATATAATATAATATACTATAATATAATATAATATAATATAATGTAATATAATATAGTGTAATATAATATAATATAATACAATATAATACAATATAATACAATATAATATAATATAATAAAATATAATATAAAATAATATAATACAATACAATACAATACAATATAATATAATATAATATAATATAATATAATATAATATAATATAATATAATATAATATAATAAAATATAATATAATATAATATAATATAATATAACTTAATGTGATGCACTGTAATGTAATGTAATACGATGAAATATAATACAATACAATACAATGTTTTTTAATGCAATGTAACGTAACATTATATTACAATTAAATGCATACATAAATTTTATATAATGACACAACACAACACAACACAACACAACACAACACAACACAATGTGTTAGATTATTCACAATCTGAACTGCACAGTATGAGGAGCATATATTGTACTATGATGTAATATAACACAATATATAATATAACATGATAATATATAATATAATACAAAATAATGTATTATAACGTAATGTGATGTACTGTAATGTAATGTTTGTTATGTAATACAATATTTTATTTCGTCATAATAAATTAAAATAAGATAAAATTAAATTAAATTAAATAAAACGTAATGTAACATTATATTATATTACCTTATATTATAATAAAATGCATAAATAAATTATAATAATGACACAACACTATACAATACAATACCATGTAATGTAATAATATATATATATATATATTATAATGAATCCATTTGAGAATTCCAGATGATTCACAATCTGAACTGCACAGCATCCGGACAGAACTCCAACTCCCATAAATCCTGTTCTAATCGCGGGGCATTGTGGGTAATCCTGAAGCAGAAACCGGATGTAGACACGCTTTATTCTTCTTGTTGTTTTATTCTTAAGGACGCAAAGATTCACAGCATTTTGCCACAAATATTAAATATAAAAACTTTACTTTAAACGTTTTAGTTGTAAACTTCTTTTTTTTCAAGCAGCCATGACAGAGCCGAAAACTCGCGAGTTTTTAGTCAAAGCTTCTTTAATGTATAAAGAAATCTGCCCTGAACAATCTCGCTTTCTTATGTGAGTACTTCACATTTTAATTCTATTTAATATATTTATTATATCTCTGTTTAAACACGTGTCATATCTCAGTGCTGCACTTCTTATAGTCACCAGTAGATGACAGGCTATTTCTTCTTATCAATACTGTTTAATAAGATAGTTTAACCCAGAAATATGTAAGAGTTACAAACTTTACATGGCTGTAAAACGGGAAAGAAGATATTTTGAGAAATGTCTCACTGGTTATATAGCCACACAATGGAATGACGTGTTTCATTATACCTTTAAAAATGTGTTTTGTTAGAACAGATTACATTCTAAATATCACCAAGACCACCACACACTTTTACAACCTGTTTCATCTATATACATTTATATATATAGATATATTTTTTCATCATAAAAACTGCGGGTTATTGAAATTGTATAAAACATGGAAGTTTTACACAAACACACACAGTCATACATACACACACATACATACATACACACACACACATACATACATACACACACACACACACATACATACACACACATACATACATACATACATACATATACGCACACACACACACACACACACACACACACACACACACACACACACACACACACACACACACACAGATATATAACGGTATATAACTGATTATATTTTACTAAAGTCCCTGATGATTGAGTCTTAACATCAGAAAGATATCATTCTATGAACAAGTTTTTTATTTAAAAAGAGGACATAAAATGCAAAATGGACGTGAAAAAATGGACATGGTTTTTGGGAGATGACAACTTACAATACCTGTAAATTAAAATACACAAAGCAGAAGCAAGAATGCCCAACAAATGGACAATGGATCCCTTTATAAAACATATAATAGTAACTAAATTATAATTTTCATCTGCCTTTTAATAAAGAATATATAGTTTTATGGATGAGAAATCCTGAAAATAGCCTTTACTTGACTGTGAAAATGAACAATATAACAACCTAATATAAGACCTCACATTGGTATTGGAACCTATGACCTTACATAAAAGCTTATTTATGTGAGGTTGTCATTTTCACAGAATTGCCCGTTTCCTTCCTGTTACCAAATTTTGTCTTCTGCATTAGTTTAATAAATGTTCAATTACTATTCAAAGAAGTATCTACCAACATTTTTTCGCAATTTGCATTTTTTAATTGCACAGGATTTGTGTTTTAAGCTGTGAGTAATAGAACAAATGTCCTCATCATAAGGCTGAACTATTGAAAGCTGTTAGCAAAGTGCTATCTGTTAATTTCCAGAGTAGCTAAATCAACTTCTATAGCCAGGAAAGTTTTGATGGAAAGTCAATGAGAATAGATATGTGGAAATCAAGGCCTGCAAACATTGACTGTCCCACACATTCTTGCTGCTACTTAATGTGGCAGTTCACTCATAATGAAAATTACGATAGTATTTACCCACCCTTTTTTCCTTGTATTATATTGGCATGGTTGGCATCCTGGACAAAGTTTGTGGTAAACTAGGCGCCACGCTTCATGTTGCAAACATTAGGCCACATGTTTTGCTTTTGTGCTAGTACAGAGAGTACCAGTCCACTGACTCACGACATACACGTACATTACCAGAAACAGTTCACTAAAGGCATGCGTGCCATGAAAGCCCGTTGATGATGTGTGCAAAGGTTTTGCTCTTATATACAAATCATCTATGTTAAGCCCCCTTGAATGAATCATCTTGTCAGGGGTTTTATTCAAAGGCACTTCATTTACATAGTGTTCATTAAAGGTAAACTGTAGGTTTTTCTATTTTATGGGTTTTTGCTTTACAAGTCAATGGAGTTTAGCTCAGCCTCGCTATTTGATTAAATCTTGCTGAGACAGCACATTGTAAAATAAAAATAAAAATAATAATAATTATAAAATAATGAACTTTATCTCTTTTTTAAGAACATCTAAGAGGATCTACACCCTAAACACTACATGGGACACAGCAAAACTCTTGTCTCACTTGTATAGGTTATTTGAACTTTGAATAATCACATAAATCTCCTTCATCACTTTCCGGATGATGGCTCTATGGGCTTTCATCGAGACCCTGTTGTCTGGCTTGGGGTTTATGGCATGCTGCGAATCATCCGCTGTGGCATTAAAAAGTGTCAGATGGGTCAGTGCATAATAACAATAACACACATGTGCCCCACAGTAACAGCACTGACCATGTGGATAAATTTGGATTGGATTATAAACATTAAATGAAGGTAGTCAAAACAGCATCATTTCCCAAAATAGAGTGCATACACACTATGTCTCAGGGGAAATTAAACCATTTAAGTAAGTTTAGATCATGAGTTCAGAATGCTAATGTCCATTGTGGGCACAAGTTCAATCCTCATCCTTTTCGCTTGCTGTCTGGGCAAAAAAGTGTTTTTTTCACTATTTGACAGGATGTTTGTTAATCCATAATGCAGCTTCAGAATATAAATATACAAGAATAACCTCTTACAGGGATTTATCTCATGTACTCTGTTGGAACCCACAAGGTAAAAACAAATGTTATCTCTTACTGAGAGCAAGACATCTGCTGAACTTATAAATTTAAAATATTCATAAAATTCAGTATGAGAACATCTGAAAGGGTAGTTCTTTTTAAGTCCCCCTGTGGTCGATAATTATATAATTTTAAACTAACCTTTTACCATCAAAATGTTTTACACTGTTTAAACCTCAAGAAAAAAACCTATCTTAAAAAAAGATTTAATCTAACATCTAAGCTTCATTAAGTTTACAAAGAAGCATGATTATGCAAATTTGCCCTGCCTCCCCTCAGCAGACTGCATTCCAGATGCTGCTAAAACTAAAAGTGAAACTGAGAGCTCACACACCAAAGGTTTACAATTTTACATTTGCACATAGATTGTCTTAAAACAAGTTTTATATATATATATATATATATATATATAATCACCAGATAAACATGTAAATAACGTTGAAACTTTTAACATGGGAGATTTAAGAATAACTGTTTTACGTTTTCTTTTATTGCAGGCGACGACATCAGGGACATGGTAAGTTCTTTGTTATACAAATGAAAAAACTTTGTCATTTATATTTTATTTTTGTAAAGGCTGAGAATGTTCCCTAGATCCACAGTCTATAGAAGATCACTCAGGTGACAGAATGCTGGTTTTGAACAGGAACGCTAGCCTAAGTTAAACTCAATAATGCTGTCCGCATTTCCTAATGGGAAACTAGAATTCAGATGCAGCAAGATGGCTACAATGACCACAAAAGTTGTTTGAGCTTTAAGACAAAACAAAAGAAATACCAAACAGTCCTCAAAAAAGAGCAAAATATAAGCTGTTTTATTTGAACTTGTTGCCATTCCCAAAACCTACAGTATCTCTCTATTCACACCAGCTGACGCCTTGCCGGATTCTGTGCTCTGCCAGTTTTGTTACCAATGGCGACACCCGGATAACAATCGAGTGCGTCTGCGGCCTAAACGGAAGCCCACGGTGCAGATCAGAAGACTTTTAAAGAGGGAATCGAAAGGAAGTAGGCTCAGCAGAGATGAGACTATACTGCTCCAGAAGTTTAAAAGGGCCACTAATGTTCTGGTGAGGTCAATTTCATATGTAAAGATAAAAGCGTATTCCTGAGCTCCATCACAATACTTGACTGTATCACGTCTAAGCACTTAAGATTAGATAGATAAATATAGACCAGACAAAGCCCATGTTGCTGTATATATACATACTGTTCAGATATGTGGTGGAAATCTTCTAGGACAATAGTCAGCGCTGGGAATAGACCTATAATAGTAACAGAGTCTAAAGTAAAACACATTGCACAAGTGTGGGTGCATATCTCAATGTACTTTTAAGCATTGAGGTTGCTCCTCTGCCTTTGGTGGACTGGAACAGAATCATTGATGTGGGCCTAAAGGCAGTTACCATTGATTTACCTCATAGATTAGTATGAGAGGTACTGATCACTGGATAACTGAGTTTAAAGTGGTTCCACCAGGAAACACATTTATATTTGAAAGTTACGAACAAATAATTCATCAGACACCAATATTCCTTATTTTCTCATTGCTCATTATCTGTTTATCACTAAATAACTTGTATTTAAAAATAATATAACGTCTAAAACTTAAGGACACTGTAGTTCCCCAGCAATGAATAACTCACCATTAACTAGTTTGAAACCTTTTTAAATATTTTTATTCTTTTAAACATGGAATAATGTCAGAAACTAAGATTCCTAGAATACCATTAACTCCCATAGTAAAAACATTGTTTCACTGAAACGAATATATCTTGAAGAATTAAGGAAAACAAACAGTCCTAGAACCCCCTTTTACTACTATGTTAATTTTTGTGCTATGGTAGTGAGTTGTGCCCCAGAAATCTAAGATGCTAACATTCTTCCAGATATCTTTCTTTGTGTTTGTAAAAATAACTCTAATACATACTTTAATTATTGTTACTTTTTACTTTCAAGTAAAGTTAACAGATATTAAACAAAGAAGATGAAATGTTAAGAAATGTTGGGAATCAAACAACACAGGTCCCATTGACTTCTGTTTTATGATTTGACATAAACCAACCAAGTGAATGGGAACAGGTTTTATTTGGTTCTTAAAATGTCTATGTTATAAATGAGGAGAGGTTAAGTACAAAATGACAGAAATTTGATCATTAAACAAAGTAGCTTTCTCTTAACTTAAAAACATATAATAACAGTAAAAGAAAGTCAAATCTTCTAGCCAGTTTGGACTATTCTATTTAAACATAACATGTCAAATCAAAAGTTTTCATAGATGAACATGAAAAAATGTAAGACTGAAATGTGTTAAATTTAATCATGTAAAAACCTTGTAACACTGACTTCCACTGACTTGGTAGTGTTTTGTGAAATATGTATTTATCCCTCAAATGCACTTTTGTGTTGGTGTACGTGCGGTTTCGCACAGATGCATAGCTGTGTGTTAGTGATACTGTTGGGTTCTGTATTTCAGGGGTGGGGGGTTCAGTAGGTGTTAGGTGCTAGATGCTTTCCACATTGCTAGCTTTTGTTTCTGTGTTGGTGAGGGAGATTTTGGCCAGATGAATGAACTTGATAGAGGGTTCAGAGAGGTTCATTGCTATTAGCTTGCTTGTTTTTCCCACAAGTCAATGCAGGAGACAGTGTAGCAGAGGGCAGGTCGTGTTTGGATTACATCTACATTTCATTTAGCAACATATAGTGTATGTTTATCATCAGTCATCAAACACATGACATTGGCGATGATGCTAGAATATATAGAGATATAATCCAATGATCTCTTTTACAGGGGTCATAGTTGAGACACACATATGTCATGTTTTTAATTTTTCTTATAATGTGTAAACTCTATTAAAGCCATTTGATGTTTAAATGCTTGAACGAAGAAGTAACACTTTGGTATAGTTAGTTGTTTCATCTTATGAATGAACATGCAATTGAGTTTAGTATTTTCCTTTTTCTGCGAAGTAGAAATGGATTATTTGTGAAAATCTTCATTCAGTGTTCCCGTTCGGGTTGAATGAGGCTTGTGAGGTTGCATTATTGGTTATTGGCCTTGAACTTATGAATTAGTTACAGCGACCCTGGCTCTCAATGTGGAAATGCTTGACATGCTGGTGGCTTGTGAGAGCTCCAGCGGGTCTTTAGTAAGGTATTTAAAACATTCTCTCTTGCACCAGATTTAGATTATCGGGTTCAGCTTCCCTGATAAAAATATACATACATTAACACATGTTATGTTTTGTGCCTGGATTTGATCAAAACCTGAATTCCAATATAAAGCATAGATTTATATTTTTTGTGCAGAGACAGCTTATTTTAAAGTACTTTAAATAAAAGTGCAATGATTTTGTGTTACAGGTGTACTTTATTGTATTATTGTGGAAAAACTAAGAGACCATGTCAGCCACCATTTTATGTTTTTTGGAGTTACTATTTATAAATATGTTCATGTTTTTAGGTAAAATGATTAATTTTGTTTTATTCTATCAACTTCAAACAATATTTTGTCCAAATGTCAAACCTACACATTGTAACATTTTTTGCATGTATTTGCACACAAGGTCAGGTCACTTATAAGTAGAAAGCCCTCCCCCTTTTAAATCCCATTTACTGCAAAGAAAGTTTAAATTCCTTTTAAGCAATACAGAAGTTTAATTTTTCAATTTTTTATGTGATACCCTTTCACAATCATTTTGATCAAAGTTTGCATGTCTTGTCATGCCATCAGTCTTTCACATTGCTGTTGAATAACTTTCTCTCCTGATGTTTGATTTCGATAGAATTCAACAGACACTGAATTGCCGCAATTCATCTACTAATTCAATGCAAATTTGTAAAGTTTAAGCTTTTTGTAAATCTGGATAGGTAAAAAAAATTGCAAGGGATCAGTGATATAAAAATATATCCAAAATACTATTTATATTTAACAGACAGTATATGAAGCACATCATTTTACATATAGCTTACTGCAGAAGTGATCATATTCTTCTTTTATTGTTTTTAGAATGATCAGTCTCCATTCAGAAAACTGCATGTTGTTATACAGTGTGTACATCTTTGAAAACTTTGGTAAGCGTTTGTGCCAACAAGCCTTGGTTTTTGTCTGTATTTGATGCACATTGTGTTTGACATTCTCTTTTCCTTAAGGGAAACGATCAGTGTTACAGCTTTTCCATGTTTTCATGGTCAGAGGGGATAGGCTTACTGCCGATCGATCTCCCTAAAAAAGCAGATGGGTCTCCACTGATCAATAACTTCACACACATAAGGGCAGCTGTGCTAACAACCTCAGAAGCAAGGTCAGAACAGACAGGCTAGTTGAGAGAATTGCCAGTCTACCGGAATGTGTATGTAAAAAAGAAGGTGCCTGAAATGATTAGGAAGTGACACATGGCTCACCGAAAGCCTGTTTAAACAATTTGTCTTGGCCTGGGCATTTTATAACGCCAAGGTGTTTTTTAAAAAAAAAAATACTTTAATTGATTTCTTTTATATTGATTGTTAATTTTTTAATATACAGTGGTTCAAAAATCTGAATCTAAATATGTGTGAAAAAATAACAATTATTTTAAATGTGTCATTTTAATAAAAGAAAGAACTATATCAAATATTAAGAATAAAAACATTTAACACTTAACATTTTTTGACATAATTATATATATTCTATATATAATATATTATATATATTATTGGGCAGTCTAAATCCATTTTTACTTGGCATTAATTCACAATGTGAATCTTAAAATAAATTAATAAAAAACAATTAAAAGTTAATATTTTGGATACTGTTTTTGGGAAGCATTCCTTAGAACTCATTTTACTCATTCAGCCTTTAAGATAAACGCAAAGTATGTATGTAACGTTTTGTTGGTTTAAGTTACAGATTATAAAAGTATGAAATACCAAATTATAAAACAGAGAATTTCATTTTATTCACATTAGAAGTCGACTGATTTATCGGTTTTGCCGATAGTTTTTCCTGAAATTATCGGTCACTTGAAAAAAATGGCAAATACGTCAGAGTAAACAGGAACACAGGACCCAGACCATTGATCAGAACAGATACATCACATTTGGATGAAAAAATATAAGCATACAGTATTCTACAGTTAATGTTGTCATATATCTTATAAAAAAATTAAACACAAGTAGAAATATTTGAAATATTGATGCTTAAAACATAAAAATGCACAAACATGCAACAGTGTTTGGCCTGCATGTATTGATTATTTCTGTGTTTTGCCTTGGTTTATGATATACATATATATGAAATTCATCATGATTGTCATTTCATAAGGTATAACTTAAGTTACACAATTAAAGCCAGTGAGTAGATTATGTAAATAAGCCTAGCATACAGACAAGAGAAAAGACAAACAGTTAAGGTCTGTTTTTCATGGATTTACATGATTAAGTTGTAAATACTATGAATTGTGTATTTTTTTATCAAAAATGTATTGAAATAACCAAGTTATTTTAAATTATTAATACTTATTTAAATAAATTCACAATTACTAAAATACAATAAAAGATGGTGATACTAAATAAAGAGCCATTTTGAACTGCTTACTTGGTAGTTTGTTTATAGTTCATATATGTTAATATTTATTTTCGTAAAAGCACAGTCAATTATGTTTTCCAATTTTGTAATACCGTTCAACACATCCTTATCGTGATCTGTTTGAGCCAAGTGAATGCGTTGTGAGTGTTAAGTTTGAAATCAGTAAATGGTGAGAAGTATCGGTTGATTTATCGGTTACTACCACCCACCATAGTTGTCGTTATGGGTAAAATCTCGGTCAAAAAATCCAGAATCGGTCGACATCTAATTCACATTCTTTCACTCGTTATCTTTGGTTTTCGAAGTCTTAGCTGAAACAGAATCCAGCAATATTGACATTTCATGAATCTCATTCATCTCTATGCCGGCATCCCTGCTCTGTTTTGCTGTTCATATTTATTAGCTGTCTTTATCTCAGCAGCTGCTGTTGAATGATTGCTTGAATATCTCACGAGGGAGACTCAGAGGTTACACGAGGATAAGCACATCTCCCAGCCACATTGAAAGTTCTTGAGTTGTCTCGGGATGTTCGGCTCTTTGATGTTTGTGTTACTGATACTCTCGAAAGATGCCGGTGTGTTATTGTGTTTACATGGAATTTTTAGAAAGGGAAGATGATCATCCAAGCTCTGCACCGGTCATTGCTCAACAGACACTGAAGAGCTTCCCATGCAACTGACTTCAATTTAACCGTGTCTGGTTAAAGGAATGTTCAGGATTAAAAACAATTAAGGCTCTGATGACAACATTGGTGGTATGTTGATTATTTACATAGAAAACACCTTGGCTCTATTGCTGTTAGTATGTTGCTCTACATACTTAGTTTTAAACCCCGAGTGTTACTTTAAATCTTTCAGCACTGTTCAAATAGCCTTTCATTGACACCAAACCAAATGTTATTTACAATCCTTTTATGGAAGTTGTTTATCATATGGTTGTCATTATCATAAATGACTCCTACAGCTGAACTTGTTCATCTTTAATGTTCCTTGTGGAATAATTAATCCAAAAAGGAAACTGTGTAATTATTTATTCACTCTCTCAAAACTGTATTAAGTTCTGGATTCTGCAGGACCCAAACAAAATATTTTTTAAAGATTGTTGGTGACTGAACAACAGTGGTACCCATTCACTTCTATTGTATTGACACAAAACCAATGCAAGTGAATGATCATTGTTCGGTTACCAACGTTCTTCAAATTATCTTCTTTTGTGTTCAGCATATACCAGAAAGCCATGCGTGTTCATAACGGAGTCTTAAGAAAATGATGACACAGGTAAAATGTCTCTTTAAAGTGATGATAAGATGGATTTAAAGTATTTTACCTGTTTCTAATTATTGAGAATCATTACTTTAAATGGATTAGATGGATTAATAATGTAGTTGTATCAGGCATCTTTGTTTTACACCAGATGTTTATGAGTCTATTAAATAGGCAGGTTTTTAATCATGGAGAATACGCTATTTAAGGACTGTGATGTGTGATTGAGATTAAAGGATTTAAAAGAGATCGTTTGTCTTTATATGGACAAGCTCTTAACGGTTTTAAGTGCTATGGGGAATTTAGGATATATGTTCTAATCTATGTATTATGTACAAACTCTAGAAGTATAGGAAGCAAAGAGATATGTTTAACATCCGAGTTCTGAGAGAAAGATCAAAGGGGTTGTGCATGAACAAAAATGAAAATATGTTTTTTGCTCACATCTTATTTCATCCCAAACCTCTATGACGTCTTCTGTATGATGTATTTCTGCTGAACACAAAAATATTTAGAAAAAAGCTTGTAGGAAAAACACAATGACCCCATTGACTTCCATTATATGGATGAGACATTTCTCAAAATACCTACCTTTGAGTTCTACAGAAGGAAGAATCATATAGGGTTTTTTGTAATGAGGTGAATAAATCACAACACATTCGTTATTTTTGGGCTACCAATACTTTTCAAACCGAAGGGATTTAGGGTGATAAATGGAAATGTTTGGAAATATGTCATTTTTCTAAAAATTATATGACTTCAAGTACACTTTAATGGTTGAGAACTATTTGAAAGTATCATTAAAGTGTTGATAAATATTTTTTCATCGCTTCAAATTTGTTTAAGTTCAACATTGCTAAAAATTTACAGAATGTGCCTTTGACTATTAATGGGGGTCAAGAGTTGGTCATTTAGACTCCGCCTACACAGCAGTTGATTGGCTGTTCCTGCTCTTTATATGTTTAGACATGAAGGGTGCTGTAGTAAACATAGTCATTCCCACCTGTAGGACTGCTTCATCTGTATTTTAACTTTTCCACTGGTTGCCTGCAACAAGAAATGACTACGTTTGTGTCCGTGAGTTGATTTTCTTCTTGTTTGATTAATTCATAGCTAATACAAAAAATAAAATTGTAAAGAGAGTCAGCATAAGGGAAAGCCAGATTTAGTCGTTTATTGACACTAAATCTAAATTTGAGATGGTATCAGGTAATATAGACGTGTATTCATGTTTATTATCATGAAGTCTGTATACATTAATGGGTGGTCTTAAATTAGCGCTTGTCTCTGGCAGTTTCTGGTTCTTTATGGCGGCGTCAGGTCTCTAGTGTATGTTGTACATTGCGTGTGTGCTGTAAATAGAGCTCACGTTCGTATGAGATGTTTGAGATACCTGCCAAACATCCTCTTGGTTTCAATTTCTGATCAATGTATAGCACAAGATTGTGATCAAAGCAACAGGCTTGTTTAAGGATTTTTGTGTGCTTTTTTTGTTTGCTGGTATTATTGCATCTCTTGTGTGATGTACTCTTTGAGTTGTTGTGTTATTATACAGCAAGACAATTAACCTGAATTGTTTGTGTTTTAAAGGATGTTTGTTCAAGTGACAGTTTACAGAAAATTTAAAATTGAGAATAATTAACTTAACCTCTTTTCATTTTAAACCTGTGGGATTTTTGTATGACTTAGTGTCTTCTGCAGAACACAAAAGATATTTCGAAAAAAGTTGGTAAGTAAAAATTCAGGGGCACCCATTCACTTCTACTCTATACCACCAGTGCAAGGGAAACGGTGACAGTTACCAAAATTTTTCAAAGTATACACTTGTTCTGCAGAACGAATAAAGGTAAAGGTTAAAAAGATACGAGAAGGACGACACGATTTCATTTTTTGGGGAACTATCACTTTGAGATCCTAAAGCAATTGAGATGAGATTTAGTAACTTAATAACGTTTAAATTAATTTAATACATTATTAACAAATAACTTTATAAAAATGTTAACCATACATTTTATAGTAAATTATTAAATTAATTAGAATAAATTGGATTATGGATGATATCTTAAGGGAAAAAATAACTTAAAGTATAATTTCCTCTCACAGATGGCCACTTGTCACACTTGTGACAAAATGTCCAGAAAACCGGGATCAAACAGGGAATTTTTGTCTACCCTATCGAAAAACCACGGGACCCCGTGGAGTGCGAGCAAACACAGGACCCCACAGTCAACTCCTAAATCTACTTTTTCAGACAAAACGCCCAGTAGAACGCCAAGGTAGGCCACTCTTATCGATCTACTGACATCATTAATCATAACTTTTGTAACGTGACTTTTGTTTTCACAGGTCAGTGTCCTATAACAAAAGTTCTTCATCATCAAAGTCAAGCAGCGCAAAGTCATCACCTTTCGCTCGACTCAAGAGGCTCGTCACACTGGAGGACAAACAGAAGAGCAGAAAATGTGGACTGAAAGTCTTTCTGTCCTCCCTGTGAAGATCACAGAGCTGTTAGAGGAAAGGCTCTAACAGCTACGATCCAGAGAATCCTTATTGATAGTGGTCACTTTTGTGTGTGTTACTACGCCACCTGGTGGAGGTGTCTATAACTTGATTTATCAAGTTTACTTGGGCATCACCACAGGTTTATGTCTTTGTTCTGTTAAGCATCTGGTTCTAGATTCTTGTGGACAAGTAATGACGTACTTGCTTTTTTGTTGAAGTGTGCTGCATATTTAAATTCACTTTTGCTGCCAACCGTCTGTGACTTTTCTAAACGTTTGCCAATTGTTTAAGTTTTATCTGATGTGAGACTTTTTTACACTTTTTTTACACATTTGTATCCGCAGAGGTACTTGAGAGTCACTGCCACTAATTGTATTGAAAGCAGGCTAATTTTTCCACTAGTTAACACACTGAAAAAAGTTTTCTGGATGTTTACTTGTTGATGGGTTATTTGCCTTCAATCTATAAGTTAAGACCAAAGATAGTTTGCTTTTTTCATTATTTTTCTTCAAAGTGCAATTTGAAAGAAAATTTTCATGAAATATTTCTAATAAATTTAAACTTGTGGTTCACTATGTTTGTATTATTTTTTATTAACACACTTTTTATGATTTTAGAAAAACTACAAGGAATTGCAGAATGTGATCAAATTTTGTTGGAGTAGTGTAACATGTACAGAGAACACAAAACAGGTATATTTAAATATAAAAAAATAATTTCACTGTACATCTGTGGCTTATAGTTGTGTAAAAGATGTTTGGTGTGAGGTTTATTTTTTTTTAAATAAAGTTATCCAATGTTATTGCACACACCTTAAAAGTCTTATCTATGCAGTATAAATTACATGTACAAAATTAAAAATATATTGGTTGTTTATTAAATTATTAATTAGAATTATATTCAGCTCAGATTGATTTATTTGTATTCATATATAACATATTGGTAGGCTGCGCGTGTAGGTGGACTTTTATTTTGACATCACAAATCAGCCCTCTCCTTTACCCGGAAGTAGTCGAGGAGATGCTCCTATGCAAGCGTAACTCTGAGCCTCACCATGTTTACTTAAGTTGACCACACATTAAAAAACTAAAATGTCAGATCGCAAACGAAGCCGCGAACACAGCGAGGACAGACATGAACGGAACAAACACAGAGAGCCTGAACGAGACGACGACAAATACAAGAGTCAATCCAAAAAAATCGTTTATGAGGTGCAGAAGATCAAACATGTAGAGACCTTGTGAGTACCACAGAAATGTGTATTATTTATATTATAATAAGCATGCATATTAATATATTATAGCAGTATTTGTCTACATATATAATAATATATTTAAGCAGTATTACTCTACATATATAATATTATATTATTACTCTACATATATAATATTATATTTAAGCAGTATTACTCTACATATATAATATTATATTATTACTCTACATATATAATAATATAATTAAGCAGTATTACTCTACATATATAATATTATATTATTACTCGACATATATAATATTATATTTAAGCAGTATTACTCTACATATATAATAATATATTATTACTCTACATATATAATAATACATTTAAGCAGTATTACTCTACATATATAATAATATATTATTACTCTACATATATAATATTATATTTAAGCAGTATTACTCTACATATATAATAATATATTATTACTCTACATATATAATATTATATTTAAGCAGTATTACTCTACATATATAATAATATATTATTACTCTACATATATAATAATACATTTAAGCAGTATTACTCTACATATATAATAATATATTATTACTCTACATATATAATAATATATTATTACTCTACATTTATAATAATACATTTAAGCAGTATTACTCTACATATATAATAATATATTATTACTCGACATATATAATATTAATTTTAATCAGTATTAATCTACATATATAATAATATATTATTACTCTACATTTATAACAATATATTTAAGCAGTATTACTCTGCATATATAATAATATATTATTACTCTACATTTATAATAATGTATTTAAGCAGTATTACTCTACATTTATAATAATATATTTAAGCAGTATTACTCTACATATATAATAATATATTATTACTCTACATTTATAATAATGTATTTAAGCAGTTTTACTCTACATGTATAATATTATATTATTACTCGACATATATAATATTATATTTAAGCAGTATTACTCTACATATATAATAATATATTATTACTCTACATTTATAATAATGTATTTAAGCAGTTTTACTCTACATATATAATAATATATTTAAGCAGTATTACTCTACATTTATAATAATATATTTAAGCAGTATTACTCTACATATATAATAATATATTATTACTCTACATTTATAATAATGTATTTAAGCAGTTTTACTCTACATGTATAATATTATATTATTACTCGACATATATAATATTATATTTAAGCAGTATTACTCTACATATATAATAATATATTATTACTCTACATTTATAATAATGTATTTAAGCAGTTTTACTCTACATATATAATATTATATTATTACTCGACATATATAATATTATATTTAAGCAGTATTACTCTACATATATAATAATATATTATTACTCTACATATATAATAATACATTTAAGCAGTATTACTCTACATATATAATAATATATTATTACTCTACATATATAATAATATATTATTACTCTACATTTATAATAATACATTTAAGCAGTATTACTCTACATATATAATAATATATTATTACTCGACATATATAATATTAATTTTAATCAGTATTAATCTACATATATAATAATATATTATTACTCTACATTTATAACAATATATTTAAGCAGTATTACTCTGCATATATAATAATATATTATTACTCTACATTTATAATAATGTATTTAAGCAGTATTACTCTACATATATAATAATATATTTAAGCAGTATTACTCTACATTTATAATAATATATTTAAGCAGTATTACTCTGCATATATAATAATATATTATTACTCTACATTTATAATATTATATTTAAGCAGTATTACTCTACTTATATAATAATATATTATTACTCTACATTTATAATAATATATTTAAGCAGTATTACTCTACATATATAATAATATATTTAAGCAGTATTACTCTACATTTATAATAATATATTTAAGCAGTATTACTCTACATATATAATAATATATTATTACTCTACATTTATAATAATGTATTTAAGCAGTTTTACTCTACATGTATAATATTATATTATTACTCTACATTTATAATATTATATTTAAACATTATTACTCTACATGTATAATATTATATTATTACTCGACATATATAATATTATATTATTACTCTACATATATAATATTATATTTAAGCAGTATTACTCTACATATATAATAATATATTATTACTCTACATATATAATATTATATTTAAGCAGTGTTACTCTACATATATAATAATATATTTAAGCAGTATTGCTCTACATATATATTAATATATTATTACTCTACATATATAATAATAAATTATATCAGTATTACTCTACATATATAATAATATATTTAAGCAGTATTACTCTACATATATAAAATATATTATTACTCTACATATATAATAATAAATTATAGCGGTATTACTCTACATATATAATATTATATTTAAGCACTATTACTCTACATATATAATATTATATTTAAACATTATTAGTCTACATACATAATAATATATTATTAATCTACATATATAATAATATATTATTACTCTACATATATAATAATATATTCAAGCAGTATTACTCTACATATATAATAATTAAACTATTGTTATGGTAGCCAGACATTATTACCTCTATGGTTTAACTATAAATACTTGTCATTGAACTTTTAAAAAATATATTTTTTTACTTTTAATTCTACAGCTATGAAAATCCTCCACCAGGGCTCATTAAGGTTTGACATGGCTTTGAATATTAATATTAATGTTCCGTAGTAAAATTGTTATTGATCAACCCTATAGCATTTGGTAAGCTTGTTACATTAATGATAATATTTGGAAAGATGTTTTTGGGACACATGCAGTTCGGTTTTTGCAGGAAAGAGAGGACAAGCCGGAGGACTGTATACCTGAAGGCCCCGGCAATGAGGATGCCAGAAACTTCTTGGCCAGTGCTCCTACAAGGGGACTGTGGATGCCTTTGGGTAAAGAGGTGAAGGTCATGCAATGTAAGCAAGCTGTCCGATATTTCCTCTACACTCTTAAATCTCAAACCAAAAAATCTCATCCTGAGACAAATATTTCATATGTTTCACCTTCACTGACAGCTACAGTGAATCAAGTCCAGGATTTTTGGATGCACTTTGATTTTGGGGGTTTTGTGTGGTAGTGTTACGTAATGGTCATTTACAGTCAAAGACATATTGCATTCATATTGTGCGTAGGTTGGAGATGTAAACGTTATGGCCACAGAACTGGAGATCGAGAATGTCCGTTCTTCATTAAAGGCAACCAGAAACTGGAGCAGTTCAGAGTGGTGAGTGGGGAATGGTTTTTTGTATTCCTAAAATTATTTATTTTAAGTAATTGTATGCTTTTTTATTTAAAATGCAATATAGTTTCTTTTTAGACTGTTGTGTGTGGTATTTTTCAAATATAGCCAGCTCTCTCAAAGGGGATTTTGCCTACAAAAGTTTCTTATACAACATAAAGACAAAAGATTAATCAAGAAAAGCTAATATCTGAATGTTAAGTCATTAAAAGTTGCTGCTTGCTAGTTGGGAAAAGAGGAATAAAGGGCTAAATGAATTGGTGTCTATCTATATGAGCTGCCATTATATTGTCAATTTCCCTTAGCAGGAGAGATACATTTTGTATGCTTTAACTAGTAGTTCACTCAAAACTGAAATTTTGTCATCATCCAACCCCCCTGTCATCAAAAACCTTAATGAGTTTCTCCTTTTCACAGGACATAAAAGGAGATGTTTTAAAGATTGTTGGTAACCAAGAAGCAGTGGCACCTATTCACTTCTATCGTGGTAACCAAAACAAATGCAAGTGAATGGGTGCCACAGTTCTTAAAAATATCTTCAATATGTGTAATCTCCGGAAAAATAACACTAATACTTCATGGACACTATTATTACATTTTGGGAATTTGTGTATTGGCATATATGCGTTTCAGACAAAATGTGACCCTACCTGTAAAAACAACCCGCTGAAGTCGCTGGATTTAATTTTGAGATGATTAGCATCAAACTTTGATTAAAAACATTGTTTTTACTGTAATTTCAATGTTCAACATGGCATTAATTAGTCAATATTATACAAATCAGGTTACAATAATGCGCAAAAGTCACGTCAGTACTTTTTATATGTTTAATGGTTTGAGTCAGTATTTACATCATTTGCAGTAGTGTGTCATTGGAAAATATAAGTTGACATTTCGATACAGTTGTATTTGTAATAATCCATGGAGAATTTTTAAATGCAATGCTGGGACACTTTTCATTGGTGTCTTGAAGTGTCTTGAAGACATTAAGACAGGTCTTCTAGATTTAGGCTTAGTTCATTCTCTCGTTTTATTATGTAATAAAAGATTAGATAGATGATACCAGATCCCGGTGTGCAGCACTGGCAAGTTCTATACTGTTATCTTGTGCATTAAAAATATGACAGGATTTTAGCAAATTATGGTAACATGTTATGAAATGTAAACTTGTATACTCCAATGACACACTACACTAACTTATATAAATAACTGACTTAAAAATGTTTTGAATACTGTTAAAAGACGTGATATATTGTTGACTGAATCTCTTTATAAACACGTGTGTTTTCCTGGCTCACCCAGCACATCTTAACTTCCTGAAACCCTGTTGTCAGTCAGATCTCTAGCCAGTTTTTTGTGCAATATTAGTCAATGCACTCTGTGTGGGTATGTGATCTTAAGCTGTCACTAGAAACCCAAACTGCCCATATATAACCTACTGCTGCAGTTTATTGTATCTTCAAAGTAATGTTTCATTTGAACCAATATATGTTACATCAGCCTTTCAGTTTAGTTACAAAACATTAGAGATGACTTGGTGTGTCTATTGTGCAGTAATATGCAACTGCAAAATAAGATGTTAAATTTTTCTTCGGGCTGAATTTGGACTTATTTTTTTACAGGCACATGAGGATCCAATGTACGATGTCATCCGAGAAAACAAGCGCAATGAAAAAGAAACCAGGTACAATGAGAGCTCCACTGACAATAATGTGTTTATAGATAAATACTGTGTATTGTTGCACTTATGATCCAGATATATAACATTTAGAGGAGGGATGTAGCCAAAACAAAATACTTTAATATGTTGAGTTTCCTCACAGGACATTTCTGAAGAATTGTGTCAGTATGACAAAAGCATGTTACGGTGGATTACATAATCTCTTACTCCACTATGGCTGTAGACAAGAGGCTTTGGCTACATTGGGGTAATTAGAAACTGTTATGTGGGTTTCAAAACCATTGTGGGCCATATTGACGATTGAATTCTTTTGTTCGTACATTGCCGAGATGCACTTTTATGGGCTAGAAGCATTGCTAAACACTCCCTCGGGACTGCCAATTTACATTTTCCAGCAGAATGTTGGGAAGTCAAGAGTAGCTTGTTATAAAAAGTTGAAAATAAGTCGGTTGCTTGAAAATTGATGCAATCTTCACAGCGTGCAGTGAATGGAAGCAAATGTAAAACAGAGCTGTGCTGAACACATGGTGTGCTGTGTGGTTCCCAAGGATACATGGATCTTTCTAGCCCTCTGAACAGCAGTGCACTGATGAATTGTTAATAGTTTCAGGTCACTGCGACTGTCAGATGTTTTTTTTTTTTAAGAAAACAGAATCACACAATTGCATTCAATTCTCATATTGGATCCCAGGTAAAAAATTTGAAGTGAACTCCCGTAATGTACAGAAAGTGCTCTATTTTCGAACACTTATTTCGTCCTATTAAGTAGTTCTTTAGTTAATCTTAAATCCATCAAAGTCTGCTCAACTGTGCTATTTTGAGACACCATGTCTCAAACAACATGAACTAAAATATGCTTTTACATACTGTTAAAATTATAACTTCTGTATATCACAAAAAATAAGTCAATAGGCACCAGCTGTTTTCTTTAACCAACGTTTTTCAAAATATCTTATTTTGTGTTTTGCAGAAAAGTAACATGAGGGTTAAAAAATTATGGGATAGTTCGCCCTAAAGTTTAAAATTGACCATCATTTACTCAAGACTGTAGAACACAAAAGAAGATATTTTGAAGAATGTCGGTATACTTTGGTCCCAATTCTCCTCCATTGTTAGCAATGTTTTGTTTTCTGCAGAGAAATTATAAGAAGATGAGTAAACGATGACTATTCCTTTAAAATAAGTACATAAAAACAGAAAAAGATGATGGGCATTTTTGTTTCACCAGCATGGTTTAACAGAATTTAATAAAAATGTTAATGCTCTCATGCTATTGGTTAAACAAGTGTTAGTGTATTGAGACTCTCATCTCTCTGTATTGAGCTGAGATATAAGGACTATTTTTAACCATGAAAATGCTTTTGTTTCTCTCTAAATTGCTTTTCTTGCTAAGACAAATCAATAGTTTATTGCTTTTTTGTCAACATTTAAAATATTGTTCAATATCCCAAACTTCTAATAAAATGTCTCCCTCGCCACAGGATTCAACAGCTAAGACAGCTTCTGCAGGACACCACCTCAGACTCTGACTCCTCTTCCTCATCCAGTCACAGCCACAAAAAGAAAAAGAAAAAAAAGGAGAAGACGAAAATGAAGAAAGAAAAGAAGAAACAAAAGAAGAAAAAGAAGAAGCATAAGGCGAAGGGTGGTGACAACTCTGACTCAGACTGAAACGGGGCTGGTGGTCCTGATGTCATGATTAAAGTGGGCGCTCATTAACAGAAGCGTATGAGGCCTTGGGTGAGACACTGTTTCAGATGGCTGCCTTATCAGATGAGTCCTCTCCCCAACTCCCCGAGCCATCTTCAGATCTGCTTAATAATGCATGGGAGCATTTAATCCCCTCTGTTGCATGAAATGCTTTGGATTCGTGCATCTCTATCAGATGTCAGAAACATTAGTTTGTTCGCTGAGTTTCATGATTGTTTTTTAAGATCAAATCTGTTGAATATACAATTTTTGGGTTTCACTATCAACATGGAAAGCGTTACGATGTCATCAAGTTCATAATGTTGTACTGTTTTGTGAATAAATGACTTCATATTTAATCTGATTCATCGTAATTAGATTTGGGGTTAAAATGGCAAAGCATTTTCTGTCTTTGCAATTGAGCATAAAAATTCCCATTTTGGGTTTCATCATTTGGACTTTTTTGCATCTGGTAGCAGTGCTTAAAAACACCCGATTAGCACCTCCTGGTTAACATCTTTCATATCACTCCAGAGTACAAATCGCTCTTAACTGTTGTGTTGTCACTCGTTATTGAAACGCAGCAGTCGCTGTAGTACATGTGCCATTTTGTAGAAAAATAAACAGTGCATCATAACACCAGAGAAGCTCTTGATACAGCTGCCTCAATCATTTAAATCTATGCTACAAAAAAGTGATAGTAAATGATTAATCTGATCTAAAATAAAAGTGACCATGAATTATTATTCATCCCATTTAAAAAATGGATTTGATAAATATTTTTGATACATTTTTCAGACCTTTTGTCTAGAATGTGTGTGAGTGTTAGTAATAAAAGCTGGATTCTCATGTTTCCCCTTCACTTCCTCTGTTCTATTGTAACTTCCTTTTGCTCAGGGCATCAGAAACTTGTGTTTATGTGTCATGTTTCCCTTTTTATCTGACAAGTCGTGAGTCTTGCAAATGGGTTTTTATGCGCTGGTCCCTGCTGATCTATTCTATGCCATTCATCCTTTATTATAACTAGATTGAATTGATTTGAGTAAATCATAATCGGAACGATACATAATCTGCTCATTTTACAATTAAAACAATAAACCACAAATCATATTCAGAGAAGATAAACCGATATAATAGGGTCATTAATGTTTTCAGGCCGTTCTTAGAGTTATAGAGGTTCTTTACAATTTGTGAAGCAAGAAGTTCCTGTTGTTCCTTTATAATTAGAGGCTGTCCTTCCTTTTTAATGAACTAAAAACGTCCAAAATTGGTTACAGCATTCAAGAGCTAGGGCAAAGATTGACAGCTTCTCATCTGATGTATTTTTGCATATTTTCCATTGTTTTTAAAATAAAATAAAAAAAAGTAAAACTTCTCTGTGGCCATTTATGGATAAAGTGCAGAGATGTTAAATGTTTGATATTTGGTTTACATAATCTTAACATCATGTGCCACTGCTTAACAGAGTTCTACGGGTGTTTTATAGGATTATGTTTGATGCATTCATTAATAAATGTGGCATATATTCAGTTAACTGACAGCATGGCGGGAAAACTATTGAAGACAATTTAAAAATATATTAAAAGTTAACATTGAAGTTATAAAGTTTTGTATTGACAGATGTCAAGCAGCCTTTTAGTTAATATCCATTATTCAAAATTATCCATAAAACCTTTTTCTTTATATGGGGTCAATCAAAAGTCAGTGGGGTTAGTGTGTAGGTCCTTATTAAGTCTATTTAAAAACTTTGGACAAATTGGAAAAAAAATCTTTTAAACAAAACAAAATGGGCTGGAATCATTAAAAGCTGACTGTGGACCACAAACAGCATTGTTCGCAATCATTTGTATCATCACCCATTATTGTGTATGATTAAAAAAAAAATATATATATATATATATATATATATATATGATTTTAGACATTTGCAACATTCATTCTGCCAATTCTCTTTCTCTGTGTGCTGTGGCAACATCATAAGTTTTTAATACCCATCAACTTCAGAGGAACTGCCTGATCAATATTTAGCATTCAACATTGTGGATTTTACAGTAATTAATCATGAGAAATTACACAAGAATTCGTTCATTCATTGCTCATTACAATCATTCCAATTCTACTACAAAAACAATAACACAAACCCACTCGTGTGCTCCCCCACGCTCCATTGAATGATCGCATACGCTGTGCCGTGATTGGTGCATGCCCGAAGCGGCAGGACCAATCAGCGGGCGGGAGGAGGAGGGAAGAGGAAGTGAAAACAACATCAGCGCTATCTCTACTCAGTGCGCTAGAGGAAGAGAGGCAGCGCGTGCGACAGCCACAAACTCTTCAGTGTTCATCTCTGATTGGAGGAGAAGTCGCCTCGCCGCTTCAGGTTTGGCCGCTTTATGTGTTCTAATCTGTCCGACTGAGGACGAATTCAAGCCGGGTTCATGGTGTTAATTGATTGAAGTTTATCGCAGTGTCGGTCAGTTGTGAGTCCGTGTCTTTATTAAACGACAGACAGCTTTAGTTGTGTGTTTGTGTGTTTGTTTGTGATCCTAACGTACACAAATATGACTGACTGACCCTGGTTGCCAGGTAACGGTTACACAGGTTTGAATTAACGGTCGTGTTGTTTTATTCAACGGCTGCACTTGTACAGATTGTGTCAAACTTGTCAAACAACACAACAATAACGGACACACAATGTTACGATTGTGGTATTTATTGTGGTACAATGTACACAATTGTGGTATTTAAAGATTAATTTAAATGATTAATTTTATTAAATTAAATCTATTAAATAATTAAATTAAATTAGACGCAAATACAAGCAGTTTGGTTAAAAAAAGAAACGAAATTTGTGATTTTTTTTCTTTATTGTACTTTAACGTGTGTCTTAAATTGTAAGTTAAGTGTTGCATTTATTGTATTATTTATTCTAAAATAAAATAAAAACATTATTTTTATCCTTCTAATCTACGCAATTATAACCCACTTAAGTAAAGGAATGCAAAAGCAATATAACAAAAATATAATATAAAGATATATGTGTAAAATATATCTCCCAAAAGTTGACCTTGTACGCAAACTGCTGTTCAGTGACGTCACTCACACACCTAAACTATCCCTGTTTTAATAAAAGCACTAGAATAAAAGTGTGGGATACATAAAACAAGAATACATCCCAAACTATCCCTTGGTTGCTGGATTTCTTGATTGATAAAAAAAGTAAACCTAATTTATATATCTTGGTTCATTTCATGATTGGCTGTTTACTACATTTACATTTACATTTATGCAATAAGCAGACGCTTTTAGCCCATGCGACTTATGAAAGTCCACAAAGTTGGAAAACAAATATTACGTGGATGCATTGGGAGAAGTACAGGATGTAAAGTTCCCTTTGATTTGTAAATTGGCAGCACGATATTTCATGTTTTGCATGCTTATGGTTCTTCATCTCTGCAGTGGGATGCATTTCAGATGGATGAGAGAAGAACTTGTGCAGTCCAGATGGGAATTTGCTTTGTTGCAGTGACGGTCTGTTTTCTACATGTAGTTGACTCAGATCTTCGGCTGGAGGCGAGTGTGAGCTCACTGCTTTGCTCCTGTCAGCTGTCTGTGACATCACAGCATTGAGGTTGGCATGTAAGCATGTCCGCTGCATGTAGTGTTTACATGTCAAAATGAGTGCATTTGGTTGTAATATAAAGGATTTTTGTAGAATCTAAAGAATGAGACAAGTAGATCTTGAAGCTGGGATGGCAACGCGTTCTTGAGCATTGAGGCCTTATGTGTCCAAGCACGTTGACAAAGCACCGGCGGAACGGCACTTCAGAAATATTCCACAGTGTTGTTTTCTGGATTATGTGGTTTCTGATATTGGTGTCAGGAGTTTATTGTTGTCTCTGTGTGTAGTGGAGGCTGTAACTGAGAGTTTTCTACGTCTGAAGTTTGCAGAAGCGCAGTGAAAGCGACTCATTGAAATTCCACGCGTGTGCGTTGTGTATATAAATGATCTTCTGTGCTTTTTCAGTCTCTCACCTCAGAGTGCAACCTTGCCAATTTATGATGAGTTCTTGACTGCAACTGATCTCTCTTTCTCTCTTTTTCTCTGTTTTCCGGTTTCCCACCTTTGTATCATTCTCACCACCCAGCCCCCTTCCCTCACTTCTGAACTCCTTCAGTCATGAGGGAGTTGGATTGTAAACCATCTCTTCCCTCGCTTTTCTTATCCTCTCAAGTTTGTGTCAAACGTTTCTGTCAAGGTTTCGCCTAAAGAGCCCATTAAATCCAAAAATCAAAATTTAAGTTTTAGTCATGTCTGTCTTTGAGGACATCTATATGCTACTCATGAAAGTTGGCAGAAACAACTTTTAAAGCAGAGACATTTTTTCAACAAAACAAGTGATTATATTAAGGTTGAAAAATATGATTTTCGCAATGTGGAAACACGGACAATATCGTGGAATCCAGCATCAAATCAACTGCGCAATTAACTGCAATCGATTTTACATTTCAATTTTGTCTTTCAACAAAAATAATTATAAAGTACAACTAAGTCAGTTTTGCACACTTTTGGTTATTTATGTATTGTTTGTTTAAATCTATGTATTCATGTCTTATTTGACATATTTCTTTTATTTTATTTGTTTATTAAGCTGAATATTACATCCATGTAAAATGTCGATGTGTAATATTGCAATATAATAATGATCTCAGTATTGGTTATTAGTTAAATGGGTAGTTAATCCAAAAGTTAAAATAAAATATTTACAAGTTGTTCCAAACTTGTATAAATTTCTATGGCTTAAGACACAGCAACTGCAACAATTTTTTTAAGGAATTTAAGTACTTGAGGAATTCATGATAGATATTTCACTTTACGTTGGTCTATCCCTATAATGTTTATGTGGGTAAGAGTATGTTTCCTTTGTATAGCAAAAAAGGAAAAATGCAAAATCCAGAAAAATAATTAGTGAAAAAATAAATCCCTATAATGACTCTCGCAGGGCAATTAGACATTTTTGTCTATGGCAATGTTCCTCTTCCTTAAACCATTTTTTTGTACTAGAACTGCTAGAAATGTTTCATAGTTTAAACTAAAAGCTATTGTCTGTTGTCATGCCTCAACTTTCTTTTATAATAAAAATTGAATTGGGTGTTTAAGTACATGTTTTTCTGTGGTGCAGTTTCTTTTGTTATAAATGTCTCTTTGTGCAACGTACAATCTGATAAAAGACTTATCAACAACCCTTCATCACTTCTTAGCTGGATTAATTTCTCAGTTTAGTGGATATCACAGCAATGCATGTAATTATTGCTCTAGGCATTATTATAATTACAGATACCTAAAGGTTTCTTTGATTTTTATGAGAAGATGGACGGTTAAAGAAGTTCTACTTTCCAAGGTCTTTTAATGTTCATTTTTCTATATTTTGTTTTTTCACAGATAATTAATATCAAAATCATTTTATTCTCTTCAAATTAAATTAAAATCCTCTCTCACTTTTTTCTTGACTTTTTTTCTAGCCTTGCCAGCCTCACTCAGCGGGTACAAATGTTCTCTTGACACCTGTGCCCTCTGTAAACCAGTAATCCTGTGCCGTGGCTTGTACGTGTGGCATCAACATTTGGTTAAATTGGCCCTGATGGTACTGATTTGGCACGTCCCGCTTTTTAGAGCCGGCACAGGCGGTCTTCTATGCCGTTTCTATAAGCCTCCGGTCAGGCAGCTGTGCGCCCGCTATCGGTCCAGATGTGCACCCCAGCTGTGCACCTGCCCCTTCGGCTTAAGCGAGAACTTTCTTGGAAAGCTTCCACAAGTGGCAACTAAATCAAACAGAGTCCCGATGTTATCACGTCATCTAATCACTTAGCCAAGGCTTATCCCATTAAAAGACCAAGAGGTCTGGAATGACAACATTTACCTGTTAAAGCATGCATGTAGATCAGCACAAATCCGGCTTTTATCCTGGATCATGCAGTTTTAAAGTTTAGCCTTAATGGATCGCATCTTGAGCCACTTTGCCAAGACTTTATATTGGAGGAGAATTTTCTTGTTCTTGTTGTTTGCCGCTGTTGGCTTTGCATTTACTCTGTTTGCTGTATTGGTGATTCATTGGCTTTCTGTAAACACATGCAAATCTGCTCAATCTTCTGCAGGGGGTTTGATTCATCTGAGCTTTATATGAGTCAGAGAGAGAGGGGGAGAGCAAGAGCAGGACCTCTTGAAGCAAAGCTGGTCTGATTGGAGTGTCCAGGACATATGGTTGAACAGGAAGAAGTGTAAGTGTGAATCTAGGTGACGTTAGTAACACTGTGCTGTTGTCATGAATGGGGGTGGGAGTCTTTGGTACCATAAAATTCTTCTTTTTTTTTCAGATTGAGGAAGCAGGGTTATTTTCAAATAAGCAGTAGGTCCAAAAGCAAGCACTTGTTTTAAAAGATCATCCAAAAATAAAAATTTGTTCATTAATTACTTACCCACACGTTATTTCAATCCTTTGTTTTCTTTTTACAATCATTTTGATTTAATACAAAAAATATATTTCTAAGAATGTCAGTAAATTTACCATCCAAAAGGCTGGTTTGCCCTTTTAAATCTAATTAGAAAAAGAATGCAATTGTTAAAAGACTGCAGAAAAGGGCCAGTTCACAGTAAAAATTTAAATTTAAATGACAATCATTTTATAAAGGTGCACCGATATCAAATTACTCTACTCATAGATGATTAATCAAAGTGATTTTTGCTGATTCCGATATATAAATATGCAATAACTTGGGTTTAGAAGTTAAGTAAATATTTTATTAACCTAAATGTATTAATTTATTTAATGACAGTTCATTTTAAACAATGTAATAGTGAATATATTTTTCTGTCCTCCTTTAGAATATACCCACTTTAACTATTGGCTGTTTTTAAACCATTGTCTGATTGGAGATGGTAAGACAATGCTTTTATGGGCAGGTGTGGTTATTAAACGCATCTGAAGGTTGACTAATTACATTCAGCCAGTATGTGTGTTTTGTTCTTCATATGCCTTTTAAGTAAGCATAATTAATTAATAAATAAACAGACTATGAATTCAAGTACATTCTGCTTTGTGTGGAATTGTACATTGGGCCACAGACATTTATTAAAGTGTTAGATTTCCTTTTTTTTTTGTCTTGTCTAGTTATTCTAATTCTCTGCTTTTCTCAAGTTTTTCTGAGGCTGTCTGATGCAATTCCAAAATGTTTGTTTGCATAGGGATAAAACGCAGTATCCCCAGTTTGGCTTCCTGTCGATTAGTGTCATTAGGAATAATTACGTCTAACCCCAGTAGGAATGTTTATGTTGGGTGTGCCAGACATGCGCATTATGAACCTTTATTATGTATATTGTCTTGCCTATAGTTACTTGATAAGTGTTTATTTAAAGGATGCTGATCTGTCATCAAGATCTCTGCTTAAGTAAAACACACTATGCTTTCGTGGCACACATTTGGTACAGTTTCACTAGAATAGGTTGGAACAAAGAGACTGAATCTCACTGCTGTATGGCCTTGACCTTGCGTACACAAATCTGGTTTGGAATTTGTATCTTTAGCAGTAGAATATTGAATATGAGGGGTTAGGTGAGTTGCTGAATATGTGTGAAAATGTCTCAATATGCGGTAGATGTAAATGGAATAAACTGCTGTTCAGAATTTGAGAAATAATCGTCTTAGTGCAGATAATGATAAATATTATAAAACAGGGAGTAGTAAGGCATGTTCACATAAAGAATTATGAGTTTAGAGTTACATTGTTTATTTATACATGCATGCTACAGCTTCATTTTAAATGCATTGTCCCATTACATTTGAATTAATTTGGATTGGCTGTCAGTGTTATATAGGTTAACATACAATAATGTCATTCTTTTGCTTTGTTTTTCTTATCTTAAGGTGATGATTAGAGATGCTCCAATCGATTGGCAGGAAAATGGTATCAGCCGATAATCACATTTTAAGACTCGTTCTATACTCACTAAACCACAAACCTCATTTGTCTCAGGAACAAATCTCAATTGATGATGTCCACGCAGGAACACATATGTTGTTCCTTTTTGTAATTATTTATTTCTCTTTTCAAACAATATTTACAATAGGATTAACAGTTATCAGAAAGCTTACCAGTTATATAAACTTGAAGCATCAGAAACGTCATTGATATCGGTCCATCACCTTGACAAAAAAACAGGTCTTGTACTTTTTTGTCTGTTTTGTTCATGTTATTCTATCTGTTAAATCATTTTAAAAAAGGGGGCCAGTTTTATAGATGTAAACTAGATGTCGCATTAGCATCGACTGCTATATGTAGGTTGCCTACCATATTGAAGCGGTCGGCCTGGCCGTGTTCCATAGTCTGCACTTTTCCTATGCAATTAAGCTACTTTTAGCTATTATTGTGACTTTTTAAAGATTATTTTGTTTATGAAACTTATGTTTCTGTTGGACTATGTCACTTAGACTAGCTACTTTTGATTTTTGTGCAGATCTAGCAACACTGTCAAGATGTTGTGTTGTGCAACCTGGATGATCCTATGTATGAATATATGAGGATATTGAAGAAACCTGCGTCCTTTGATGGTAATCTGGATTTGGTCCATCCTAAAACAAGAGGTGGGCAAGTACACAACAACAAATCATCACAAACATCAACCTTCGCTCGAAAAGATGAGTCATCATAGTGAGAATAGTTACACCTGATGGTTTACTGCCAATGTTTGGTTTTGCGGGAATTGTGTTGTTACAGTACCAAAATTTCAGTAGTTGGTACCGATACCAGTAAAATGACATGGTTCTCGGGAAACATTTTCAGTACCAAAACAAAACATGCTAATTTTAATAACAGATTATTTTAATAATAATGATCTTTATTAATATTCTGTTTTAAAGCATAGCAATTTAACTTGCATTAAGGATACAGGTTAATTGTTTCTAAAGTAGTGGTGCACCTGTAATAAACAATGTAAACACACAAGTAACTTCAGAAAAACAGCAGACTTAACATACATTCGTCTTTTAACTTGACATAAACTTCAACATTTGTAGCTTGACCGCTTACAGGATTTAAAATGTACCGCTTGTAGTCGTTTAGTAAGAATCAACCAAACCGAATGCCGTTCGGTTTGGTTGATCGGCCGATAGACATCACATGATGTGCTGATTACGCATTCAGATGGAGCAATGAATGATTCCATATTTCGCTGTCACGTTTTAACTATGTTAAGCTAAAACCTCTGATACTGTTGGTTGGTTCTTGCGAAGTTCACTAATGTAATGTAACTATTGTTTTAACAAAGTACTAAATAGTTATAAAAACTGAGATCGACCAAGTTTAGTGAGTACAGTTTGAGTTATAAAATGTGATTATCGGCCTAAGTCGATCGTATGGAGCATCCCTAGTACAAACCAACAGTTCATGGACTGGTGACTTCAAATCATGAATGTTATTTCTTGTGCCCTGGTACACTGTAAGTTATGCAAACGCTGGTTGTTTAGTTAACCTGTTGCATTTCAGGACACCCTGAAAACACAATAGGAGACTAAAATTAGCCTTCAATACTTCACAGGAAGGTCTTTTGAATTCTAGGTTTTGCAGGTTTTCAGCATTGTTCGGCAGAATTATTGGTAAAATACATTGGGGCATGGCTTAGCCATGCTGAGCCAAATCTGGGGTCTGAATGGAAGTCCTGCACATTTGCTTGAGTTGGTCAAGCAAGCTCATCTGCACAGTCCAAATCTGGAGAGACAAATAGCTGTCCTTCTGTGTAGCAGACTATGAAGATGTACTTTTTTAAGGTGCTGGAATGTGTCCTGTGAAATCATGGTTGACTTGAGCTACTGGTGTCTGGAATGTTGTGCAGGTGGCTTTCTATTTCACTCTTTCCGAGATCTCTGAACTCCATCAGGCAGTGCATCTGTTCACACAAAACAACTATTCATACTTTTAAATTAAACAACTTTATATAAATGGATAATATCACCTGTTCTTTTATTTCTCAAGAAGCAGCTAGACTGGTCTGAGAAAACTGCTTCTATTAGTCTAGAGTCATGCATCTGTCCTTCGTGGAACGTAAATATCTGAGAAGAGAGTCAGGTGAGTGGCTTCCTGTGCCGCCTACAGCACACTCTCATCTATTTCCTGCTTTAACAGACGTGATGTTTTTCCACAGATGAGTGTTTTGCTCTTTCCTGTTTGATTTCTGATCGTATCAGAATGACGTTCAAGAGGGTTATTACTCTCTTCATGCTCCGAACAGGAAGCAGACTTTGCCGAGAACGCATTTTGTCTCTGATGTAATAGAGTTAATTTGAACAATTGGGTTAGAAGTGAATCTCAGATTTTTGAAGGCGTTTATAGAAGTCAGACAATAGAAGGATGCATATTTGTTGTTTTTTTTATCTTATAAAAGGCTTTATTCACAGAATAATAATGTAATAATGTTAACTTAATGTCTCATTTAGCAAACAAATGGCTTCTTGTTCAACAAGTTAACATTTGTTTCTATATTTATATGACCATTCCTTCTACTTCATTTTCTTCAAAATGTTCATATTTCTATCTTAAAAGTAAATCAACCAACTCCAGTCTTTATATGTCATCTGAATTAAAACTATATTCTAACTATAATTTATTCAGCTAAACTAAAGCTAATTAAGCTTATAATGCATCAATCCCAGATGGCACATCTTACATTTACATTTAGGCATTTAGCAGACGCTTTTATCCAAAGCGACTTACAAATAGTAGAGGAGACAATGAAGCGGTAAATAGCCAATACAACAATAGATGTACAATTGCTACAACAAGGTTACCAAGTTACACAAAGCGAGATAAAACCTGTAGGAAGAACAATGTTTTTTAGCATCAGTTACTGAAACTCAAACTTCTAGAGGTCTCTATGACATCTTCCCGCATATGTCTCAGTTTTAGTTGTAGTGTGATAAAATTGATACTTCAGCCCCAAATTCTGTCATTTACTTTTTCATTTACGTTTCCTTAATTCGAAGCACAAAACAGATATTTTGAAGAAAGTTCATAAATTAAATTACATCTTCATTTAATGACCAGCTTTTCATTTGAAAGGACTTTATTTCTTCTGGAGAACACAATAGAAGATATTTTGATGAGATTTGGTAAACATAAAGCAGTGGCACCCATTTACATCTATTGTAGAGTCACAAAACCAATGCAAGTGAATGGGCCAGTTAACCAAATTCTTCAATTGTATTATTTATATCTTGTGACAATATAATAACTGACAAATATTCACATGTGATAACCAACCAGATTAAAAGTCCTTTACATACAGCCATATTTGCATTTATTATCATTTATCAGCAATTATGCTCAAAATATCACAAGTATTCAATGGATTACTTTATTTAGATAACGTGTTGGGTGTATGTGCTCTTTAGAGCTTCAACATTTTGCAATGTATTGACATAACTTGAAAAAAAAACCTGGGACAGCATGCTAGAAGCTTGTATGTTTAATAAATTGGTGTCATTTACCAATATCCAATAATTCGTTCAGAATAACCAATAAATGAGTGTTAGTGAATATTTTGTGTGTAAACGAGTGTGCTTACACACTTTCAACTTCAGGCCTCAGTTGTACATGTTATTTATTAGTATCTATAACTCCAATAATCCTGCATGCTGGATACAATATCGCCAGTACATCGAAGTCAAGTCCTCAATTGAAGGATGTCCGGAAAGTGGCAAGCATTTAGCACCATGAAGAATAACAGACCAAGTCGCAGAATCATGAAAGGGTGGAGTGATGAAAGCATGTGTGGGCACACACACACATAATGAAGGCTGGCATTGCGATGGGTGTTCCCAGTCAAGGCGCTTTGGATCCAGAAAACGGACAGTGGAAAGAACTGTGTTTGCTTCAGTCCATGATGATGGGGGATGGTTGATGATAGACCAGATACAGCTGGGGGTTTGGGAGGAGCAAGGACAGCTGGCTTTATGTGAGGGTGTGTTGACCACAGTGACTCTTTGTTCCCCTCCCCTGTGCCTGGCACCGGCGGGATCATTTAAGACTACAGCCGTTCATTGGCACATGAGGTTCGGGAGCAGTCGGGCTTCTCTGCGGATTGGCAATACGCTACAGGAAAGATGCTTTGAAAGTTAGAAGGCCAAAGCAGACAATAATCTATGCCAGCTCACCCATGGTGCCTAGTGTTTCCATAGCACACTGCTATTGGCCAAATTACAGTGCGGGGGATAATGATGGTTATATTTTGTAATTCTTGTTATGGGAGGTGAAGCATGGCTATTGAATGATAGTTCTTCATTTTAGTTGAAGATCTGAATTGGCTGCTTGTGTTGCATTGCTTTACACCCTGGGAAGCTTTGTTTTTTGGTCTGGAGAGTTTACATTCAGGCAATTCTATGTATGCATCCTGCAGACACTTTTATCCAAAACAACGTCACATTTGCAATTGCGGGATTCAAAGCCATGACTTTGCTAGTTCAATGTTCTACGAATTGAACTATATGAGCATTTTTGGATTTTTTTGTTTATAGTAATAAATTGGAACTTTTCAGACCATTTAGTAAAGATCACAGTTTTGTCTTTCAGATTTGTCGCCGTCTTGTTACAAAAACAGTTTTTCGGTACTTTACTTAAATGGACCATGCATTTGAACCAGTTACTCAAAGTGGGGCAAGTAAAAATAGTATCAAATCAATCACAGAACGTTCCAGGCTCAATTCAGGATAAATTAACCCATCAGGGATTGTGGTGACATGTTGCTCTATATTTGAAGTGCTGGAGAACTAGAACTGGTGGTTTAAAGAGGCAAACACATCACCTCTTACAGTTTAGTGTATGATGTACTTTGACTTCAGTGCCCTCCCCTTAATGAGAATCACACTGTTGCTAAGTTGCATTTAGAGGGGCAGTTCACCTAAAAATAAAGTCAGAGTATAAATAATCGAAAATAATGTTTTTTTTCTCATAATCGTCTGTAACTGAACAGTCTTGTCCTCTATTGACTTACATTGTTTGAACCCACAACCGTCAAGACAATTCTTAAAATAATTTGACTTCCTTTGTGTTTCACAGAGTTGTAGACAGGTGTTGAACGATATGAGGTTGAAGACATGGTGACAGAATCATTATTTTTGGCTATCCCTTTTGGAAAACCACTAATCCTTCTATTAAACTAGGATATCTAACTTGTGTGGTACTGTGCGTGTTCCAGACTGTTTTTGAACTGATTAAATAACCGGAGGGAAACGGTTTCATTGCAGAAGCTAAGAAAAACCTGTATTACGGGTATACAAAAAAAACTCTTTACATGTGAATTCAATACCACTCCAAAACCTTGTGCTTCTGTGTCCCTTAGAAAGGTATTCAAGGTCTCAAACTGGATCTTCAAGTTTTTGGTAGTCAGTGCAATACGGAATCATAATAGGAAAGTGGCCCCATTCATGATTCATGTTCACAGTTTGCCACTGAATCTGCCCTAAGCAGTCTAGCACACATTCTTTCCAAACCGTCCATCACAGAACCCCTTCAATTATGTCTCCCAGCCCAGATCCCCCACATCACCATGAGAAACCCGACGTATGTCATTTATCTTCAAGATGCATGAATGATTATGTAAATGATAGTCCCATGAGAAATTGAGCCGTTCTGACCACTCTACTTATTTTCTGTGTCGTCCTGTTATCTGTGTCCTGAAATCACAGCTTATCTTTGTTCCTGATGCCGGGCTTTATGCTATGCTGTCAGCTCGCGGATAAAAGCTCTTGTAAATACAAACACTTGAAGCTGAGCTGAGTAATCTTGAGCCGTTCGGAGCTGCCACTGTCTCTGCTTTTCTCTGCAGGTATAGGAATCTGAGCTCAATGAAAACATTGGGAGGGTTTTGACCAAACAGGTGTTGAACGTTGTGGTTATGAGAAGGTGATTTTTGTGTTCTGTTTCCAGCTCCTGTTCCATATGTAGACACAACTGTCTGTGATCCATTGGTATAGGCTAATTTTTACTGAAAGTGTAAACCCTATGGCGGTCAAAATGTCTCTGTTTGTTTGAACATTCCAGACAGATAATACGAAGTTCAACCAAAAGTATGTGTTTTGTTTGACCAACATGAATATACTGTAGAGATGGAAAAAATTAAATCTATTCTGTGTAAACCATGGTATTTAAAGTTGGTATGAGACTCGATGTTATGAAGTAACAGAAAAACAAAAACACGGATAAAAGTACCTTAAAATGTATACTGAATTGTAGAGGGAGCATACTTTGAACCTATTTAAAGGTCCAGGTCGTGAAATCTAGCAACATCCAGCGGTGATGTTACGGCTGCATCCAGTGGCTCGCTCCGCCCCTTTCTATTTTTTGTCATACCCTTTAGAATTTTCTGTCACACCCTTTCAAGTTATTTGTGTTTCACTTTCGATTTTCCTTTTCAGATGTTTTTGATTTTTTGTGTCAACCTTCTTTAAAAATGTTGTCGTTCCCTTTTAAAAAAATGTCATACCCCTTTGGCTTTTTTATGTTATATCCATTTAATTTTCATTTATCACATCCTTTTGATTCTTTTGTCATACCCTTTTGGATTTTTTGTCATTCCCTTTCCATTTTTCTTGTAATACCCTTTATACTTGTGGCTCAGAACTTTTACACTTATTCTCTTTTACGCACTTGTCTGATTTACATGTGTTTTGCTCTAGTATCCAGTGAAGTTTTTACAACAGCCTTTACAATCCGAGTTTCACATGTATGAATGAATTTCGTTGTACCTTTTGATTTGTCTTGTCATACCCCGATCATTAACACATTGCCATTGCCAGTCTCTCTTTCGCACTTGCCTGATTTAAAATCACCCTTTACAATCCGAATTCCTCATGTATTAATGAACTCCATGTCAAAACTTGCAACATATCCATCATTTCTATTTCTGAATTGGCTTTGTCCTCTGCTGTGGCCCTGATTGTGGTCTTATGAGCTCCAGAGCATCAAAGAATCATTTCAACCAAATCATTCTTAACATTTCATTCATGTCTTTGTGTTTGTCTTGCGTTGAGATTCCTCTTTCATCCATCATTCTTCTGACAAATTGTAGGGGTGTGAACTTGAAAAGGGGAATATATGACAAAGGACTTCAGCAGAATTAAATAGAGAGTCTTCCTATGGCCATCCCTAACAGACAAATAGAAAATTGATGATAGTGGATCTTTCTATTTTTATCCATAAAACAGTTCTTTCACATCCTTTTTTTTTTTTTAAGTGTAACAGTCTGGAACAAGTCTTTTGTTTTACTTCCACATTTTTGAGGCAAATAACGAAGCATATTTAATCTCAGATGCTGTGTTGTGTTAGATGTCTGTTTCTGGCAGTTGTTCAGTTGCACAGCAGATGCAGTGATCTGCTTTGTTTCCAGAATAATTTCTAATGACTGCTGGATTTTATTGTTCATTTATCTCATGCTGTTATTCCAGTGTTAATGGGGACAGTGCTGTGTTGATAGTGATGGTGTCAGATGGTTATAGGACTTAATTCAAATGTGCATATCGCAATAGTTTGCAATGCAGTAACAATGATTTTAATATGTGTGGAAGATGTCAGAAAGAATGTGAAAAATGTTGGTTATATTATTTTTTCTTTACATGCCATTCCTAAAATTAAATGTTTCTTTAATATAGTTCAAAATAAGTACTGTAAACCACATAGTATAGTATGCAGTGGTTAAAAATATTAATTTCTTGGTTTTTAAAGACCTTTACTTTAAAGAAATTATATTATTTGGTAAATCCCTTAATAATCCCAGTTAAACTTTGAAAGTTGATTAATTTATTGATTTAATATGTTTAGGTTTGTTCAGGAATGTCGAGCTGTACATGATATTAGACTCGATGTAAAGTAGAAAGTAATTCAAAACACTATTTTGTTCCTTCTACTTTAAATGTTTATGTATTTTATTAATACACAGTGAGAGGGTTCCATTTACCAGCAAATATATTTACAAATTTCATGAATTCCATTTTTTCCAAACATGAATGGTTTTAAATGAAAAACTGATCTAAATTTAAATAAGAAATTTAATCGAATCAAAAACATAAGATTCAAATCTTATGTATATTATTTAGCTTTTTATTGCAAGTTGTTACAATTTCTTAAACATAATGTTCCTTAAAAACTAAATGTGGTGAAAATCAAGTTTAAACCAGTTTAACTTCTGCATAACACCAAAAAAGATATTTGGAAAAATGTTGGATGGTACCCTTTGACATCAGTTGCGTGGACACAAAAACAAAGCATCACATAAAAGGTTTTCTTTTACCAACATTTTTAGAAATATCTTAATTTTTGTTCTTAAAAAGAAAGATATACAGGTTTAGTATGACAAGAGGATGAGTAAATGCTGATGAAATTTTAATTTTGGGGTGAGCTATCACTTTAAATAGAAACCAATGGATAAAAAAACTGCAAACTTTGACTTGTGTAACATCAACAAATTATATTCATTTATTTTCTCCCATTTATTTTTTTCATAACTCTTACATGGTCTGCTGACAAACCACCAGTTGAGAATTGCTGAGAGACCGGTCCAGAAATGCGCAAGTACTTTTTTGTGAGTGAAAGATGAGTTACTCTGGTTACCTAATGCTCACTTGTTTTTCATTGAAGAGCGTGTTTCATAACATGACACTTTTTGTATAATTTTTTACTTTTTATAGTGCTCACTATTTCTGAAAGAAGAGTTTGTTGTTTTTTTTTGTCCTGAACAATGCGCCCACTCCATCCCACTCTATGATAAGTGCTCCTGAGGGCAGCGTAGCCCTGGCGTTAAACATTCACAGCATCTCATCGCTTGTAATAGTCAAACTGCTAAATAAAGGTTTTGTGCCCTTCCATCCCCGGAGAGAGATCCACACCTCTCCCATCTCCTCAGGCAGGGCTTGTCTTTGTGTGAAAGACTATACAACTGAAGATGGTTCCCATGGTTTCCTAAACAAGGCCTATCCATCAGAATCGGTGTCAAGCGCTCTAAGACCGCTATTGTGTAATGGCTACAACAGCCGGAGGTCAGATGCGCATTTTCTGGATAGTTTGGCTAATGGGCCCTTCCTATTACTGAGTCATTCATGAAAAATTCAATGATTGTGTTCTATCATTTATTCCCTACCAATAGAAAACGCTTTGCTTTGATTTCTGTATGAGTGTAAGCCAAGCATACATGTGGGTGGTTGGTGGGCCTGTTTGTTTAAAGCATGTTTATAACACATTAAAAACAATAATCTGATGAAAATGTAGTTTTTAGTGTTTAAAGGAAATTTGATTAACTGCATCTCCAAATATTTTTGTTGATCTTTAGTTGCTTCTTTTTCTCTTTTTAGCTTTTTTGAAAATGTGAAGTATTTTATATTTCTTGTCACCTTGTTGTAAATTTAATAATGCTATTATAAATACATTTTCCCATGTCAATGTTTTTGTTTATTCTTTTTTATGTCTCTACTCCTAAAATATAATTTGTTCTTTACAAAATTCTTAATAAAAAGTCTAAACTAAGTGATAAGAAAAAGTGTAAATATTCCCACAAATGATTTTTCTTTCTTTCTTTCTTTCCTTCTTTCCTTCCTTCCTTCCTTCCTTCCTTCCTTCCTTCCTTCCTTCCTTCCTTCCTTCCTTCCTTCCTTCCTTCCTTCCTTCCTTCCTTCCTTCCAATTTAAGGGCGCTTAGTTGGCATGACTTAATGTATTGCAAAACCATTTGCAGTACGAATAGAGCCACACTGGTCGGGGTCGTGTGGGGATGTTTTGGATGTTCCAATTTTTTCCTTATCTTATCATTATCAATGAGTTAATTCAGGCAGATGAACAAGCACGGCTAGTCAAAGGTTGATTTAAAAGAACTGAAATGTTCCAGGTCAGTTTGTATGATGTGGTGTGCTGGGTTTGAGGGCTGCTATGGAATGGTTGATGTTTTGTCCTCAGACAAACCTGAAGTAATTTTATTCCACAAACTAATGTCTTTTCTATTTGCTTCTTCCTGTTTCTTAATATAAAGAATGGTTTGTGGTAATTCTGTCTGTTTTTACAGTGCAGGTGGCTTGTGGACGAGAAGTTCCTATTTGTGTGTCTTATGTTTTCCTTCTTTTCTTTAAGTAAATGTGGAAGCAGTTTACCATTGCGTTTTGTACTATTTCAGAAACTTGCATGACTCAACCTCAGAGGAAAATTGAAAACGGTATTGATAGTTATCTTGATTTTGCTTTTTCATGTGAACTGAATCCGTCCATTTTTTCTTAACAACCTAAGTCTTTTGTCCTGTGGTAAAGGCCTTTTTTCTTTACAGAAAAATATCTAGCTTCATGTGAGATCTGAAAACAAGCTACTTTCCTTACTGATAAAATGTCACAGTAACCTGGCACTGCATTACATTTACACATTACTCATTTTCTCAATGATAACTGTTGTTATTCTAAATCAATCCCGGAATATTGAAGACAAGAGTTATTTTGTCCTATCTTCACAGAATTACCATTCGCATCATAAGAATTGCCAAAATTTCTTTGAAAAGCTGCGCCTGTGTTAAGGGAAAGCATTACAGGCATAGTCCACACACTGTGGTGTTTTTTTTTTTAAAACAATAGAAGTGCATAGGACCAATGTTGTTTGATTACAATTCTTCAAAATATCTCTTTTTGTGTTCTGTGTAAGAAAGTCATGCAGGTTTGAATGGCATAAGAGTGAGTAAGAATGATTATGTTACCGTTTACTTTCCCATTTAATTCTTACGTAATCTTGCAGCAACGTGCATCTGTCCCCTTTGAGGATCTCTGTCTACTTTTGTTTTTTCAATGTTTCATTAAAGATGATTACAAAAACGTTAGGTCATGTTTAGATGCACATATAAGCTCTTTCGACATCTATTCTGTTGCTTTAAATGCCACCGAGTGGATCTACCATACATCTAACATTAGAGCCTTATTTTTCAAAACTTAAATTTGTTCTGTGTTTATTATTTTTTGTGGGCAAAAATACATTACTTATACTTCAGTATATGCAAACTATAATGAAATGCCGATACCACACAAGGACATAATGAACATGGATGATAAAGGTGCAATTTGTGACAAAAAGCAAAGCGATAATTGCACCCGACAACTCTCTATGCGGCTCACCGTTCCTTTTGAAGCAAAACTGAGGCTGTCAAAGGACAAATATGTCACATATTTTGAAGAAAAATATAACATATTACAAAACATACACTGTATAGCAGATTCCCTGTTAAGGCTACCGTAGAAATATGGCGGTGAATTTCATGTAAGAGCATTCTAAAAACATAATAGTTTATGTAAAGTCTTAATACACCTCTGAAGACAGTTTTATATATTTTATTGCCTTTCTCTCAAAAGATCCTCCAAAAATGTACACATTGGACCTTTAATATAAACCTTTAATTTTTAAGTAATTTTACTTGCACATTTAGTTAAATATACTTTCATCTAAATGTAATTTAAAACACTTGCACTTTCGGGTGACAACACCTCTTTTGAGTCACACATAGTTTCTGTAACTCATCCACTCAATATCATTTTTGTGGTAGTATATCGTCCCCCAGGTCAGCTTGGACATTTTCTAGAGGACTTTGATGTTCTCCTGTCATCTTTTCCGGAGGATGGGTCACCTCTTGTGATCCTAGGAGATTTCAACATCCACCTGGAGAAATCCTCAGCTACTGACCTGCACAACCTCACTGCATCGTTTGACCTCACTCGCATGCCCACGTCGCCGACCCACAAGTCCGGTAACACACTTGATCTTGTCTACACACGCTACTGCTCCACATATCACACTCAAGTAACACCACTGCACACATCCGATCATTTTCTCGTCACACTTCACCTTGACGTGACAACATCCGACACTCCTTCCCCTTCCTCTCTTGTTACCTTCAGGCGTAACCTACGCACGCTCTCTCCTCTCACCCTATCCTCTGCTGTTTCCTCTATGCTCCCTCCTCCCGATCAGTTTGCTCTACTTAGCACTGACAATGCCACTCACCTCCTATGCTCTACACTAACATCCTGCTTGGACAATTTATGCCCGCTTACATCTCGACCAGCCCGTGCCAATCCTTCAACACCTTGGCTCTCTGATGTCCTCCGGGAACACAGAACCAAGCTCAGGGCAGCTGAGAGAAAATGGCGCAAATCTAATGACCCTCTCTCTATCAAACTCTTCTCTCTTCTTTCTCTGAGGATGTCTCGGTCGCTAAGACTCAGTTCTACCAGGCGAAAATAAACAGCTCAACTGACTCTCGCGCTCTCTTTAAGACCTTCTCTGCTCTACTCTGTCCTCCCACACCACCTTCCTCGTCGGACCCAACAGCTGATGACTTTGCATCATTCTTTGTGAAGAAGACCACCGCTATCAGCAATCAATTCTCCGCTCCACCACCGCTGGACCATATTCCGGCTCCTTTGACCCCCTCCCTCCACTCTTTCTCTCCGTTGACTGAAAACGACGCTGCGAGAATCATCGTATCGAATCACCCGACTACCTGCTCGCTGGACCCCATCCCCACCCATCTCCTGCAAGACATCTCTCCTTCGGTCATTCCTGCAATTACTCACATCATCAACTCATCGCTCAACTCTGGCGCATTTCCTACTGCTTTCAAAGAAGCCCAGATCACCCCGCTGTTGAAGAAACCCTCGCTGAATTCCGCACTTCTAGAGAACTACAGACCAGTCTCTCTACTGCCATTCATCGGAAAGATCCTGGAACGTGTCGTCTCAGATCAACTCTCGGCCTATCTTACTCTACACAACCGCTTGGACAGCAACCAGTCAGGCTTCAAGAAAGGACACTCTACAGAGACAGCTCTGCTCTCAGTTGTTGAAGACCTACGACTGGCAAGGGCGGCCTCCATGTCATCCGTTCTCATCCTGCTAGACTTATCCGCTGCTTTTGACACCGTTAACCACAGTATTCTCCTTTCGACTCTCAAGGAAATGGGCGTCTCAGACAAGGCTCTCCAATGGTTCGTATCCTACCTCTCGGGTAGATCCTTCAAGGTTTCGTGGGCAGGTGAAGTCTCAGAACCGCAACATCTTGACACCGGTGTACCTCAGGGCTCAGTTCTTGGACCGTTGCTCTTCTCGATCTACATGACATCACTGGAATCAGTCATTCGTAAGCATGGCTTCTCCTACCACTGTTATGCGGATGACACGCAACTCCACCTTGCGTTTCATCCCGAAGATCAGACGATTTCGACCCGAGTCTCAGCATGTCTGAGCGACATCTCCCTCTGGATGAAGCAACACCACCTACAACTTAACCTTGCGAAAATGGAACTTCTTGTCATCCCTGCCGACTCGAAGACTCGTCACGATCTCTCGATCCAACTAGGAGCATCAACCATTGTGCCCTCCAGGTCTGCGAGAAACCTGGGAGTAATCATCGATGATCAGCTCAACTTCACAGATCATGTTACCGCGACTGTCAGATCCTGCAGATTCATGCTTTAGAACATCAGGAAGATCAGACAGTTTCTCACAGAACACTCCACACAAATCCTGGTTCAAGCTTTGGTCCTGTCCAGGCTAGACTACTGCAATGCGCTGCTTGCTGGACTCCCGATGTGCACAACTAAACCTCTGCAGATGATTCAAAATGCAGCGGCAAGAGTGGTGTTCAAGGAACCAAAAAGGACCCATGTAACACCTCTCTTCATAAAACTGCATTGGCTTCCTGTAGCAGCCCGCATTGAATTTAAATGTCTTCTCATTGCCTACAAGACCACCACCGGTTCAGCACCCACTTACCTTAACTCACTAATGCAAAGATATAGGCCCTCAAGATCTCTGCGCTCCGCAAATGAGCTGAGACTTGTGGTACCAGCTCAAAAGGGTAAGAAATCTCTCTCTCGAACGTTCTCTGCTTCAGTTCCTCGATGGTGGAACGATCTGCCTCTGGCTTCACGCTTGTCAGACTCGGTCTCTATCTTTAAAAAACTCCTAAAAACTCATCTTTTCCGGCTACACCTAACTCACTAACTCACTTCTTTTCTAACTACTCACTCTATCAAATAAAAAAAAATAAAAAATAAATTCTTTTGTAACTTCGCTCTCTGTGTAACTCGGTAGCATTGTTGTAGCACTTGTTCACCTATTGTTGTATCGGCTATTTACCGCTTCATTGTCTCCTCGACTATTGTAAGTCGCTTTGGATAAAAGCGTCTGCTAAATGACTAAATGTAAATGTAATGTAAATGTAATTTAATTTCATGTGGACTAAACTTTTGTCAGCTCACGGCAAAAGTTTTTTAAAGTGGAACTTTTCTGAAATGAAAAAAAAAACATGTGAAACATAGAAACTCTTTTGCATCAGTGTGAAGAACCTTTTTAGCACCTTTATCTTTAAATGTTTAGGGCCCCAATTATAAAGATATAATGAAACCCATACCTACACAATATATCACTTAAGCTACGCGTTTAAATGAATGCAGACCTAGGGTATATGTAAAGATTGTGGTCATGAGGAGCACAAGGCCCTGTCTGCTTTTGGCAACTTACTCCCAAAGGTGGAACGGTGACTTAATCGGGCTTGTCAGAGGCGGTGCGGTTTGTAGGTGGTCTCTGTGCTTCTAGAGATACCACACTAGAAGAAGACTAATTGGAATATTCATATCCACAAAGACAGATGGCAACATGAGGATGGAGAGAAGATCATTGCTATTAGGTCAGCTGTGTATGTTTCTAGTTGGGGGACTTGAGGTCTATACAATAATCACAATGAAGTCCCTAAAATTAAACATTATTCTTATTCCTTGTCATAAATAACTTGACCACTTGTACACACCAATGCTACAAAGCTGGTTTGTTGTACTCAACCACACATGATTCCAGGCCAAACCTGACATTTTGGTCGCTGCTGATGTTTATTCATAGCTCCTCGTGTCTAGAACCCAAAGCCACCTCAACAGCTGTGAGACCGGGGCTGGTCGGCCCTTAGGAGCCCACAGTGGGTGGATCCAACATATGCTTCCTCTCATTCACTGGCATGAGCCAATTTATCCATCATCTTCTTAAACCTTTAATGGCCAATGACATTTTAGAAGCTCTTGAGGTTACCACCTCATGCTTAAACCCAGCTGCTCTTGCATCTAATATTGTGAGATGCTTTAGGAAATGAGAGTCTCTGACCGGTGGTGTAATCAGCAGCTCTTGTGGTTGTTCCCTTTTTTCATTCTTTAAAATATGCCCATGGGTTGCGACAGTTGGCGCTCTGATCATTAGAGCTGTTTTGGTGTTGCAAGCATCGGTTTCCAGCTAGCCATAATCTCAACATGTTATGTTTCCACTTGATGAGTTGTTTATGAATTTTGTTACCATGGTGCCGTGTGTTGATGTCAGTCTCTTGTCAGATTTGTTTATGTGGGCTGCGTGTGTCACAGGGGTGTGTGATTTCTGTCAAGAAAATCAATAGGTATTATTTTGAAAAAACAAAGCAATTAATTACATGTGGTGTATCTTTAAATCACACACATCTTATATCGTTTATGTTATTTGTGTTTAAGCCTCTCAGAATTCTCATTATTCACTCTATCAAACTTAAATAGAGTAATTCAAAAGTATGTTTTGTCCAAGGGTTTGTGAGAATGACACGCATTACAATTGCTATTACTTTTTATATATATATGGTATATATATTGGGCTGCATGATTATGACAAAAATCATAATTGTTGATTATTTGCCTTAATCTTTTATTTGCAAATAACATTTTCGAATAATTATGTAAATGTGAAATTTTTTTAGAACATTAGTGTGATGCCGCTGCATGGTAAATTCTGAACACCTAAATCTATGCAATGTTAATATAAAAATAGATATGGTCATAGAAATTGTTATGTTGTAAGTGAAAAATCAAAAACTTATAACCAAAGGACACGTTGACGTTTACAATCTCTTATTCACCAATGTATTAAGTGCCCAGACATACTGCCAAAACGCACAACAATGAGCTCAAATATAAAGCTGTTATTAAGGCTTTTGGTGATTTTATAATTGCTTCACCTGTAATTGTAATTGCGATTACAGATAATGTAGTTAATAAAGGATTTTGTTGCCCAGTTGTCGCTAGATTTTACCTCTATTTTTTATAATAAGCCCGATATAATGTGGTTTTACCTGTGGGGCGTTGTAGCACGACCACCCTTCAATGTAGCATATTAGTCTGACATAAATTATGTATTTAATTAGTTTTTAGAATCATTAATTATTGTTACATCATTTTCAAATCGAAATTATATACAAATAATAATTTTATGTTTATTGTTGATGTACTGACTTGGTTCCCTGAATAGGTTTAACATTGATATAAACACTTAACATAGTAAAGTTTTTTAGAGCGAAAAATTAACTTTCTTTTTTACATTTATAAATATAACCAACACTTCCAATGGGACTCAAACTTTACATATTTAATCAGCTTGTACATCAAAAATCAATAAAAACACACTGTATTTTTAACATCCTATGCCTACTTATTAATCGGCAGAGATATTCTATTAATCGAACACTTATTATAATAAAAATGTCATATATAAAAATATCATTACATTAAGTATTATAATATAGTGTATTGTAATATAGTTGAAAATATATTTTTGAATAAATATAATTGTCTCAGTGGAAGAACAATTGCATTTTTGTCACATAGGCACAAAATACTTCCATCATCACTACGCATGCACTTCTGTTTTTAACTTTAGCAGTCTTCTGTCTGACAGGATTCCTTAAAAGATTAAACTGCTTGAAATACATGCTAGCGTACATTTTTTGTGCCTTGTAAACAGCTTCCCGAATACTTCTCTTATAAATAAAAGCGATAAAATCACAAAACTGGTACAGTGTTTCTTCTCACTTCCTGTTATTGTTCGACACAGTAAAGTGGAGCTTAAAACTTGTGCAGCCATTTCCTTCTTGCAACTTCAGTTAGGTCCTATCTTTGAAATTTGCCGCCTTTTTGTTAAACTGTGGCCGACCTGTTTCCTCTTCTCAGATGAACGCCTACTTCCTTCTCTTTCCCCACTCTTTTTTGCCATCTCTCTCTTTCTTGCTGGATAACACCAGGTTTGTGTGAAATACCAGTTTAGTTTTAATATTACTGTCTGATTTATGATCCATATCTGCAAAGACATCGTCTTCTGAGGTGTAATCTGCTTACAAGGGAGGGAACGGGAACTTGTTCGATAAACGGCTGGTCGTGGAGGTTTCCGGTAAGGTTCTCTATTATTTCGGATCAGCCCGGGTCACGATGGGCTTCAGGTTGATTCTTTGTGATGGGTTTAGCTTTGCATTTGCCCTTAATATACTACACTACCTGTTAACCTGTGTTCTTACAAAACCCCAACTTCTGTTGGGTTGGTTTCTTGCGTTATGATGTCTCTATTGGACACATAAACTCTCATTGGCCTACATGTTTTTTTTTGACTTATTTCCTAGTCAATTGTATGCATTTACCTTGATCTGAAAATTTTACCCCCGCTGTAAACTAGTTTTAACTAAAGGAATGGGGTGATGTATAAATTCCTGCTTTGCTGGGCGAGTGATTTGACAGGATATCCTGGTTACTGTCTGAGAAACACAGGGCTTTTTTTAAAAACAAAGATGCCTATTGGGACTACACTGAAAAAAGTTAAGAATCAAAGGTTTCTACTTATCTACTTATTTTGTTGAGAAGGGATAGGAAGCAGGGTTATTTTAAAAGATAAAGTTTTTATTGTCTATTCTGCATATTTCAACATTTTTTTGTAATAGATCTCTGGCTTTAAGTTTATTTCATCTAATTCTTGATACACAATATCTGATGTATCTTGAAACTTTTTTTTCTTGGCTGGTGTTTTATGTCCTGTGTTTCTCATACAAAGTTCTCGACTATGTTTTTTGGATATGGTATTTTTATTAGAGTATGTTTCCTATCTTTCAAATAGTAATCATGTTTTATTGGGATTGGCCATGGTTTCTTAAAGTGGATTTCTTAAACAATTTATAAAAAGTGAATGGTTATATCAAGTTAAAAAATTAAATCAATTGTTAACACCTAAAGAATTAGGCTTTCCAACTAAACTTATTGCATTTTACCATGGTCAGTTACACTCACATTTAGAAGTTTATTCAGTCCAAATATTAACATAAGTATGATATGATTTAACTGCATTCCAACTTGCTAATTTATTAAAAATGTGGTTCAAAAGACAAATGCTTCACAACAACCCAGTAAGTATGCCCTAAATGCTTTCATGTGGTTCAGTGGTTAGAGCATGGTGCTTACCATGCCAGAGACACTGGATTCCAGGGATCAAATGTTATGGTATAATGCAGTGTAAGTCACTTAAAATAATAGTTATACCCTTAGTGAGTAATACAAGGGAACAATCCATACTGGATATTCTTCAATCGAATCTTAACAAACATCATAAGTACTTTAATGGTTATGCCCAAATTGAGGTTTAATAAAAAAAATTAACAATACAATCTGACACCAAGACAGATTTACTGTAATAAACTAAAAATACTTTAGATTTGGCTGAAATTTTGTGTTGTTCAAATTGCAAATTTCTGGAAGACCTCTTAAGTATATTGAAGGGGTATTGAATTGACCAAACTGGTAATGTATACCATACCAATGAAAAGAGCACAAGCTGATGTAAATGAAGTCACTTGAACTTTAACACCCTTAAGCACAATGTCTATGTCATCACAATTATCTACCTGGCCATCCTACAGTAGTGTCCACAAAATCCAAATCATTGCCAAATTACAAACTAAACAAATGTTATATTCCATTCATGAAAACATTCTTCTTACAAGGTACTCTTTGATTAGGTCTTCAGGATTTCACCAAGGAAACAACCTTTAGAAGACAGTCCCTTGTGAGATTAATGATTCCGGTCTGTGATAGATGAATCGATGATTATTTATCTTTCAAAAAAAGCAGATAATGTGCAGATATTGTGACAATGTTTGTGTGTTCAAAACTGTATCCAAGGTGAGTTTTCTCTGCTGTTGAATGTTTCAAGTCTAAGATTGAAAAATTGGTATAGCATTTGGCCCTTTCTGTTGCTTCAAAATCTCCCTCAGAACCATTTTAAAGCTTGGAAGAGCCAGGATAAATGTTATTTAACTCACACTGTGTCTATCTGAAAGAGGATATACACCTAAAATGCTTTAAGGGGGAGGAAAACATAGGGTAACTTTGTTTTAGCGATCCCTTTAAATTAAGAGCTAAAACCGAGGAATCTTAAAGGTGTTTCATATTATTAGAAGTGAAGGTAAGTATTTGTAAATGAAATGTTTGTTACTCATCCAATGAAAAGTAAAAGATTTGACCTCATGTCTACCTAATTTTATAAAATTTATAAATGTTACTTGCTGTTAGAAGCATTTATTTTACTTTAAAGGTCCCATTTTTTCTTTTTCTTTTAAGCATTAGTTGTTATTTTGCTTTAAGCAATATAACTTGTTAAAGTTTCGCATGTTAAATTTTTTTTGTATTTTACACTATTTACTTTTCTGTTTTCCACTTTTTTCCACTGTCATAAAACCGGCTGATGACTTCCTTGTTCTGATGAAGTCCATCCTACAGAAATACGTAACAAGCTCTGATTGGGCCAGCGGTTCCTGTGTTGTGATTGGACAGCAAATTTTGCGCCTGTTTCCTAGAAAGGTGACACATGGAGTCATGTGCTCAGTGTTATCGTAAACATGTTTTTAATTTTATTAATTTGAGCTGGAATCAGACCCGGAGAACATAGATGAAGAGGATCTGGTTGAACCTATGGAATCAGGACTTTTGCATACGCCTAAACATAGAACAATGATTAACTTAACTGCGGCTAAACTTTACCCCAATCTAAACCCGAAAGTTGTTAAACAGTAAACCATAGATATAATCCACAAATAATTTAAACTGATCATTACAAATACAATCAATGGTGTTATGTTTCGATCACATACCAGTAGAGACAATTGCAGTTTCCATTAAAACCAATACGGAACCATTAAACCTGTCTCCATATGTCTATGGAGTCAAGACATCTGAATATCAGTCTATGGCCAAGTTATAAGTCTGTTATGAATGTGACACAAATTATAGTTTGTAGAGATTTCTGTGATTTAATATTTAATTTAATATTTAATACAAACCGGCAATAATAACCAATAAATGAAGATGGGATAGCTCTTTATAGAACAAATATGGTTTTAATATTTTAATGTTCATGCCCCTGTTTTTAAGGAATATGGAATACAGTTATGGATGTAACAATCTTGAAATTTTGACATATGTGTTGTAATGATTGACAAAATACCGCAGCTTTGGTAAAAAAAGGTAAGTTCGACCTTTGCAGGGAATCTTTCCCCATTCAACCATTCTTAAAGATCTCTTTATTTCCATAAACAAATTTGAAAATAAATCACGTGTACACTTACTTTTAAACCCCTCTGTATTCCTCGAAAAATTGGCCTACAGTCTTCTTTGCAGGACTGACCTGTGCCTGCACCTATAAGCCTTTGAGAGTTGAAATGTGAGCTCAGTGTGACATCAGTGTTTTTGTGTCTGTGTGAGGGAGAATGTATGTTGTAATAACTCTGTAGCTGTCTCATCTCTTTGTTTCACAGCACAGATAAAGCTCACTGCCCTCACAGCGCTGGCCCTGGTACTCTGATGCCTTTGTAAATGGGTCAGATGAATCATTCTAGGGCTCTTTTGAAACATATACAGAATATAATGAAACTGGGAGTGAGTGAGTTTCTGAGTGTTTTGTCACGTTCTTCTCTGGGTGGTTGTCTCAGGCGACAGATTGCAGCTGCTCGGTGAGGTTTTATTGTGTGCTGTTCGGGAGTGAAGTATTTAAACTGCACTGCGGCTGTCATGCTTATAACTACTGCATCATCCTCCATGCTGTAGAACATCGAAGTTAGACTGCAGTACATACCGTATTTGTTCTTTTGTTTAAGTAAAGTTAAGGGCCAGTTTTTATTTCTTTTTTTTAACTTGAAAAGCAGTCTTAATTCCCAGAGAGAGACAGCTTTTCGAATGAGAAGAATGGTTTAGGGCAAGATTTGATTTCATACTCTAAGAATTGGTTGTATTGCTGGGCCGTTAGTCAGTGCAAAAACAGCAATATTCAAATAAGATAAGAAATTGAGATGCACCAATATATCGACCCATAATCGGTATCAGCCATTATGAAGGCGATAGTCAGGGCTGATATATCCTGTCAAAAAATTTCACCAGTTTGATGTTCAATATTAATGGTCTTTCGATATGTGTTCAAATATAGGAAAAAAATTATTTTGACAATATCTTTTGATATTTAGCTGATAACAATGAACAGAAGATATTTTGTATCCTATCAATGTGTTTGTAAGTCTTATATATTACTACTACCTTTCTCTTTCAATATGACAATAGTTTATTGCTTAATCATAATAATAAGGAAAACCATAAATGAAGAAGACAGGTCTATGTTGTTCACAACATTACTCATCCGTGTAAAGAGAGGGCCCTTTTCATAAAACAGTCGGATCATCTCAGTGATCCTTTCAGCCCAAATCTGTGCACAGATGATTTACAGGTTAATGATGTCATTAACCCCAAGAGTGTTAAACAATATTTTTAATAGGTCTTAAATAAACTTTAGTTTATGAAGAACATCTCTGACACCACATCAACATATCATCAACTCTAAAAACTTTTCTTTACTGTTGTTTTTGACGTTACATCAGGGTTGGATCTAACAAGAAGCTCATGGTAGATGTGGTCTCTGTCCAGAGAGTGATTTGTTGTTATTCCTGTTGCTCAGCTGATACATTCTTCTAACTCTTCCAAGGTTGTGGGATTCATTCCCAGGGAATGCACATACAGATAAGAGTAAAGCCGGAATACACTCGAAGTCACTCTGAATTAAAGTGTAATGCCAAATGAATAAATGTCAATGTCAAAGTTAGCATGTTCCATGTGCTGGAGGGTCTTGAAATGTTTGCAGCCCTGTCTCTGTGGGTCTATGTTTCCATCAGAGAGCAATATGCGCTCTTCTTCTGTTTGTTAAATTTACTTTAAATTATTTTTTGGAAAAATAATTTCTTCTGTTTTTAACACCATGCTTAAATCTTACCTACTTAAACCACATTGAATGACCCAGGGTGTGTTCTTGAGGTTGTGTTTGTTTTTCTTATCGTTTTAGTTTTCTATTTATTTATTGTATTTCCATTTAACCTGTTGAAAAAGTAGTTTCAATAAACTTGACTAATCCACCAGACTTCAGAATAACAGATTTCTCTGTTAGGTCTCAATGAAAGCACCTTACATGGATGTTGGTTATTCTCCACCGGCTTTGTGGTTATTGCCATATTTCTATCATTTCATATTTTTACTGTTATGTAAATACTTAGTGTGGAATGAAATGGCCTGTGCCTGTATTTGGTTTTCTTAACTTTTTTTTATACATTCCTTTTTTTGTTTTCATTGGCCGTGTTATGTTTAGAATCTGTACACACAGCCGCTTTCAAGGTCATGAACTTAAGGACGTTATTCACTGCAGAAGTGATAAATTTATTATTAATTTGCTCACGACAAGCCAAACCAGCCAGGTTTCTTCTGTGAGGCATTGGCAGTATAATTTACAATATAAATTATAGCTGCTGCCTTGTCACCTCACCATATGATCTGTTCTTCTGTTTTGAATGAGCTGAGTGTAAATGATGACAGTGTTTTTATTTTTGGATAAATTACTAATTTGAACTGTGAAAACACACACACACACACACACACACACACACACACACACACACACACACACCTTGCAGGAGTTGTGTGACAGCTTAAGAGCTTTACCTATGTGCTCTTTAAAAATCAGTCTCTGGAAATCAATACTGCAGTTTTATGTCTGGCTAAATCTTACTCGTCTCTGCTACAGTTACCAATAACATCTTTGTGTTTACTCGTTGCTGTGGACCGAAAAGTGCAAGTAAACACCGACTTGTTGGTGACAGCATCTCCAGTTCTGTTCAACAGCAACCTCCTCATCTCAGTGATGTTGTTTGTGATGTGTTGTCTTAGTCTTGAGTGATGTCAGCGAAACAATCTGAATCACTCCTTGTGGAGGTTGATATTTGTTGCTTACACGCAAGCATACACAAACACATATACTCCATTTACAGTTTCATTTATGTTTGCCCTTCATACATCTGAGAGTAAAGAAAGGCAATATGTTATTCTGAGCTACCTTTAAAATGCACTGTGAAATGTGCACATGGCTTAAACAGAATCATCTGCCAGCGGACAAAGAAGCATAACATGTGCCCCTGTAGACAAGGCTTGCCTATTTCTTCTTAAATTTAGCAAAAACAATTTAAGATAACAAAAATAAATTTTAAAGGTGGAAGTTCACTCAAAATGACTTTTTTGTCATCATTTTTTCACCTTGTGATTTCCAACCTGTATGACTTTCTTTTTTATACAGAACACTAAAGAAGGTACTGTGAAGAATGTTGGTTACTAAAGAGTGACGGCACCTATTCACTTGTATTGATCTCGTGTCCATAAAGTAGAAGTGAAGGATTGCGGCCGCTATTCGGTTACCATCTTTCTTCTACATCACTCCAAAGAATGTACTGAGAAGAATTTCGGGAGCCAAACACTGACTGCACCCATTCATTTGCATTGTTCGGTGTCCATGCAATAGAAGCGCATGTGTGCCGCTGTTATTCGGTTATTGACATTCTTTCACATAACACAAAAAATATATTCTAAAAAAAGTCAGGTTTGAAAATATACCAGAATTTAATTTTTACCCTTTTAATTTTTTGAGGGTGTATGTGGATGATCAACAGCAAATAGGCTCATTATTATAAACAATACAGGACAAAATACAGGAACACAGATTGTGCTCAAAATCAGCTTGCCACACCAAATTCTATTCGTTGATTGCTTTAACGTCAGCTTGGCTTTTTGTTGGGCCCAAATTGCATTTCCTGTCTAATTTTGGGGCTTGTTTCCTAAAGGAGGCTGTCGGCAGGCATAATTCATTCTTGGATATTTCCCACATCTGTCTGTTTGAAAAACAACCATGATTTTCTTTTAAACCAACAACCAAGATTTATCGACTTGTGTCAGCGGAAATCATCACTTGTTTAATGGAGAAACTTTCGACAAGAAATGAAGTAAACATTTCCAAACCATCCACCCTGGAAAGATGCAACTTATGGAACAGATGTCATAGCAACACAGCCTGGGTAGTGTCTGTGGAGATTATTATGGGATGAGTCACGGCGTTCGAGTGACATGGCAGCTTGCTTGAATGGGTTGAATGAATGCCTGTTTCACACTCTGGCTGCGTGTGTTCTTGTTTTCTCTCCAAGATTCATCCCTTTGCGTTATAGAATGAGGGTTTAAAAGTGTAACGGGGTTTATCCACGAGGACTAAAGATGATCTGTGCCATGCCGACTGCCAGAAATACAAAATCATTTACGCAGAGCATTAGTGGTTGTCATTTTCTCTATATCGGCTTATCTGTCCTCTTCTTGGTAAAGATTAACTGTTCAATTGTACTTACACTTGATTGTGTTTAATGTTATGAATCTGAAAACCTTGGAACTGTCAAATTTTTTGCAGTTCTGTTTGAGCTGCAATTCTGTTAGAATTCACACATAAACAGATTGAAAAAAGAGGTCGCATCTTAACAATTAATGCTTCTGCCAGAGACTGCTGTTTTTCAATGACACAATATCAATAGTCATGTTTTTAATATCATGATTATTTTTTAGTTCATAAAACACATGCCTCATTTGTTCCTCTCTCTCTTCCCAAAGGCTTGGATGAAAGCCAGACAGCAGTGAGAGGCCACACCCTCCTTCAGCAGCCATGCCGCCCCCTGCAGACATTGTAAAGGTGGCCATCGAGTGGCCCGGGGCATTTCCCAAACTCATGGAGATTGACCAGGTCAGTGTCTCTAACAGAACTAACAATGACATACACAGCCTGTGGCACTGCACCTGCAGCCGGTCAAGCATTGTTTCTCTGTGCAGTGTTATGTGTGCTGAGGTGATGTGAGGTTGTTCGTTTTAAAAAGATAGTTCACCAAAATCTAAACATTTTATTATCATTTACTCATCTTTGTGTTGTTTAAAATTTGTATTGGTTTCTTTGTTCTGATGAACAAAGAAAAAGATATTTAGAAGAATACTTGTAATCAAACCGTTTTGACTACCAAAGTGTTTTTGTTCTCTCGTACACGAAAGGAGATTCTTTGGAGAATGTACTAAATGACAACAAAACACTCTAAAGCGTTTTTTCTAAAGCGTCCAACTGGAGAGTGATTAATTAATAGCAGAATTTTCACTTTTGGGTGACCTAACCCTTTAAGAAAAAGATAGGTGTAAAGATTCTTTAATTTCCTTTGCTTGTTTGTGAAAAATGCTGTGTTTGTAGGCTGTATACCAAGATTGGAAAGCATAAAGCAAGTCTGAATACAGTATTTGTAATATTGGGAAAATATTAAATGATAAACTATGTAGTGCTAAGAGAAAAGCTGTGTGTTTTATTTTGTGAAAGCTAGTTTGGTCATCTTTAAGAACAACTAGTTAAAAGTCTTCAATTGATAGTTACCCAAAAATTTTAGTTGTGTCATTTAAACATTCGTTGACAAGAAGAAATTTTTAAGAAAATTGGTTACCGAACATCAGTGGCATTCCGTTCTAGTGTATAGGCTGGCAGCTAAGAGACAAAACAGAACATTTGTGAACCTGCCTCTGAAAAGTGTGTGTTACTTTTTGGTATTTACCTCTACATACAGCACATAAAATCATTCTACACAATGTAATCAACATTCTGTGAGAATATAACATTGATATCTTTAATATTGACTGAGTAAGACCTGGTCAAAGATAAAAATAATAGTGAAATCGATAGGTAAAATCAGACATGAATGATTGTTTTCTCAAAATAGGATTTTTCGACCTAGATCTTCCGATTTAGCCTGGTTTTCACAGGCAGGGTCACATTTTCTTTTCAAAACAGCTAGTCTTTGAATCAAACAGCTTGTTTTTAGAAAATCTAACCAGAGCGGCTTTCTGAAAAATGTACTTGTGTTAGTTACTCCCCAACACTGGTATCTTGTGTCAGCACTTTTCCAGTCAATGAACCTATTTTGTATGTACGCTTCAACATTTGAGAGAAATGGCCCTGCAGTTCCTGTCTGGCTGATGGAGAGGATGTGCTCTAAAAGAGTCATTTGGATTAAGCTCCCGTAAATCATCACCACAAATTCCTTATTTTATCATGAAATTTTTTTGCTGCTCTTGTGTCATTTCCTTTTTATACACTAGAGTTTGACATTCAATATAGCTTAATGTTTGCTCAACTCCAGAAAGAATAGCAGTGTTTAATGTATGTCTTTATGTGGCTTTGTGCAGAAAAAGCCCCTTTCAGCCATCATCAAAGAAGTCTGTGAGGGGTAAGTCATTTTTCCAGCTTGTTTTAGTATCATACATTGTGCTAGAATCATTTTCCGTTTGTTATGGAAACGGACATCACAAAAATGCTTTTCTAAATCTAGGTGGAACTTACCGAGCCCTGAAACCTATGCTTTGCAGAATGCAGATTCCACCAATTTCTACATCACCGAAAAGGTTTGGTTCAAAAAGACATGTTGCTGGGCTCAGCCATTTCATGTCTTTCAAGCTTATCCGTACCAAAACCTCCCTTTTTCTTTTTAACAGAATCGCAACAACATCAAAAACGGCTCCATCCTGCGACTTACCACATCTGCTGTGAGTAGCAAATGCATTTTTTTCTTAGTTATATCTCAAGGGTTTTATCAGCAGGGGAGACTTGATCCCTGAAGGCCCTCCTATTCCAGCTGGGTTCTGTAATCCTTTAGATGTGAAGGGGTCAGAGGTCATGTTACCTAAGCTTCCTGAAGTGTCAGCGGAGACAGAGACACCTTCAGTTGTCAATATTTTTACCTCAGATGGTCTTTTGCGTCTCATTTGGCTTGTGGATATAAAACATGGCGTGATTTTGTAAAGGCATAACATCTGAATGTAATTTCAGGCAGGAGCTGCTCTTCAGATGACCCGTCTGAATTCTCGGTTTGGGTATGATGATATTTAAAGCTGATGTCTGTGACATTTGAAACCGTCCCCTCTAGCATAATGACAACAATGGCTGTGTTTCTTCCTGTGATGTTTAGCACCAACCTTCACTGATATTTAACAGCCGTCAGTGCTTTGCAGGATTTCAGAACAGCATTGGTGTCTTTGTTCAGGATTTCTGAATTTATAATGCAGTGATGTTTTAATGGAAGAAGTGAAATGCCTTTTTAATGCAAGTTTCATTTTAAGGAAAGAGAGTAGAGCTAATGATTTTGAATGACATAGAAATATAATTAAATCACAAATGGGATGTACATATGAATGCGGATGTATTTAAAGTTAAAATCAATTAAATATATAACTACTAAAAATAAAGTCTATCATTATTTGCTCACCCTCAGGTCATTTAAAACCTGCATGACTTTCTTTGTTCTATAGAACACAAAAGTTGATATTTTGAAGAATGTTTGTAACCAAAAATTTCTCAAAATACAAGAATTGAGTCATTCAATTAAATTGTAAAAGAATTGAGTACGTACATTTCAATGTCATGAGGCTTATAAAATGAAGCCAGATTTTTTTATTTTCGAGTGAACTGTCCCTTTAAATGCATGTATCCGTCTCTCAATGAATGCCTTCAGTTCCTGTCATTCACATCAACGATCATTTGCCAGTTGCATTGTTCTCAACATTTTCATATTTCTGGACACACCCCCATCAAATCACCAATTGCCCATGTGGCTGAAGATTGACAAGTGTCATCCATTAGTCATTCTAAGCTGCTTTACATGTTGACTTCTTTTTGTCAGAAATTATACTTTAATAAATCAAAAATCCAAAGGACACTGCATATTTGTGTAAATTTCTTTTTCCTGCAGAACACAAAAGAAGATATTTTGAAGAATGTTGATAACCATATCCTTTTTTACCCATTTACATATATTGTATCGCCACTAAAACAATGCAATTCAATGAGGACAAACATCCTCAAAATACCTTCTTTTGTGTTCTGCAGAATGAATGTTAAATGAAAAAAGTAACAAACGCCAACAGATCAATGGTATAAAAACATAAGCTGATAAACTGGACTGTTTCAAATACCGTGACGGGAATCATTTCAGATTAGTGAGTCTGTGATTAAGTTAAGTGCCGTATCGCCTACCTCTCTGTTATGTGACTAAAGGCCTGACCTCCTTCATGACGATCCGTCACCCTCTTGTTAACTCTCCTGTGCTCATTGTAACAGGCCCAGATGGCCCTGCAGCTGCACGAGCGTATCCAGTCAACCAGCATGGACATGAAGCTGGACGCTCTTAAGGACCTAGCCAACTCTTCACGAGACATCACCTTCGCTCAGGAGTTTATCAACCTTGATGGAATCTCACTCCTCACGCAGATGGTGGAGAGCGGGACGGAGTAAGTAACCGTTTTTTGTTTCTGGCTTTAGTCTTGACAGTCGCCGGTTGGTTTGTTATCTTAGAATGGCTGAGAATATTAAAATCATGGAAGGTTAAGCCAATGACTTGCACTGTACTCTGTGGGGAGGCTTACAAATGTAATTCGTAGATGGATATTTGCAAAACACAATACGTAAACGTACTGTAAAACATGATGGAGGAACCCAAATATTCACAGCAACACATGCTCCCTATTCAAATGTACAATAAATATGTAGAAGAAAAACAAAAAATTCCATGTTTCATTATAGACGGCAAGGTCAGATTTCTATTAAATAATAAATGAAAAAGATTGATACTGTTTTCTGTTCTGGATGCGGTCTGGCCATCAGGGGTCATATCAGCGGAAGGTGAAAGCAATGATAGACGATATGCTGAGCTCAAGCTTTTTGCAGTGTTATATAGATGTCCCATGAGGAGGCAGTGCTCTGCCAACAGACAGACAGAGAGGGAATGAAACAAAGCAAAGCAGAGAAACATGGTCCTCAGAAAGATATATGTATATACAAAGGCAAGATATAACAACACTCTTTAAAGAGGTTTATGAGTCCTGTAGGTAAACTTTACATGAGGACACACAATGTTGTGTGTCACAATTTATAAATCTGGGATATAAATGCTTTTCAAATAAGGTCCCATCCCAAGACATGTTTTGGCAGTTAACCTGATGTCAACATAGTATTTATAAGATTGTATACAGAATATTTCTTTCATAAAGGTGGGGCTAGCGATTTTCCTACGAGTGCTATAGACAACTGAATACCAAACATCCTTGTAGCCAATTAGCAGTTAACGTGCACAGGACAGACATAAGCCGAGAATACGAAAGCGGAAGATGGGGTGAACTGAAAAAACCGCAATCCCACCTTCAAGACATGTTCCTGGTCTTTTTGTACATACTTTATCTGTGTGTTTAATTGTAAATGCAAACATTTTCAAATAAATATAAGAAAATGTATTTTGGTGTATGAAATAGGTTAAATAAAAAAAAATGCTTGCAAAACAATGTTTGGTCAGGATACACGAACAACTGTAAAAGAAATGCAAAACTTATGTAAAGTAAAATATGACATAGAGTGCAATGGAATATAAAGTGTTAAAATAATAATAACAAACAAATAGGAAAATGTCATTAGTTTTAACAAAATATGTACTGATTAAAAGGATACACAAACATCCCTAAAAGTAAAACATTTTAACAAATATATAATAGAAGATAAACAAATAAAATGGAAAAAACTACAAATACAAAACAATATATATATATATATATATATATATATATATATATATATATATATATATAAAATGAATACTGATTTATTTTCTAAATATAAAAATATAATATAATATAAAAATGCTTTCATCATTTATTCACTCTCATTTTTTTCTAAACCTGTATTTTACTCTTCTGTGAAACACTTAAGAAGATATCTAACGAATCAGGAATTTTGGTTTTATACAATCAGTGGAGCGCAGAGTTATTTGGTTAACTGTGTTCTCCAAAAATATATTTTGTGTTCTGTAGAGAATAGAAAGTCATACATTTTTCAAAAAGACATGAAGATGAACACATAATAAAAGAATTGTATGTTTATGTGTAACTATCTGCTAAACATTTGAGCATCTCAGCAGCCTCCCTCCAGCTGGTGGACCTCAGAAGAGCCCAGAGACACAAGCTGCACATGCTCAGTGACAGCGTCCTTCATGCTTTTGTTTTCTGTTACATGTTAACCTAATTACGTCTCCCGTGGCTTAATTGAGAAGGCTTGTTGAAGTCCGACAGCATTTTTCACACTTCACGCAGTTGTGGAAGCAGAAGATGAATCTGAATTGCCTCTTTCATTATTTTTCTCGCTTGAGCAGCGCTCTTTTCCCCATGGTGCTGTGCTGGCTTGGTATATTTAAGTTGCCTTAGGGATGTTGGTTTAAAATCTCTTGACTCAATAGCTGCATTTTTACTTAGCAGAACCCAACATCTCGGTACGCTGGAGATCTGACCATGGAAATCATTTCCACGGGTATGTTTTATATAAAGCAGCTCTGTGTCAACAGCTCCTGACCTCAAAGATTGCATGTGTGGCTTTCTGTGCAGTCCTCGCATACCATCTAGATCCAACTGGACACGCGTTTGCACACAGACATGCACTGTCTCATATATTCACCATGGATTCCTGTGATCCACTGACCGGTTAGGGTTATGCAGAAGGCTTAAGTGTGACGGCACTCTGCTAGTACTCATGGTCTGGCCCCAATTACATCATAAAGATCAAATGTTGCCAGCTAGGGGTTTACTGTAACTGGTTTGTAATGTACAGCCATCTACTGGCCAAGTACTACAATAGCATGTTGTTTGGGGTTATTGCAATGTTAATGGAATCTTTGATTTCACAACAAAAGCACTAAAAAAAGTAGGTTGAGTAGAATATACTAAATATATTAGAATAAAAACTATTACAAAAGTAAAATACAAAATGTGACTTAAAAAATAAAAGAATGCGCTTTATGTAACAAAACATGTAACATTTATATACTGTTTATCATACAATGTTTTTTCATCATTCACAAACAACTCTAAAAGCTCTACTAAAAGTATGTTTAGTAAAATATAATGCACAAAGCAAAATAGTAGAAAAAATATGAAATGAAATGAAAAATTTAACAATGCATAAAAATATAAAAATACATCATATAAAATTATATTACTATATAAATATATAATAAATTATAACATATTTTATGTATGTACAGTTTACAAACTGCTTACAAAACAATATTTTGTCATAATAAACAACAATTTCAATACCCAAACAAAAGACCTCCAAATGTCCTGTAAAGTAGAATATAATAGTCATTAAGAACAAAATGAAATAAAATAAGATACTCATATAAAAATAACTGAATAATAAAAAATAGGCTAGTTTAGTTTAATGTTACAAAATATATGCCATAACGTCTTGTCTGTCAGAATAAATGAACATCTCTAAAAAATCCTGTTAAATGTTTAAACGGTAAAATATAAGATAAAAAGTATGTAAAACTGAAATATATGCAAACAAAACAAATACTTTGATGTAATGATGGGATATAATGCCAAAAGCCCTCAAAAAATGTTAGTAATGTAAAACAAAAATACCAAATATAGGAGTTAAATAAACTTTAAAACACAACATGACAAATATATTAATAGACAAATGTATTTAAATGTATATGAAATGATTGATTTATATATTGCTTGTAAAACAAATGTTTGTCAGCACACAAACAACCATAAAAGATCTACTACAGAATTACGTAAAATAACGTAAAAAATATTTTTTTAAAAACACAAGAAAAAATTATACAAATTCACCAACAAATTTAATAAAATACAAAATATAAGAGGTAAAAACGTGGGTTAATATTGACGCATATAGACTTGGCTATTATTATAAAGTTACAGTGCAAGTCATTAGGTCAGCAAAATTGAGCAGGCAAAATGTGTCTTGGGTTCAGTCATACTCATTACTATATCAGGAGCAGTACATGAGTGTTTAATTCATAGAATTCAAAGATAGAATACTTGAATGCAAAATGTGTTGTTTTATAAAGTGTACTCTAAGTGCCACCCTTAGTGAGTTAAGTCTTTGTTGTGAATTATATGCATGTGTTAAGGAAGAATTGTTTTTTCCAATATGCCTTTTCCTAGTGTTTTGCTTTGCATGCTTTGTGTCTTGATAGGTTTAAAGTGCTGTGTTTAAATAAGATATTTTTAATTTCAGCCCAAGCCTCACTGGTGTTTGTGACAAAGTCTTGTGTATCCATAACAAAGTTTTCCACAGATTAGCATTAATAGTGCATAATAGGGTCTGAGAATAAGGAATTTTTGGACCCTGACCATGTAAGTGTTTCTGTCTCCCTGACGTCAAAGTTTTTAAATCTTTTCAGACGGTATCAGAAACTACAGAAGATAATGAAGCCCTGGTAAGCCCCTCCCCCTGAGCCGGATAACCCCCCTGTCTCTTACCCTCTAATCTTCGGCCGATTCCCTGCATGATCGGGCTCTAGTCTCAGTGCTCAAAACCAATCAAAGTGATGGGAACACTTGGCAACTGCTGCAGTCACCATTTCATCTTAATTTTTTTTTAAACTTTTGTGTGAATTATTTCCATGTAACCAAAGAGCTTTCTCTATTTCTTTTGCATGTGGTATTGGGCAACTTTGGGGCTTTAAGGGACTAGCTTTGCTGTCTTTGGGGAAACTCTTACAAAGTTTTTTCACATTAAGGTGGTGGCAACACACTTTGTAATTTGTTAATTTGAAGCAGGTAAAGTTGTATTGGTAAAGTGATGGTTCACCCAAACTTGAAACTTGACTCATGTGCTCACCCTCAAAATGTGTGATTTGTTTCTGCAGAAAACAAAAAAAGATATTTAGAAGAGTGTTGGTAGCTGTCACCCATTCATTTGCATCTTTTTTCCCATACAATAGAAGTTGGTGTTTGGTTACAATTTCTTCAAAATATCTTCTTTTGTTTTCAGCAAACAGTCAAAGGTTCAGCTAATGATTTTTGGATGAACTATCACTTTAACATTGGGTTGTTCAGAATGGCTGAAAATGTTATTAGCATCCCATATATATAACACTAAATATGTAAAGAAGTGGTGCTATTTTAAGCAGGCTTCTGCCCAATCCCAGCTGCAGTTGCTTTCTTTCAATGGTCCATTTATGGGTTGCGATTAAAAACTAATGTCTTTTTAACTTGTGCTGTATTAACACCACGCTGAACTTTAATATGCCCTTAATACAGCCATTGATTCATTAGTCATTTATTGTTTTGTGATCATAAATTATTAATGTTCCTGCTTTGTTACTAATAATTGTACTATAATTTTGTGTTTTAATACTGTTTTTTGGTTTAGCCTGCTATTTAGTTATTCATCTGGCAGTAATTATTATGTTACTTTTATGTTATTTGTAAAAACCATGAAAAGCATCAAGTGAGTTACTGGGAACAATAGGGGGCAGTATTATTCATTGTAAGGGGCTGTACTCTGTTTGGGAAAAGTCAAAGTTGTCACATTATGAGGATCCCCTAAAGTTGGGATTCTATGACATCATTGTGATGTCTGCACCAATTATCTATGAAAACAAAATCAATCAATATTTATTTCTTCTTATATTATTTTAAACCCTAATGTTGTTCTGTGCCAAACGTTTAACGAGGTAGGTAGTGTTTAGGAAACATTATAATTATTTTTATTTTACATATTGCATTATTTTTGGTGGAACTGATTTCAATTGTGTTGTTCTTTTGGGGCCGCTTAAAGTGATAGTTTAGCTAAATAATAAAAATCATCATTTACTCATCCTCTTGTCATATAAATCTTTATGACTTGATCTTAATGCTTTTTTTTGCAGAGCACATAAAATATATTTTAAAGAATGTTGTTGATATTTTACCCAAAATATCTTCTTTCGTGCCCGAGGAAGAACTAAAGTCATTAAGAAAAAGAGGGAGTTAATGATCACTCAGTTTCATTTTTTGGTGAACTATCACTTTAGGACACCATACCTGTTGTCTCAAGCAAAGAGCTGCATATCACCATTAAACATTTCTACAAGTGTGACTCTGCTGCTGCTTATCCATTGCCATCCGCTGCCTTTCTAGAGAACGTCCTGTATGTTCTCCAGCTGTCTAAGCACTTTTCTCGCTCCTTGTTGCTCTGTAAGGCTGAAGCTTAGCTCTTCTGTAAGTACAGGTGAGTGGTAGAGACGTGGCTAGTGGCTGTTGTCTTGTGTTTTTTAGCTTTGGTGACCTGCTCTCCTTCACATTGACGGCCTTTGTGGAGCTCATGGACCATGGTATTGTCTCCTGGGACACCTTCTCTGTGGCCTTTATTAAGAAGGTGCATTGGATGTCATTTTGTTTCATTGTTTAGATTTGAGAATTATGCAATTTAGTTTCAGATGACTAGATGATTTAAAAACAATCATTGTCATCTCGCTTCAACTTTAGATCGCCAGTTATGTCTGCAAGTCTGCTATGGACACTGCTGTACTTCAGAGGTCTCTGGCCATCCTCGAATCCATGGTACTCAACAGTCAAGATCTCTATCAGAAAGTGGCCCAAGAAATCACGATCGGTCAGCTAATTCCACATCTGCAAGGGTAAGGACAGTGGTTTTGTCTCAGTGTTTCTTGGCTTGAAATTAAACTACACAATAGGGACTCAAGAAAAGTGCTGGTTTGACTACTTTAGACATTTCCATGAGCACAAAGTCTAATGTTACATCATAACTTATATTCGATTGAGAACTTCTTTGCTTTTAGTTTTACATCAGTTTGGCCAGGGCACAATGACAACCCCCTGTGTACAAACCAAGGTTTAATTCATTTTCATTCATTTAAATGAAAATGAATTACTTGCTCTCTCTTTGTTCCACCTGTATAAAAGCTGTATAATTTTCTTTGTTTAGATGTACACATAAACATATATTTGGACAAATGCTTGTAACCAAACAGTTCTAGGACCCAATTGACTACCAAAGTAGGAATTTGGTCAGATCCCTTTTTTGTCCCACATTCTTCAAAATATCTTCTTTTGTGTTTAAAAGGACAAAAAATACTGAGTAAATTTTCCTACTATGGTAGTCATAAAGTACAATAACTTCCGTTTTAAGCATTCTTCCAAATATCTTTCATTAGAACAAAGAACTTTATATAGTTTTGAATAAATGGTGCCTTGAATATAGTATTGTAGGGTGGCATAAATGTTTTATGGAGCAATCTCGGGAATGTTTCATCATATATTAGACTTATACAGTTTATTTAAATGAATAATCACCCAAAATCAAAAGTGTGCTTTTTTATCTTTTACTCACCTTATTATCCCATGCATGTTTATTTAGTACAAGTTTGAAAAGTCTGTGCTATGATTTTCTATTTTTGGTGAACTGTTCTTTTAATTGCAGCTTTTTGTGTTTCTTTGCTATTCTCTCTGGGAGCAGGACGGATCAGGACATTCAGACTTACACCATTGCAGTGATTAATGCATTGTTCCTAAAAGCCCCTGAGGAGAAGAGACAGGTACAACACACACAGACCCTTGTTTTCTGCTTTTCCCACTTGCATGTCTTTGCCTTGACTGGTGCGAATTGACTTGTTCGTCCTAATGAAGTGCTAAACAATAACATTTCTATTTAAAGGGTCTTTTTTTGGTTTTAGGCTCATGCAGTGTTAACAAAATAGGATTTCAGAACAGAACGTTTCGCAAGAGATTGAATTTGCATTGTAGCCTCTTAACATCCAAAATGAAGTGATACTGATCAACCCAACGTGGCACTTCAAATTAAACGCCACAGAGGATGAAATTATAAAAAGGATTCATAATATTGCTCTCTTTGTGCTATCTTCATCTAAGTTTTAAGGCATACAGTGTATGAAAAATATATGGTTATTGTCACACACTCATCCAGATCACAATAAAGTTCACCTAAGAATGAAAATCGCGATGAACATTAGTCTAGGCCGACTGATGGTGATTTGGAATGGAAAAATTGACTACCATCTTAATGGGCATTTAAGTGTATTTACAAACTGTTTAATGTTTCTCAGAGTCAACTTAAATGCATTACAAAGCAATTAACATTTAAAAAATAACAAAATTATAATCAATAAAGATATTTCATGAATTAAAATATAAGTGATATCTTTCAAGCTGTGATGTTGCATATATACTATCTAATAAAACGTTCTTGGCGTAAGTCAGCATTGTTTAGTCTGGCTAATATATGACATTTCTACCCAGAATTCCAAGCGGGCATTGAGCAGCCTTAACTCAGCTGTGTAAAGACAAAGTCCCATTGGGCTCTGTTAATTTCAGTTTTCAGTGTGTTTAAATGTGTTCTGCTGACTCGCTGACCTCTCATTTCTGTGCTACTAACAAACTGCCTCTGCCTTCTCTTTTTCTTTCTTTCCTCTGCTCTCTTTCTCTCGTTATTTTACTCCCTCGCTGGGCTGTAATGGTAGTTTGATGAGGACAATATGAACATCCTTGATTGTCCTCTAACAGTAAGTGCTCTCTTGTTGGGTTGAAGCCTCTATAGGTGATGAGTGTGCTTTAACTGATATTTTATTTCATTTATCAGAGCTGATTCATAGTGCTTGTAGAGCTACACCTTTTCAAGTGGCTGTTCGAGATGTTTGTGCATGTGTTGTAGTGAGACAGTAAAGTGAATTTCTTTCAATCTCTTAATGCTAGGAGATGGCACACATTCTGGCACAGAAACAACTACGATCTATCATCCTTAGTGTAAGTCTTCAAAATACTTTGAAGTGCTTTCGTATTTTTGGAAACTAAGACGGCCTTGAAATGATCTTAGATATCCTCTTTTTCTCCTTTCCAGAATGTGATCAGAAGCAACAAACCCATAAATGATGAGATGGCCCACCAGCTCTATGTGCTGCAGGTCTTGACCTTTAACCTCCTTGAAGACCGAATGATGACAAAGATGGACCCACAAGACCAGGTGTGTGTTTGTAGCCGCTGACTCAATCTGTTAGATACATTTGAAGACTTTATTCACGCGTGTTTGTGTGTGTGTTTAGGCTCAGAGGGACATTATCTTCGAGCTGCGAAGGATCGCTTTTGATGTGGAATGCGAGTCCAACAACAGTGGCAGCATTGAGAAGCGGAAGTCCATGTACACTCGAGACTACAAAAAGCTGGGCTTCATTGTAAGTTTTGTTATTATTTATGATTTCTCCTGTAGCTCTCTCGAGTGTCGCATTTGTACGGGTTACATGACACATTTAATAACCTCGGAGAAGTCAGAGATTTTTTTGTATGATTTGTTTTGACACCTTTGACGTTAATAATATCTGGATGTGTCTTCTTGACAAAGAAAAAGCGTTGACCTCTTCAGATGGGTTCTGGAAGGGGTGCTGTCAGTCATTCTGTCATATTTTGACACTTCAATGTGTTGCCTCATGCAGGTTTGTCAAGTAGGCTGTCAAATGTAGTGCCAGCCAATGTATGAAATATTTATAGTAAATATTTTGTCATTATTATTTTTTACTGTGTTGATGATATAAATTAAAATGGTTTTAGGAATTTACATTTTCAGTTTTTACTTTGCAAAAAAATACAGTATAATGAAAATATCGTGGATGTTTATATGTATTTTACCTCCATTATAGTACGTAAGTACAACTTAAAAAAAATATGTTCCCATTTTCAAAAGTAAAAAATACTACATGTTATGAACTTCAAAAAGGTTAAACAATTTATTTACCTACTTTTTCCAAAACAAAAACAAAATTTTTTTCAAAAAGTACTGAGGTACTCTTCAGCATTTTTAATAATTATTATGTTATATTATGATTTATGCATTTGCAATAAAACTGACAGATTACACAAATATAAAATAATTATGAATTATATATATCAGGTTATATATCAAGTATATATCAAGTTAAAACATAATTAAATGACAAAAACACAAATGTTGTATATTTAATATATATTTATATATTTAATATAATTTCTTTGTCTAACTATGAAAATGTTTTTATTAGAAAACTGTATTGAATTTTGAAAATTAATTTTTGTGATCTAAGACATCTGTGCCCTATTGTACATTAAAATTGTTAACTTTCATAACAATATTCACATATTTTACCACTGTTGAGAAGTAAAAGCCATATGACCCTGCCCTAGTCAGATCTGTATTGAACAGCATCAAGTACAATCATTTCTACGGGAAATAAACCTGCTCCAGTATTATCCTTAGAAAAACATAAAATAAGTGGCTAAAAAAGAAAATTGGAGATGTCTGTTTTCAAAGTTTGAGGGGGTTGAAACTGAATATGTCAAACGTTCCTTAACCCCTTTGGGCTTCTGAGGTTAACTAAGACCCTTTTCACAGTTCCGCGTGTGCTGGCTGAAGATAAGACCTTACCCAAAGTCTCACATAACACAAACCGTTTCTGGAGTGTTTGAGGAGTGTGCTTGTGAGGGAGCTGTGCAGAAGGTTAAGACAACAGCATGTAAAAATGAGAGGGTCTTGTCACATTGACAGATGGGACTTTAGTCCCCACCGTCCTTACCAAAAAATTTGGTTTGAAGTGTCCTGAGATTGGACTTTGTCGCTGCCAAAGTATTGTTGATGTGAAAAAATGCAGTTTTATTGGTTCGATCTAGAAACATGTAAGGTCTATTCCATCAGACACAGGGAGCTGGATAGATTAGTTTGATCCTTTATTTGTGACTCAAATAATCACAAATGGTTACTTTCAAAAAGTAAATTTTTAGTTTTCTCAAATAGTCATTTCAGACACCCTTATATAAAATACAAAAAAAAGATTGTTTTATGAATTGAACTACTTATGTGACCTATAAAAAATCTTGACTGGACAGCTCTTTTCAAATTTAAAACTGACCACGAATATCAAGTTTAGAAAAAAAGACTTTAAGACCTGTTTATTTTGACAAGCATTGTCGTCATCTTGAATTCAACCAATCATTTGTGTTATATATTTCTTTGGTGCGTACCGCAATTCTGTACAAGTAACAATGAATTACAATATAATTGTAGCATGAAATCTGCACATAACTTCTGGTTCTCTGTCTTTGTTGTTTTGTCTCTGAGATATAAAGTCTGTTTAATAACTGAATCCAGACAGTAGAGTCTCACATCCCTATTCTGTAATCTGTCTCTGCTCTGTTCTTTCGGCACCCCAGACATACCCCTTGTCTATATGAAGGCCAGAACTTTCAAAGACAGAATAATTTGCAACCCTAAACCCAGTCAGTCCTTATCCTCAGAGACCCGTCTCGCATTGTTTGACAAGAGCAGATTGGTTTGAAGCAGACAGGCGAGTTGAGGCAGCACATACCATCCACCTTATATTTGCAGAGAGCTTGCATGGCTCTTGTCATCCAACTGGGATCCACCAACTCATTTCTGAATCCTGCTGTCTCTGAAGTCACCTTTTTTGCGGTGGAACCAATTTGATGCCTGCCGTATCTCGGTTTTCATTCTTAAAATGCAATACATGACTCAAAGAGCTATTATGATGCAAGTCATGAAGTCATGGTTGTAGCATTTGTGTCCTGCATCTCAAAGTGTGTGTGTTTGTTCTTCTGTGTGTTTGTGCAGAATCATGTAAACCCTGCGGTGGATTTCACTCAGATTCCTCCCGGGATGTTGGCACTCGATAACATGCTGTATTTTGCCAGGCAACATCAGGACGCCTATATCAGGGTAAGACTCGCTCGCACACCTACAGAAAGGAGGTGCGGAAGCGGCTTGCATTTATTTATAATCTGACTAGTGTTCAATTAACACCTCTTGATGCTAAGAATGACTTCACCACTGCAGACCTGAGTCACACATTTACATTATGATTATTAAATCCACCAAACTGCTCTTTGGTTTATTTTTTTACATTTTTAATATTATATGCATTTAATCCCATTCTGAGAAAGCAAGAGCTTTCAGATCTGAATGTTCCTTTACTGATATAGCAAAAAGCACACTCCACAGTGGGTGTTTTCTGGCACCTTCTGCACATACACAGACTTTATGTATATTTGTGTATATTGAAATAGTGTTTAATGCAAATATTTATTTAAACATTCATTTGTGCTTTGGATTTTTTTAAATCAGTGCCAAATTCCAAGACCCTCCAAAAAAAACTCAACTTTTGTGATAAAAAAGTTCAAAGAGCATAAATGTAAAAACATTTATTCTTAAAAGTGGTCAAACAATAAAAAAAATCTTGTTTTTTCATGTTCCTATTTGCCTGTTGTATCGTTTTTAAAAGCCATATAACCTTTTCCGCCATTTTGTGGATGTAATTGAAAAATTTGTTTTTTTGTGTGTTTCTCTATAAATGAGACTAGCTGCTGGTTTCCGCCCCCATTCAAGTAAAAATGAATGAGAAAGACTTTCTTATCTTTTAAAAATGAACACACTGTTTCCGAATAAATGCATAGAGTCCAGCAACAATCGTAGGAGGGGCTTAATCAATGTGATGTCATATTGCGTAGAGAATGCAAACAGCTCACGGTTAGGATAAACTAGAATGAATGGGTGGATTTTTATCATTGTTAGGTTATTGCGTACACACTCTTAATACACCGCTGTCTTCAAACAACATTTAAAAGTGCATTTTCCAGAGTATTTGGTATATAAAATTTTAGTAATCCTAAGACCCTCTTGGAAGTCAGATGTTTTGCTTACATCTCTTGACTTTTTCTGCGTGTGTATTTTAGATTGTTCTGGAGAACAGCAGTCGTGAGGACAAACACGAGTGTCCATTTGGCCGCAGTAGCATTGAACTGACAAAGATGCTGTGCGAGATTCTTAAAGTGGGAGAACTTCGTAAGTGTCACCTTTCTTTTTTTCCGAAATAATTTTGTTGCCCGTTAAAGAGATTGTTTACCAAAAAATAAAATTGTGTGAATTACTCAACCTCTTGTCATTTGAAACCTGTTTAACGTAGTTTCTTTCGCAGGATCAAAAATAACATATTTTGAAGAGTGACCTTACAGCAGTGGCACCCATTTACTTTTATTAAATGCACAAAACAAATGCAAGTGAATGGGGTCTATTAACCACTATTCTTAAAAATATCTTTGTTTGTCCACTGCGGGAGAAGCAAACTGATACAAGTTTTAAATGACAAGAGGTTGAGTAAAATATTACAGAATATCTTTTTTCTGTGATTATTACTTTGAGGGACAAGAATATATTGCTGGTAGAGTATAGTGAACTTGAAGGACTTAAAGAGATGGTTCATCCAAAAAAATCTCTCATGAATTTTTCACTTTCTAGTCGTTTCAAATCTGTAAAATGTCTTTGTTTTGATAAACACAGAGACAGATATTTGGAGAAATGCTTGTAACCTAACAGTTCTTGGATCCCATTGAATTTCACAGGTCAATCTCTCTCTGTTTCTCTCTTTGAATTCTGTCTCACTCTTATACACGTATAACGCAATATAAAATGTAAAAAGTTGAAATATAAACATTTGCTAAAATATGAATACATTAAAGATAGAAGAAGAAAGCGCTGTACAGAAGAAGACACTAACACATAAATTAAGCATCAACTGATGAGTGTCTGTCTTTTCCTTCAATAATTGCATTTGATCTGTTACTGAAGAGCTGTGAAACTCCGGCATTGATGTTTAAGATTGTGGGAAAGTATTTCTCTCTTACCTCTTAAATGTTGCAGAGAAAATGTCACTTGTTCTTTCTCTTAAAGCTGTTTGTGTCTGCCTTTCACTATTACCATACTTTAATCTCTCTTTCTCTATCAAAAATGCGTGTGAGTAGGGTTGCACTGTGTACTGGGGCTATGGTAGCATCACGATGCAAATGCTTAAAAAAAATACCCGTGTAAAAAACAAACATTATATTTATAAAAAAATTCCCCAAACCTTATGAATTTTTTTTTTGTTAATGTTATTGAAATGCCTTCATGTTTGGAGAGAGGCGACATATCCAGTCAGCAGACTTAACTCAGTAATCACTGTTTAATAATTTATTTAGTATTCATTTATTTATTTTTTTTGCTTTTTTGGAACATAGTCGAAAAGTTGTATAACTGTACAGGAGTACACAATTGAATGGAGTAAAGTGTCTGTTATTTCTCTGTACTTTAATAACACTTTATCTCGAGATACGTGAGTCTGTGTCTGGCTGGCTGATGGTCAGGTTGTTCTTTTGACCTTACACAAGGGGAGGGGGTGTAATGGAAGAGAGCATGAAAGTAAGCGGGTTGCTGAGGTGTGGGATGGATCTCATTGGGTGGCTCTGTGAGATGTTATTAGTGTGGCTGTGACTCATGGGTCACCATTGTCCACTGTGTACTTTATAATTTAACTATAGATATATTTAGAGCTTTATTTGAACAAGTGGTGAAAATGTGTGCGGTTGAGTGTTTGCATTGCTGCCACAATGGTAGGGTGTTGAAATGTGAAAGCATCATTAATAAAAAAATATGATAAATATTTTATAGTACTGTTATATGCAATATTATTTACCCATATCATGTAATTATTTCCTAGTTATTATTTTATTTGGAATGAACAGATTCCTCTACCCACATCAGTGATAACTTCAAGTACATTTTATTTCGACTGTGTTGCCAGAAATAAATCAACTCCTTGTGGGCAAAACCAAAACAAAAAAACTCTAATTCACCCTCGTCGGGGGGAAGAAAATTAAAATAGAACTGTAAATATGCGGCTTTATCCGACATGTATCATTTAGCACAGTTTGAGATGAATTCCACCTCGAATCATTTGCAATCGGTTACTTGAGAATGAATAATGACATCCATTAAGCAAAATATAAAGAGACCAATGTGCAGACAGAAACTAAATCCTTAAAAACTGTTTAAATCCATGTCCTTAAAAACTTGTGTATGACTCTAATCCAATTGTGTGCAACACAAAAAGAAGATATTTTGGGAAATGTCTGTTGTTTTGTGTGCATACATTGAAAGTCAATGGGGTCGTTGTTGTTTGTTTCCCAACATTTTCGAAATATCTTTTTTGTTTTCTGCAGTGACTAAATGATAAGATGAATATCTAGGTGGGTCCATAAATCACATCAATGGGAAAACTTAGAAAAAGGAATTAAACTCTGCTTGAAAGTTCAATGGAGTTCCTCATTTATTAGTTATATGTGCCTTTAAAAGCTTGGGCTGAGTGCGAGCGCTGCCATTAAACATGGTTTCGTTTCCAGAACTCCCTTTCGCTCTTTCTGCTAAGTAGTTATTTGGCAGGCACCTTTTAAAAAAGCCATTTACAGTGCACTTATGGACCAGCCTTTATCCAATGAAATGAAGATTGTGAAAAGTACAGTGGTCATACCATAGTACAGTAAGTGTTGTAGCAGGTTTCTGCCAGGCTATGTATGGACCTTTAAAATCGTGTCACACCACCAAAAGCTTTGAAGCTTTACAGAAATGTTGTACGTAACTGCTAATTTTATGTAATTTGCTGTAGTTTTTCACTTTCTTTTGCTGTCAGGTCAAATTTCCCTTTAATTCTGCTGACATGCTGTTTTGGGCGAGTGTCTCTCAATACCAAATCAATTAAACTTTACCAGTGATCATTTTAATGGCATTTCTCACATCTAATTTAATTTAATATTTTTTAATCTAGCTTTGGTGTTAGAGTTCTCTTGCGATGCTCACGTCATGAATTATTTATCAGGGGTCCAGTGTTCTGGCCTCACCTCCACTCTGAAGAACTACTTAAAGTTTTATAGCTAGCCATGTCTTTCCAGCAAAAGCTTTAATGGAATTCGTGGTGGTATGACACCATGCGATGGCTTCCCATTTCAGGCCTTAAAAAGGCAAATCTAATATTTATGAGGAGAATCAAAATGGCTACGGGCAGAAAGCCCTTGTTTATGGATTCATGATGTTATATCACTTTCACAGAAGGAATATAGGGACAGTTTTACCCCTTGAACAAACTGATATTTTAATGACGGAGAACATTTATGGGTTGAACTCTGATCTGTTAATAGTTTATTTAAATGCAGTCAAAATGAGACCACTTATTATCCGGAAATCATTGTTTTATTTTATAGGTGTTGTTCATCCAAAAATAACAATACTCTGCCTCCGGGCATTTCAAATCTGTTGACTTCTATTCTTTCACAAAAGAGGATATTCTGAATGACAGTGGTTACTAATCAGCGTAGACACCCATTCACTTCAACTGAATGGAGAAAAAGTGAATGCACGTGAAAAGGAGCCAGTTCCCAATTTTCTTTGAAATACCTTCTTTTAGGTTCTACAGAATAGAGAATGTCAGATTTGAAATGACAAGAGAGCGAATAAATGATTTTTAAACTCTTTTAAACTTTCATTATTCCACAACACAAAAAATAATACGGATTATATTTTAAAGAATGTTCTGTAGAATAAATGAAGTAGTGCAGGTTTTAAATCACAAGATGACAGAATTTTTATTTTTTTAAATGACTGGGACTTTTATTCTTCTGCAACACACAGAAGAAGATACTATGAAGAATGTTGGTAACCGAACAGCACCAACACCCATTTACTTCCAATGTTTGGACACAAAACAATGCAAGTTCCCAACCTTCTTTGAAATATATTCTTTTGTCTTTTGCAGAGTAAAGAATATCACACAGGTTTGAAATTACAAGAGAATGAGATGACAGGAAGTTCATTTTTAGGTGAACTGTCATTTAAAATCTTATGTTAATAAAAACGCATAGTCTCAGTGACGTAGAGGATGGTTCTCTGCAGACGGCGAGTGTGTTAGAGCTTGTCTTCAACAGTCCGTGTTATCTCGCACTTCTTGCATGACATTCTTGACATCCCCACTGCTTTAGCATGAGCTTCCTACTGAGACGTGACACACTTTTGAGATCAGCACATGGCATCATGCCTGGGCAAGTCTGCGTAATGCCTGAGGGATTGAATTTGAGTCTGAGGATTTAAACTATAACACTGCCACTTGCGGTGACAAAATATGTATTGTTGTTTTTTTTTAACCCCTCCAGTAGGCATCTTGACGTGAAGCTCCCATGTGTCTGTAACCGCTGAAGTGTATTTGTTTAGAAGAAAATGTTCTCACAGGAACCTCTTCTGCCTTAAGTACTTGTCAAAATTGTGTTCTGTCTCTTGACAAGTTAGAAATGGATGTCTGTATTGACAGGCTGTACTCTTGTAGAACCTTGGCTTCGTTTCAGCCGGGTGGAGTAATAAAACCACTCGCTGACAAAAATACAGACATTGTGGGCAATTACATGGAAAGCAATGGACACTTAAGAGCCAAGTTGAGTTAAATGAAAAGCTGCATATCCTTTGAAGTGATCCCTTCGGCTGATTCAAATTGCAAGGTCCCATTAATAGCCCAAAGAGGTTCAAAGAACCTCTTACATGCTGTATGTTATCTAGATAAAGTCTTAATAAAAGCGAGGAAAAGCTTTAAAAAGGATTGGGAGGATTTGTAGCCTAGTGGAATAAGGCGGTTAGTTCATACAGAAAGGAATAGTTCAAAACAGGGAGGATATTTCAATGCTAAATGACCATTGCTGTTTGTATTTTGCAGAAGAAGGAAAGATACAAATGTATTTGAAAAAAGAACAAGAGGGTGTTTAAAAATTAACCACTTTTGTAAAATGCTGCCATCATTTACTTACTCTCTTGTTATGCACACCTGTACGACTTTCTTATGCAGAACACAAAAGAAGATATTTCAAAGAATGTTAGGAACTGGCACCCATTCGCTTGAATTGGTTTTGTTTCCATACATTACAGCAGAAGTGAATGTGTGCTGGCAGTGATCGGTTACCAACATCCTAGAAAATATCTTCATATGTGTTGTGCAGAAGAATGAACTCATAGAAATTTTAGTAACAGGAAAAAAACAACTATTCACTTGCATTGGTTTGGTGGCCCTATAATAGTGAATGGATGCCATTTCTGTTTGGTTACTTTCTTCCAAATCAAAATGTATTATAATTTTCAGAAGAACCAAAGTCATACATATTTGAAATAACAAGCGAGAGAGCAAATTCTGACCAGGGTCAGGTGGAGTCTGTGCACTTTTTTTGTAAATTCCATTCAGAATTTTTGGACAGATCTGAGGAAAACTATGGAATAGATTTTACATTTTATTTTACTAAATTTGAATACTGATTCTAGACAAACATGCAAAAGCAATTAATACCTGAAGTCACAAGGGGGTTCGCGCCAGCCGTGTGCAGTGCAGATCAACCACGTGTGACATCATATCCCCACGAGACACTCTCATGATACTTTGACATCATGTTGTCATAGGTTTGCATCTCACCTTATGAAGTGAAATCCGGAGATAAATTCCATTCCACAGAAATCCTCACAGTAAGCCGTGGATTCCGTGTGGCCCTGATTATGACCCAATTTTCTTTATTGGGTAACCTTAAACCCACTTTACTTAAAAGGATCCTATGAACTCTAGATAATAGTTGTAGTTATAACTATGGTGTCCAGTTAACTTCCCTAAGCATATCTATTCAATCATCATTGAGGTTGCTCCAACCTCAAATTGTTTTATGATAGATATGAATGAACAATAAATGAATAGAAGAGAAAACAAGGCAGCTGTGACATTAGTGTGTGGACGAGTCAAGTTTTCTCATGCAAAATAAATGAGTTAACAGATGCACCTCCTTTCAGCATCACACCCACATATACAAACTCTAACAAAACATCTGTTCCTATATTACACAGTTGGATAGATCTTGTGCTGTATGCTGTGAGACGAAATTGATGGTTTTGGGTCGGAATGAATATGTAGTCTATCTACAGCAGACATCATCTGTGGATTGACGTATGATAGAGACAGTTAAACAGATTGGCAGCTGTTTCAGATCTCATCTCCTATGCATCTGTGCATTCCTTCATAACATGAATCTAACCTGCCTTGAGGATTTATTGTCCTTCTCAACTTCTCAATTGTTAGTCTTGAACTGCTCTATGCAAATTTAATTGCAAATAAAAGATACATGTAATAGAATAATTGCAAGAATAACCTATAAACACATATAAGGAAACAGGGAGCTGTGTTTTTTCAGGGTAGAAGCTCAATGGCTTTCTATGTTTTCAAGCAAATTAAATGCAATTACAATTTGTTTTTAATAAAATATAGGTCTGACAATTTTATTATTCAAAAAGATAAAATAAATGAAAAAAATATGTCTAGAAAACAAATCTTTTTTATTTTGCTGGGGAAACTTATTTTTTTATATTATTATATTTTCATTATTAGTTTTTATTTAGAGTTTATTTTATTTAGGTACTATCAACTCCTTCTGATTATAAATAAAGTGTATTAGAAATGTATATATAAATATCATAAGGTGTTTGAAAAATGTACACAAATCAACTGTAGTTATGATATTTATTGCTTCTACTATACTGTAGAAGCAAACATGGTGGATTTACACCTTTTTATCCATTCATTTTGAAATGTCCCTTGCAATGTTAAATGTGCCTGAGGGTATATAGCCGGGCAGTCTTGTGGACTTCAT